>VZTG01001216.1:1436625-1462575 GCA_013397845.1 Melanocharis versteri
TCCTCTCCACTTTTGACCATGTTCTTTCACGGATCACATCCTTTCTCTCCCAGTCATGTGTTTTTTTGACCTCTTATCTGGTACCAGTACTGTTTTCTCTCTCTTTTCATTCACTATATTTTTGAATCCTCATCTAACTCGTACCATCATCTCCAGCTGTGGCTCTAGTTCTTGGATCTTCTATTTCATGGCCTCCTACCATAGCAACAGCTTCCATCAGAGATCCACCTGTGGTAATAGCCACTCATTTTCTCTTCTTCTTTCCCTTGGGTTAAATCTGGTGCTATCTCAGTAGCTATCATAGTTTTTCTTGCTAATGCCTAGCCTGACCAGAACAATAGTGGAAATTAATTGTGGCTTCTAGCCATCGTACCTTGATCCAGATCAGCCATGTCTCTAGCTTGATGTTCCACAGTTCCCTTCAACAATGACCAAGCACAGCTTGTCCTTAAAAAGTGTTCAGCTGGAAAAGCTCAGTTTCAATCAACATGGTGTAACACATGTAACCTGTGAGTTGAAAGCTCCACAAAAGCCACTTCTCCATTTGCTGACTTGAGGCCAGAAATAGAGATTCTGATGCCATCAACCTTTAATTTCCATAGACCTACATCTGAACAGACATAATGACTGTTATAAGTCTGACTTGAGCCTTGGAGTACTTCAGATTGCATTTTTCCAGTTAATGAGTGACGAATTCATCAGGTTTTTTATACACTTCAGGTTGGTTGACCAGCCTCACAGAGGACCTCAGTTTGGGACACTGGCTCTGCATAAAGAAGCTTTTCCTTTCACTTACTCAGTGCATTGACTTTCTGGCTTCCCTTCAATCCCTCTGGAAAGTTTTAAGCGTGAAAAGCAAAACATCAAAGGGACAGATATCATGAGTGACTGGATTTCAATTTCCCACTGTTGCCAGTGGAGTGGGCAGCAGGTGTTTTACAATATGGTTTCATTGGTAGAATATTTACTTTATTTTCATTATCAGTTTTTAGCAGTCCACCCTTTAAGCCTGTAATTGCAATGTTGACTTGAGGCTTAATTCTCCAAAACATACTCAGGTGAAAGGTTTATTGGTTTTCAAAAGAACTGTGAATTTCCGTGGCACAATTCACAGGGAAGAAGCCTGTCAGAACATGTTCCTGGTCTGTTTATACTGTAAGGTTTATGCTGGCACAGTGCTGCTTCGTGGCTAAACCAGCCAAATCCTCTGCAGTTGTATTGGCCATATGGTACGAAAGAGCTAAAGCCAGTTTCAGGAGTCAGCTCTTATTACACACGCACACACACACACACACACACACACACACATATATATCTATCTTACTTATGTTGATACACCTACACCAATTCTAGCAGCAAGTTATGAACTGATTTCCATGGTTCTGTATTATAATTCTCAGGATATCTTGCTCCAGTCATTATAGAAATTATTTCAGTTTGCCTTCTAAGTGGTTTACCTTAGAGTAGAGAGGAAAGAATCAGCCATTTAAACCACAATAGAAACTTTCTGAACCACTTGAAAACATTTTGGAACATGAAGAAAATCTTTCAGGATTGCCATATCGTCCTCTATATCATACACTCAGTGCTTGAAGTGGGATGACGTTTTTAAGACGGGGATGCTGTCACTTTGATGGAATGAACTGTGTCATTCCCACAAGGCACTCCTAGGCTACTCCTGACTCTGGATTAGGAGTCAGTATCACCCTCACAGCAAGGTCACAGCATCAGCTCATGGCATGGCAGGTGTTAGGACACCTGATATTCTGAGAAGCATGCAACTTACATATCTATAACTAGAAAATGTCTAAATTGTAATTCTACAAAATCATTAAAAATTAAAATTAAAAAATAGTGAAAAGTGTTTTACTACAGTGCTATATTTTGATATAATCCTAAATTTAATTGCCTTTCAGATTGAAACATTGTATGTAATATCATCATCACTTATAATTCTTTGAAAAATCGCAGAGTGTTTCTACCTATTTAATTCTTTTATCCCTCACATATTAATCCAAAGTGCAACACAAACACCGTGCACAAAAACCGAAAGCTACATATCTCACTTGGAAATCAGGTTCAAAAATAGGATTATGCAAAATCGAAATCCTGTTTTATACAGCACAACAGAAATTCTGTTTTGGGAATACAATTTCTAGCAAAAACTAATTTTTTGCATTTCCTAAAGGCGTTATTTGCCCACTAAGACAATAACACAGCCAGCATGACTTGTTTTCACCTGAGTTGTTCTACAGATGCACCCACCACCATATTGAACAGGATTTTTCCCCACATTGTGAAACATACCGGTGGCTCCACATAGGATAACTTTCTTCCAGTTTTCTTATCTTCTTTCTTTACTGCCACAGGTTTTGCTTTCTCTTTCTCTTTTGCCTTTTCTATTCTCTCAAGTTCCTCCATATAGGCATCATAGATATACCACTGAGAGACAGACAGAGGCAGGATTTATCAGGACCTGATCATATTTCAGAGAACAGCCATCTACACCATCACAAAAGTATGATAGTCATCCCAACAGTACCACTGCTGCTGGAATTAGCTGAACATCTGTCTTCTTGCACAAAAAGTGAAGAGTTGAGGTTCGGGATTTTTAAAGCATGATGCGGCATGTCTTATTTTAAGAACACATTACTGCATTCTTAACAATTTATTTCCTCCAACACTCTACTTGCTGCTTTGACTCCGTATCTTTATTTTTGCAGGACTTTGTGTTTGGCTAATTTACCAGTGTTTAATAGGAAACATGCATTAAACATTTGCTTTATGACATTTCTCATGTGGTGTTGGAAAACTAAATTGTAGCTGCTTAACACAATTTAAATTTGGACTCCAACTCTGCAGCATATGATCAAATGGAAACTGAGAGCAATGTTACATCTTCTGCTATGCCACGTGCCACACGTCTTACTTGAGCAGATCCAAAAGTAATTTTTCTTAAGAATTATTCATTAGTATTGAAATCCTACCATTGTATCTGAAGCATGTATATTACTTTCAGGACAAAACAAAAGGCAATCTGACACATCAGCTTAGGATAGCGAGTATGATTCAAACACAGAATATAGACTAGAACATTGGAATAGAGGTAGCAGAACTCTTTACAAAAAAACCCAAAACTGTATTGTGTTGTAAATTTGCAGACAGAAATGAGATGGAAAGATGTTCCAAACATCAGGGAAAGGACAAGTATGAGGAGGAGTAGAACAGAAAAGTTTGGAATAGGAAATTGTGAGCATAAGAAAGAACACGAAGGAAAAAAGAGCTGAGGGAATTTATATAAAAGCACTATTTTAGACCCACTAAAAATTCCAACAATATAAAAATAAATAAATTGAAAACTTTTCCTCTTAGCTTTCAAACATTTAATGCAAAACCTTAGTCATGGCCTAATTATCTTAAAGACCTCTGTTCTAAGTCTCAGGACATCTCGCTGTCAGAAAAAAAATTGGAAGAAAACTCCAGCTGGAGGGAGGGAAGATCTCAGGCCAATTACTCTGTAATTTCAGGTTCAGGAATAGAATAGATTACAGTTTTTAACCTGACAGAGATACTTTCCTTCTCCTTCCTATCATTCTCCTGTAACAGCATTTTTTAAGTTGCTGCCATTACCTTATTGTGTTTCTGGGGTGTTCCTCTGGCAACAAAAGCACTGGTAACAAAATGATGTTTTCAATACCAGTTTGATACACTAGTTTGAAACAATGTTTGTATCTGTGACAGACACAATTACATTCTACAAATATCTGAGGAATTAATCAGCAGAATTGGCTGGATTCCCCTTCCACTGAAAGCCGTAACATATTTCATGTGTGAAATTTTATCCAAAACATTTTTTTTTACATTTTTAAGGGATGCAGAAAATGCTACAGTCTTTCATAATGAATAGATACGAACATTTCTGCTACATAAAACAAAGTCTCTTGCAATAGGTCTTCCATGTTCCTTACGCTGTGGTTCTCATTTCATTCAGCTTCGGGCTTTAGAAACACATTTTTGCATACAGCTAAACTTGGACAAAGTAAAAACCCAAGTGCTGCATATGCCAAATTCTTAACAATGCACCGAGAGAGCTATGTCTCTAGAGGAGCCAGCACCCTGCAAGCTGCAGCCCACCTCTTGCTGAATCCAAAACTATTCTCACCCTGTGGTTTCCCCATTCCCACTCACTTAAGACTCTCTAAAGCAGACAGGTCAAGGTGACTGGCAAAAAATAAACCAATGAAAAGCATAAAGCATCTAAACCGAGACACTTAACCTTAGAAATATAAACCATGAGCAAGTTCACCCATTAAGGCAGAAGAGAGGGTCATACTAGTTTGTTGTCAGATTCAAAGCAGAGATCAAAGCCACAGTAAAGGAATTCATTACACTGCAAGGAATGCAAACACAATAATTCGGTTTAACTTTCTCACACCTCAATTTCCAAAATATATTCTAAAATCAACTTTAAAGATAAAAAGGAGATATATATATATATACCTGGTTAACATTGTCTGAGAAAGTTTCAAAAGGTGAAGGGTCGGTTTGACATCCTTTTTCCTGAAAAAACAAAAAGCATGAAGAAGCATAATGTCAGCTTTGAAGCCCTCTGCAGTGACATAGTCCAGTTGTGGAAACACTCTGCATGAATAACTTGGTATCCAAATGACTCCCAGAGCACTGCACAGCACTATTGGTGATCATGCAACTACAAAGAGATTTTGTTGTGGACCAAAAGAATGTTCACGAGACTTTCTGATTTTTTCCCACATACTTCAAATATTTCAGTAGTTAATTTTGAAGGAGTTAAAATGTTTTCTTTCACCTCTACCATTTGAAATGTTCTAGTACCAATTATGGTATCAGTTATGACATCCTACCAAATCGGAAAAGTTTTGTCCTATATATTAAAAAGCCAGTTACATACAACAGTCAGAATAAAAGAGTTGAACACAATGAAACTTATAAACAATTCATCTGATGCCACATAAATAATAAAAAAATCCTTACATCAACATTCTGAAATAATATATTTCTGCGAAACATTCCTTTAAAAGAACGGCATCTTCTTTCAAAAAACTGTTGCGTCAGAACATTTTTAAGAAGCTGCCTGTAGTATTTCACTGACTTCTGAAGGCATCTGACCTTCACTGACCAATGAAGACATCTCAGAGGTGAAAACTGCACAACCTCTACAGCACACAGCAGTACTATGCAGCTATTTAAAGCCTATATTCTGCTTTCAAAGGCAGAATCATACAGAGACACACAAGCTTCTCCCAATAAAATCATTGGGAAGAAGAGAATATGCAGATCTGGGAACAAAGAAATAAGAAATTCCACAGCCTCCACTGGGATTTTTGAACAATGTAGAATCTCAGCTCAAACTTCATAGCAAGCACCCCACTGCTGGACAAACTCTCCTGAGATCTTCTGTCCCCAGCAGCACAGTAACTCCTGTATCTCTCCAAGTCCATCATATGTAAAGGCATCTAACTTCAGGTGTAATGGCTGTAAGAAAAGAGACAGGCTCTTTGGGGAAGATACATATACTAGCAAGCACCCCACTGCTGGACAAACTCTCCTGAGATCTTCTGTCCCCAGCAGCACAGTAACTCCTGTATCTCTCCAAGTCCATCATATGTAAAGGCATCTAACTTCAGGTGTAATGGCTGTAAGAAAAGAGACAGGCTCTTTGGGGAAGATACATATACTAGCAAGCACCCCACTGCTGGACAAACTCTCCTGAGATCTTCTGTCCCCAGCAGCACAGTAACTCCTGTATCTCTCCAAGTCCATCATATGTAAAGGCATCTAACTTCAGGTGTAATGGCTGTAAGAAAAGAGACAGGCTCTTTGGGGAAGATACATATACTCCGATTGTAGCAAGGAAAACAAGAGAATTTTCTCTCTGAAACTTGTATCCCTTATGTAGGAAACTCCTTTTCCAGCACCCCGTCAGGAGCCAACATCAACAGTATTGCTCAGTCAGAATGCCCCACGAAAACATGCTCACAAGGAATGGCTGTAGGTTCAGCAAAAAGCTGAAGGAAGGAACATAAGGCTTTGGGTCTGTAGTGATTGGAAAGTGCATGCGGAGTGGGAGGGAGATGTACCATGTACAAGAAATACAGACTTGTCACACTTACATAAGTTTGTTACTGTAGTACCCATGCTTAATATAAGCACAAACACATTTGTCCTTTTAATATATGGGCACTTATATCTCTGCTCCATTAATAAGAATTGAAGTACAAGACCATAAAAGTACCCACTGACGAACAGAAATTGCTTTCATGCATTCCTAGTACTCAGCTGCTACCCTAATCATTGCTCCATACTTTTTCAGATGAGAAAATAGACATGAAAAATATTATATCCAAGCAGAGCCTTAAGGATTTACAGTAGCATCAAAACTTTTTGTAGGCTGTCCAACAGTCCATGAGGTAAGAAATTTTCTGTCACCATTTTCATCACACGAAATGTTTTATGATAGTACAACCACTATACCGTTTTTGCTAATAGTATCAATAGCTCACAGGATATGACACAAACATCATTTCACAGATGATCTACATGCTGTAGCAAAGGAAAGATCCCCTAAGTCACGGAAGGAAACTGCAACATACCCGCAGAGGATTGTGGTATGTAGTTGAACCTCTCTCAATGAAGTTGAACTGATTTGCAAGCTTCTTTTCTGGTGCTTTTGGGGGAGGAGGCTCTTCTGCCTCTGCTGCCTCTGCTGCCTCAGCTGCTTCAGCTGCTGGTGCCTCCTCTCCCTCTCCCTCTCCTGCAGCCTGCAAGAAAATACAGCAATGACTCCACCCTGAGAGAACCAGTTCTCTCTTTCCTTCTTCTCAGACTGCTGGATTTCTGCTGCCTAGCGAAGGAGACTGTAACTAAAGATTCAATATTTAAGATGCAAATTAGGAGACTTCCAGCACTCAGGTCAATGAGATTCTGAAATATCTAATTAGGAATATAAAAATTCAGGAACTGAAATTGCTTTAAAACAAAACCTGACATGAGAGAGATAATATAGCACAGCTGCCTTTGGTAAAATGGACTCAGGGACCAGAAGATTCTGTTAGAGTCCCATTACCATGTATTTTCATTTTCTTGCTAGACAACGAGTTCCATCTGAATCTCTGACACTGTGTGGGTTCTGACACTGTGTGGGTAAGAACAAACTTCTCTCAGACTACTCCTTTCCTATCAGCCAACTGCCTTTAAATCAGGCCACTACTTTTTTCGTTCAGTTATGCCTGGTGCTTTCACCCCTCAACATTTTGTTTTTCACCAATGGACATTCTGTCCAGGAAGATTTCAGGTCCCAGCAAATTACACTTTATTTTGATATAATATCTGGATAAAGACCGATCTGTTATGATCCCCCAACACACCTTCTACATCTGAAAAATGGCAGCAGGACCCCAGCTGCCAAGCAGAATCTGCAGGTTCTCACCTACAGCACTGACATCTCAGACATAAAAGAATCAATCACAGAAGCAAACCCATTTTATAGTAACACAACTTAAAAGCTAACACTAAAAATGAAACGGACAGCTCTCAGCTGGCTATAGAGAATTACCTCAGCATCTCCTGTGGGTTCTTCATCTTTAGTCTCTGCCTCTTCAGTTGCCTCAGCAGAAGCCTCCGCAGGAGCCTCTTCCTCCTCAACAGGAGCCTTTTCTGATGACAGAAAGGATAAGTGAATGAGCCCAGAATAACAGGACATCTTATCCAATATTCTACAGATCGTCTGTCTTCTGGAGCATTGATATACATATGTATCTTTTCCTAATGTGGCTCATTAGACAACATAGTAACAAATCCCCACTTTGGAGAACAATTGTTTGCTCAAAGCCACAAAAGGTGACAATGGTATTTCTAGAATGCATCTGCAGTACTTCTGGATGAACTGAAATAAAAAATAAATATTTTTACTCAGAGCAAACTTCTGTAACCCATTTCTGATCTGAGTAACTTTGTTTCTGGGTATCCCTTCAGCTCTGGACCTTTCTATGCTCTAGAATTGTCTGCAGTTATTTACAACTACTAATAATGTTTTCAAGGCACATAGAAGTTATAACATGGTTGTTCTTGTTTATATGGATAAAAATTAATACACTAGTCTTGTTAGAGAATGATGGATGTCTGCATTCCAATCACAGCCTTGACAGTGTAGCCATGTGTAGCCATCGATCCATGTGAAACTAATTGGTTTGGAATCTACAAAAAGCACTACAAAAAATCCGTGATCCAATGGCATTGAGGATCCTATTAAGCACTTTGCCCTACTTCAAATCATCATGCATAGTTTGTTAAGTGTAAAATAAACGAGGCACTGACTCTCAGAAGCTCCAAGTAAGAATTATTCTCAAGAGTTTATCCAGTGTTATCATAGTGCCTGGTAGTTACTACCTTGAAAGAACATTCATTTGACAGAAATTCTCCCTTCACAAACAGCAGAACTACAATAAAATCCCTAGCCAGTACACCCTTCCCTGCTGAAAATTCAAACCTAGAACTCTTTACTAACAACAGAGCTTTCAGTCTCTGGTTAATGTGTCTTTTTGTCTGAACACCTAAGAGTGGTGATAGTAGCTCAGACCAAAGGTCCAAGTAGCTCAGGGTTTTGTATCTCACATTGTCTGAAAGTAGATGTCTTGCTAAGAATTTAAGAATTGGTCACCCATGTAATAGTTGCCTGAACTATCACCCAGATTCCAAACATTTCTGCTTTAATACTTCAAGTCATGTCTGAAACTTTCAAAGCAAGCTAAGCGGTTTAGACATGTATGTCCAACTAATGGTAGTGAAAGATGTTTAAAAGACACTAAATAACTTTGAAAATGTCAGTGTTATCATTCGAATGACTCAAAACACACATACCATTTTCTATACTGCAGCAAACATCTGGCTGATTATTTTTCTAATTTTGATTGCCAACAAGGATGCAAGCCAAAATAGGAGCCGTTTAATTCTATGGTAATGCAGCGTGATCATTCCACCGTGTTGAATAAGAGGAACCAGAGCCTATCTGAAAATTATTGTGATTTCAGATAATATAGCTACCTGCTTCAGTGCTTGATCTGATACTCTGGCGTCTACCTTCGTCTGAATCTTTGTGTACCAAGTTTCCATTCAAAGTGAAGTGAATGGCTGTTTGATCCATATCATCCACTATCTTGTATGCTCGTTCCTACAAAAAGGAAAAACCCAACAAAATCATAGAATCACAGAATCATAGAATCATGAAATGGTTTAGGCTGGAAGGGATCTTAAAGAACATCTTGTTTCAACCTGCCTGCCCTGGGCAGGGACACTTTCCCCTAGCCCAGGTTGTTTAAAGCCCCATCCAGCTTGGCTTTGAACACTCCTGGGGTTGCCAAGTCCATAATTTTTCTGGGCAACCTGTTTCAGTGCCTCACCATCTTCACAGCAAAGAACAGCTCAATCTGTATAATTTAGTTTTGAGCTGCACCTAAGAGCAATCAGAAGCCACTAAAGAACACAGATGCTTCAATAATTTCTTCATATAGATATGATTGCTTACTATATCAATCACAGCTTAGCACTGAGCCCATTTCAGTCACTGTGGAGAATTTGAAGACATGGATTACTGATCACTTGTCTATATACCATAAATATGGAAAACTTCAGCTCCAGATAGAAGAGAAAGGCCTTATTTGTTTCCACAACATTGATTTCCTTTCTCTGGAATTGTGCAATGGTTGGTTGAACAAGTACAGTAGCATAGAGGTTGAGACAGACATGGGAATATTTTGCTTGGTTTTCTCTTCCCTTAGGTGTTGGTTTTGACACAGATTATTTTCTTCACAATAGTTACTGTGGGGCTGTGTTTTGGATTTGTGCTGACAACAGTGCTGATAACACAGGGATGTTTCGGTTATTGCTGAGCAACGCTTGCAGAGAGTTCTGCTCCCTGCCCCACCTCACCACTACCTCACCCATCTGACCACAAGGATATTCCATACCAGATCCATATGGTGCCATGTTTAGCATATAAAGCTGAAGGAAGAAGGATGTTGGGGGGAAGAAGAAGAATGGGGGAGATGTTTGGAATGATGGGGTGTATCTCACCAAGTAACCATCAGGTGACATGGAGCCCTGCTTTCCTAGGGATTGCTGAACATCTGCCTGAAGTGCTGAACGAATTCCTTGTCTTGCTTTGCACAGCTTTTCCTTTCACTATTAAACTGTCTTCATCTCAACCCACAAGTTTTCTCACTTCTACTCCTCTGATTCTCACCCCTGTCCCACCATGGGAGAGTGAATGAATGGCTGTGTGGGGCTTAGTGGCCAGCTAGGATTAAAGCATGACGCCTGCCTAAAGTTGGGGATAATTCAGCGACCGAGTCGGAGGAGCTGCCCCATGCCCTTTCTTTCAGGATGTGTAATCCTTCCCAGGGAGGAATGGGAGGCAAAGCCATCACTCCACCCTTCCCATGTGACTACCTGTGTTGCTGGCTGTATATGAAGGTGGGAGAAGGGTAATGCAGTGTGTGCCCTGCACATACAGATGTGAAGGTCTGACTCTTGGATGTTTTCTGACTGTCTGTTGCTCACTTCTACTCACCATGAATAAAGCTTGTCAGTGATTTCACAAAACACATTTCTGAACTCCCTATAATTCAATCTTCATGTATGGATACTGAGGCATAACTCTTACAGACTGAGAAAAGCCTTGCCTTTTGTCCTTTAACCACCACAGAATGGGAAAAGTAACTACCTGAGATTAGCTGCATTAATTACCTTCAGTGACAGATCTTGTTCTGTAACTGTGATATCCTACTTCTAAATAAAGGCACCAATGCTTTTAGACTTTTACCCTCTACAAAAACCCTTTAAGAACCATTTGCAGTAAATGTGTAACAAGATGTAGCCACATTAAAAGAAAATTTACCTGGTTATAAACCAAAGTAAAACACAAAACCAATTAATTGCAAAAAATTCCAGTTTTATGGGTCATGTCACACTTACTTTAAAGCTGAATCTGACGATATTCCGGGGAATATGGGGATTATTAGCTGTCAAGGTACGTGTAATTTCCTTTTTTAATTCCTTTGGAATGGAAACAAAATAGTATTGTAAATAAAACTTCACTACTAATACAATGTACAGCAACAAAAATCACCATGTTTATGCTCAGTTCTACGGTGTTCAGTTCATTACAGATACCTCATGTGCAGCTGATGCCACCAGAAGAACAGTGCTTGGGGCCAACCTGGCTCAGAGTGGAATCCAGAACAGTCATCCTCCTTCCTACCACAGTATTTCAATGGGTTTTCTTGATGTTAATTCTTATCTAAGATATGGTAGCACTTGAAAAATGCTAGCTGCATTCTATAGGGTGAGACAGACAACTTGTACCTTTAAAATTTACACTCTCTGAAAATAAACAATAAGCTCAGTAGCAGTGCCTTCAGGATTGACCACCGTGAACAAAAAAAGTACTGCTGTTAAATATTTTTACTGCCTGAGTTGGAGGAAGTACATAAAGCTTCCCTTTCACAGCTAGTTGAAGGACAGGGAACAATGCTAGAGTTTTATAAGGCAGTGAGAAGAGAGAAACAACTGCAGTTGGAAGGGTGACCAATTGCAATGCTACTGAACCAATCTGGGAAGAAATACTAATAAAATTGTAGGACACTTCCCTGTCCTGTGTATCACACACAGGCACCTGAAAAGCTCAGGGTTGGCTCTGGGTCCTCCTTAATTGAGTGAAGTCCCAGCACCATTGTCCTTTTTGGATCAGCTCCAGGCTGTTACAGTGTTTTAAGCCCAGAACTGGGTTTCAAAGCACATTCTCCCTGTTCTCCGGTTGAAGCCATTTCAGTTGGTACTGCAGACACTGCACTTCAACAAGTACTGGAGTTTTACTCTTGCAGAATTTCCTCCAAAATCAATGGGTAGGCTTCTGCTTATGGAGTTTCATACACATGTCATGACAAGATAGGCATTGCTTTACTCACAGCTTCAGACAGCTCCAGTTGGTCTGGGGATCTGACTACAGCCCTTGCTGTCAACCAGTCCTCTCCCGTTTCAGGAGAGTCATCTTCATCCTAGAACAGGAATTACAAGCTCAGAAATGCCACAAGACTCTGACTGTTTTGCTCCTTGCCAAAGCAGCACTTTCTGAGGCACTGAGCAAAGAGATAAAAACAACATTCCCCCACTCATCTTTGCTTTGAGCAGAGCTGAAGAACACAAATGGTAGGCCAAAATCTGCAGATTTTCATATGGCTACACTTGCCAGCAAGAGTTCAGTGGGTTGGAGGAGCTGCAGTCTGAAGATAATTCCTGCCCTGTCACAAAACTGGATTAACTCCTATAACAAAACTCAAGTGATGCCATTTCAATCTCAGCTTAAAAGTTGGCAATTCTGTTTCCCTTGCCACGTAATACCCAAGGGTATTATAGGACTTAAGGACTACTCGAGGGCACAAGCCAAGAACCTGCAATTACTCCTGATGTGTTATTCTATAAGCTTCTCTTAGAAATCAGTTTGAAATACAAAGCTGCAGGGATGTGGCTCTTGGAGGAATGTTAACCAGTTTCTTCCAAGGACCAGCATGTCTCCATTCTCCCAACAATAGACTGCTGCTCTCCCTGGGCTAGCATTGGGTTGATGTCATGATATAAGGTCATTAAAAAGAAAATGAATCACTGCAGGAATGAATTTCAATTAATTGTCCTTACTGAAAAAAACTGTCAGAACACAAAGCTAGTGATTAAAGTGCTTAACTGCTCCAAGCAAAATTTCTCCCTCAGTTCAAAATGTGTAATGAGTTGATTTAAAATAAATCAATCATCCTTGTAAATACAGTTCTCTCAGGCCTGCTAACTTTACAGCCATACAAAGCTGATGATGAGTCCAAGGTGTAAGTACAGCTTATGGCTGCAGCTACAGAGGCTGGACCCAGCAATGCTTTGCTACCTGCAGAGCACCACAAAGGTAAAAAGCACAATGCTGTGTCAAACTGTGCAGTGGCTGAAAGTAATAGAGGATTTTGCATATTCCAAGTGCCTAGGAAAAGTCACAGACTGCAGCCTTATTTCTTTCCCCAAGGGAGCTGAAATGAGGCAAGCTGCAAGGAAGGTCAGGCGCTCTGATGCACAAGAGACGATGACAGCAGAACAGTTGTTTGTGATTTAATGCTCCCCACATGAACACCTGCTTGTAGGACATTTATCATACACAATTTGATGCCAGTTAGTTCAGTGGCTGTTTTCCCAAGTGAATCAGAAAAGAAGTATTGTGGTTTTAACATTTATATATATGATTTTCATTTAAAAGTAAACAACTTTCCATTTTTAAAGGGTGAAAAGAGGAACATTTAATGAGAATGTGATTTGTCCCAAGGAAGTGAAAAGCTGTTTATCAATATGCCTGTTCAAAGGCATGTAGACTGTTCTTCTGTCCATGTCAATGGAGCTAAATAAGAGGAAGGTAGATTAAATCAGGGTATTCTAATAATTTATTTGCCCAACAGTAAAAACATTATTGTGAGTCAAAAATTTAATGCTATTTTCTCTAATGCTTGTACTCCTTTGTTAAGTGAATATGGGCTATACTTTGAATTTTCTAAACTGAGCAGGCAGTTTTTTCTAAATCTGAGCCAGCTTGTATTTTGGAATTCACACCCCAAACATTTTATTTTAATCTTTTCATGTTGCATTCTTCTTAAATTGTACCTTTGTTCTAGGTGATATTTTTCATTCTAACTTGCTGGTGTATTTCCCTTCTCAGTGGAAACCTAAAGCAACCTCTTACTGTTAAATCAATTGATATTTTACCAATTTCATGAAAAAAAAAACCATTGTTCAGACTAAATCTTTTTTGCATCTCATAGCTAAAAAAAGAAAAAAAAAAATTAAGACTTGAGAATCTTACCCGTTTTTTATGTCCAGCTTTACCAGCTTTTCCTGCCTTTCCTCCTGAAGGTCCACCTTGGCCCTAAAGTGAGAACACATCCAATGTAAACTTTCAAAGCATCTTTTTTCCTAATTTAACCAAAGCAGAATGAAAGCGTGATGTTTCCTCCAATGGTATGTTTTAAAGGCCAAGTATGCCAGCATTCTGTCTATAAATCATCCGAAAGAAAGACAGTCACTTTCACAACACAAGACAGTGGTTTTTCAGCATGAAGAAATGCCAGGCTCTGTCCTAGGTACTGCCTGACTGTGATACACTCAAATGTCATGCACACATTTTAGTGCCTTGGTCAAACACACTAAAAGGCTGCTCCTGTCCCAAGTGCTTTCATGGCGCAGGGAGCCCAAAGACATTAGATCCACACCCACAAAGCCATGAGTACTGAGAAAACATGGAAAGCACTGATGAACAGCTGGGAAATTAACCACTGTCAACTCCCCTGCACACATGAAAACACAGAAAATTTGTTATGACAGGCTTTAGGGAAAACAATTGAATAGTTGTTTATAGGGTGCCTCATAGAGGGAGATTACCCTACCCAGAGTTAAGGAATAACAGAAGGGCACCTGTGACAAAGCTTTGTGAAAATTTAACAGAAAGTGGGAGAGGAAATGAAGAGGATCCTTTTGAGGAGACACTGAGGGACAGACAGGACACATATGAACCCTGAAAGAAGAGAGAGAGCTGATAAATCAAACAAAGGAAATAACATTAGAAACCTTGGCAAGAACAGTTTCAGGATGGATCACAAATAACATCTGATGTTATGGATGAAAAAAGCAGAGGAGTTACTTGGAAAAAAGTGTTTGACTTTGTGACAGAAAAGAAGGGGATACTAGACAAGAGGGAAGGAAAACGAAGGGGTGGAGGAGCAAGCTCCCATGGGCTGATTGATTTTCTTCAGAAGAACATTAGAGTGTGCCTTTCAGCTCAGATCAAAGGTCCACCTGGCCAAGTGTCTCTCACCAACACTATTCAAAAGAAGATATCTATTCCATTCTCTCCAGGATGCCCTCTCAGCTTGACACAGAGACTTGAACCAGAAACGCTATCCTTTTATTTCACATCAGTGACCTTTTTCTCCACAAATTTATTCTGTAATTTTGGAGCCCATGCACGTTTTTAGCACACACAACTTTCACAGCAAGGACTACCATGGTACAACTACACGGCAATGCAAAGAACTGCTGCTTGTTTTTTAAGTCTGCTATTTGTTTCTCTCATCTGGTTTTCCTAGTTCTTCTTCTGGAAAGCCCAGCTTCATCACAATGTGTATTCTTCCTCTTCTCTTCCATATGTCGTTACAACACTTTCAGGAGCACAAACTTCTACAGAGATTCCTACACTCCCCTCATGATTCCCCTTCATAACGAAAATTAAATATTCACTTCCACCACCTACTTTCTATGTACTAAACAATTAAGCAGCCATAAAGACTTTGACCCAGAATCCCCAAGCATTGTTCATCAAACCCCATTACTTGTTAAGACCTGACAATAAGAATTCAGAAAATAAATATTTTCAGATGAGAACAAAGTTCAGCAAAGATGTGAGACTGTGTCTCTGTGTTACTTCTCTTTGTACAAGCTAAGACACATAAAACTGCTGTTACTAACACGGCATTAGGGATTATCTTTATTCCAGAAGATACATATTAAAAGCAATGAAAAATGAGTAGAGCAATACCTTTCTATGCTTAGAAAATGTGCCTCACTTTGAAATACAAATTTTTGTGATGCAGGTGGAGAAAAAAAAAGTTATATCATTTTCTTTATAGTCCCACTGTAGACTGATTGCAGAGCAGAGAGGCTAAGAGCTCCCATGTCACAAGCACTACTGGGATGACTGGATCACCCAGCTGGCCTGTCTCCTCTACATGATTGCTTGGCAATGCACAACAGAGGATTCTCTCTGACAAGGACCCTGCTACGTGTGAATTAGACATGACTTAAACAGATTTTCAGAGCAGAATTTTATTCAGATCCAAATCCAAATCAAATTCTTAATTTTAAACATGAAACAAAGTCTACTTACTATTATCCTTTGTAAATGGGCCTACAAAAGCATTTATCCATTAGCAAAGGCATTGCCAAGGCAATCTGAGGATAATTGGTTTTAGCAGTTGCAGAGATTTCAATTAACATAATCCAAAGAGCCACCTGTGAATAAATATCTGCAACAGTATTAAAATCCAGAAGTGAGACCAAAGATAAGCTAGAGCTATGAGTGCACTGAAAGGAAGCAGCACAAACTGTGACCTGCTTCCCATACCATAAAGGGTTTGTAGGGTAGAACATGAACAATTTTTCTAATTAACTGGGGACCTGTGGCTAGTTGACTCTATTTCCCTTGTCTTTGAACAGTACTATCAAGGTTTTATGACTGGAATTTAACACAGTACATGCCTGGTATGATACAGACACCCTGAGGACATGGCACGGAGGAGTACAGGCAGGGGATGATAAGACATGGGGCACATGCTTGACACCACAGGCCCCACAGCTGTAAGCATCTCACCACTGGCCAGTTAGAAAACTGCAGATCTGCAGACAGGGGAACTGATCAAAACTTGGTTTAGGAGTAGCAAAGAAAACAAAAAAATAGTATCTAGCACATTGAAAAAGCACTGTATGAAGTAATATCAGGTGTAATGTGGAACACCAGAACAATGGAAAAAGGCAAATGTGAAAATATATTAGCTAACATATAAAAGAAACTTCAGGTGAAGAAGAAACCATCAAAATGGACATCTTATCCTCCCCAGTGAATGGTTGCTGACAACTTGTCATAACATCCCCACCAACACCACCACCAACAGCAAAATTAAACCATCAACCTTAGGAACCAGAGCACTGGAAGAAGGGTGAGCACAACACCAGAAAAGAGGTAGAAACTGGGAAGCTTTCATGCAACAACTTTAACCACATTATCACTATAAATGATTTTTTTTCCACAGAAGTATTTATTTTCTGTAATGAATACATCTGGACTGATAATGTTTAAACTAAAATTTCAGTCACACAGACAAAAAATTTTTAGTTTTATAAGTTGTGCCTTCTCTTTGCCCATAAACAAGATTTTGAGTTCAACGAAGTTTACAGACTATTGTAAAATACAGAGCCAGACTCTGAAAGTCTTAACTTTGACCCTATGCATGTGTTCAACCTTTATCAAAGCTGTCGTGTATGACTGGGAGAGGGTGTTAAAAGAAGAGGTTTCATTGCATCTGTCAGTGAGATCTACCAGCCTTCTCCATGCCTCATGCCTGCTTTTCCTACTAGCCTCTACTTGCTCGCTGTGACAGCTTGCTTTGGGGCTCCCTGGAACTAAGCAAAGTAGTTCCCTACAGCAGGGAGCAAGGACATGACTGACGGGACAGTCGTAAAATAATGCTTATTATGTCTGGTATTCCAAACTAAAGAAGCTCCAACCACTCTTTCCAACCTGAACAGTTATGCTTTAGAACTACTTTGTTATCACACAGATCCTTGGTCAAATGCTGCACAGTATGGACACTCCAAAGGCCTGATAAACCTGAAGTGGGAGGATGGGAGCCAGCACACAGAGATCAGTGTGGGTCCAGGGATTTCTTCTGTGTGCTCCACAAAGATAGGACACCCACACCTGGAGCAGTCTAAGAAGGAGCTGTTCCTTAGCTTATTCTGGGGTTGCTCAGCAAAACTCCTGTCTCCTGCTCAGATAAAACATTCCTCACAACACAGAGACCTACTTCAACAGCAACAAAAGTTGAATGTCTTATTTGTTGAATATTCTTGCAAGTGAAGGTAGAGACTGTAACTCCACTTGACTCAGTACTCTACAGAAGTCAGCATAAAAAGCAAAGACATTGTTCTGCAAGCATCATTTCTGCTACTGCCGTCTATGCTGCAGAAGGTTCACCTCAAAGTATATCAAACTTTTGGAACCCAGCTGGAAGGTGGCACAAACATGAAAAAAAAAGGTGAGGAAAGATGAGATCCTAATATTTTGGCAATATTAGCAGGAGCTGAAGGTCATCAAAACTAGCAGATCTAATGGTTTAAAACCATTACAAGAAGCGAGTAGGGGAGCAAACATAAGTCAGTCAAGAATACAAAATATTTTACTCTGCCTCCTAATTCAGATAATACCACAGACAATACTGTTGTGCCACTTGATGAAAAGGGCAGTCCTGACATCCTTTTTTATTGGTGTATCTGTACTTTGTTCTTTTGCTGGGTTTTCTTGCAAGCTCCTGCTCTCTGTAAATCTTTCCAAAGCCAGCACACTGTCCTTTTTTCATACCTTTCCTTAAAAGTTCTCTCTGCCACATTAGCTATAAAGAGTCCTCAATACCACCTAGGTAGTTTGTGTCCTGCCACCCTGGCTCAGAACGATTGTTATTGCTTCCTCATTCTTCTTTTTATGTAACAATGCATTACCCATAAATTATGATTAAAAATGTAATTCTTTTGCTCTGACAGCTACTTAAAATACATCACACAGTGTCTGTACAATAGGGAAGAGGTCATGAACACATCTGCAATACAAATAAAAAATAAATTATAACTGTGAATCAACATAATGATTGTATATTCACTAGTAAGACATTTACAATAACTTGCCTTCATATGCATGTTTAAAATTCAAGCACATTTTTGTATAGCACATTAGCTACAGAGAAAAAAAAAGTTAACAGACTATTATTAACATCTCAAAGAGCAGCATTCAGAACCCAGAAAATGTGAGAATTAAGGTTGCCAGGGAAACATTCAATTCATCCCATTGGGCACAGGCATTATGATACACAGCTTAATTCTGTAGTCACACACTTTGTTTTTTGTAGGTTTCCTGCCTCACTTCAGTCCTCCCAGGTTATGTTGCTATAGTTTATTGGTTTTATTGTTCAGCATCTAGAGTGGTGGAGGTTTTTGTAACCCATAGGATAAGTCAGACATCTAACAAAGAACTATTCAATTCAAATAGTTACATTTTAGCAAATTCTAGATAACCTAAAGATGGTTTTGCTACAGGAAAAAAAAAATCAACAGTCTTCCTAAATGTTCCTAGTGAATGTGCTCCTATGCCTGGCTCTAATAATAATATTAATTAACAAGAAGAGGAGTATGAATAATCATGAGGAATATATATTAGGGAAAAAAAAAGGGAGACATTGTTGCTAGGGAACTAAGAAAAGAACAGGCGGAAGGCATTAAGGACTTTCTCATCTCCAGGTCACCATTGTAACACTGACCACTCCGGGAGGTGTTCAAGTGCTCCAGAGAAAGATGCCAGAGTCAGAATTTATGGAGGCTAATCATGTTTTACTCTGATGACTGTGTTACATTAAATAAATTAACAGATTACCACACTTCCAACAGCAAAAAGATATTAGAAGCCCATAACAGTCACAGTACTTAAATGAAGGCTACAGAAGGCCCAAGTGACTGTTTCTTTCTGGATCTTTCTTCCAGGGTGTGGAAGCAGCACCCAGGAATTCTTCCCTGGGCCAGACATCTACTATGCTACAAGACAAATTGACTATTGACTACAGCAAAGACAGCATAATCCAAAAAGATGATAAAAATGAAAAGAGGAAACAGATGAAAAGGGATGTTTAAAATGCCATTTAATATTCCTCTCCCTTCTCACAGCTCCTTCTGTTGCAGACAAGCCACAGAGAGGTACAAATAGCTGCAAAATCAAGTCCTTCAGCAGGGAGTTTTCCTGCTGCTGAGCTATCCAACAAGCATTTCCAATTGTACTTTGGGTAGGATGTCTGGGTAATATATATTTAATTTTTTTATAGTCATAGAATAGGAAAATAAAAATAAGAAGAAACTACTGTCTACTTTCTAAAGATCATTGTTGTAAATGAAAAGAAGTTTTAAAAGAAAGCCCTACCAGGCTGGCATTTCGTAAGAGGTATCATATTTCTGCATCCAAAAAGAAAAAGAAGGCAAGGGCAACCATCAAAGACATGCAATGTTTAGTAGTTGTTTTTCCCTCAACACCCTAGTAACATGTTACCAGATTACCCCGCAATGAAGAAAATAAAAAATCACACTCAACCATACATTCAGGTCTCGTTCTTCTTGTTTACTCTATCTACATTTTTTTTACATAGCTCTTGTTGGTGACATGACAGTCGCTAATTGCTGATCTGGGACTCATTAACTGAATTTATACAAAACAGACAGGACTATCAGTACCTAGTGCTATTTGGTATTCCTGACTGAATAGCAAAAGCTCTGAAGTTTTTTCCAAGTCTGTTTCATTTCAAACTGCTTTTTTCTAGAGCCCTACTTTTCAATTATTTTATCATCCGCTGCACAAAACCTCTGACTTGTCAGTGGCAATTCTGGTGGTAAATAAATCATCCTGGTGACCTAGGAAGCAGAGATTTACTCTCAAGAGCCAGTGCTCATTTAAGAACCAGGCTGAATCCTGAATGAGTGAATGCAGAAATCCTTCAGGAAAAATGTGTCTATCCCTCAGGTTCAGTCCCAAGGCCGGCCCTGACTATGCAAATAGGAGATGCAATGATTGTTATCACATGTGCTGTGCTTCCGTCCAGGGTAAGGGCTGTCACTACAGCCTTTGCTGGCTGGTACATCTTTCTCCCATACTGCCAGATTAAACTGCCCCTTCCAAACTAGATCTTGCAATGGGTCACTGTATGGTGAGGAGCCAGACACCACTGTTCAGCGACTCCTCAAGAAAAGTAAAATTTCTCCTTATGCTTAAAGCATAAGAGTGGACAAGTAGACCTGGAGTTGCAGATCCAGTCTAAAACACCAGAGAACTCAGTGGCAAGGATGATGCAGGTTGGTCACTCTGGCAAGTTGAAGTGTCAGATCATATTAAGCAAATTTTCCAAGGGCTGAAAATTGATTACGTATTAATGAAACACTCATCAGGGCAAATGACAAACCCAGACTACATTTTTTTAATATCATTAAAGAGACATTCCTGCAGCCTTTCTGCTCCTCATGGTAGCTGTCACCACAATACAATCAGGCTACAAGGCTGAGCAATCACAGAACATTCCTGTTAAGTTTAGTTCATCTTCCTGAGCAGAGACAGTCATTCCCACTTCCTCTGCAGCACAGCACAGAGATCAACTAGAATTGTGGGGAAAATGTAATGTACTTGTAATGCAGTAATGTGCTTATCAGATTCTAAAAGAAAGAACTAGAGACATTACGAGAGTTAAGCTTGGCATTTCTGTAAAACTACTTAGTAAGTTTCCTGCTAGCTTTTTATTCCTGTTTTGAATATTAGCAAACTCCATAGTAAACTACCATTTGGCATAAGGAGCCAGAAATCACAGCACGGAAACAAAGTCACTTCTAGCCTGCCCTGCAGCAGATCCTTATTTGCACACACTAGGGATGCCAATTTAAGAGCTATTTGCCAATACTATAATGTTTTCTGAGTGACACTAAATGGAATGTTTATTTTATATTCCATGGATGATTTAATGCATGTTTAAGAACAACTAAACACCTTAAAAGCCTTCTCAGGGAGAAAGAAAAAGAAAATAAGAAAATACAAAAGAAGTAAACTGTGTCTGATTGTGTTCTGTATATGGGGAAGGGGTCTATTTGTTTCTTTAATGACTTGCTGAATAGCAAAGAAGCTGTTTCCGTGTCAGTGGGTGTGCAAGACCGCAAGGGTAACAGGAAATGCCTTGCTGTCCTAATTCAGACGATTTCTTAACACTGCTTAAGTGACCTCTTCCTGATAGTGGGGTTAACCCTAACTGGTAAGATTGAAGAGTCTGGTTTTATATTTTAAATGCCAAATGTATGCAAGGTCTGCTAAGGAACCAAAACAAGATCTTGCTTCTCTTTGAGATGGGTGCAGCCACAGAGGTACACATCAGCACAAGGTGCTCTACACAGCTCACTCAAGGCTTTTCCTCGAGCTACATAGCAAAGGCACGGAAATCTGAAAAAAAACACTCCCAACCTGTCAAACATGTTCAAAACAACAATCTCAAAATCGCTGGCCACTTTCTCTCGTCACCCAGGACCACACACGGGACTGACACAAGACCAAGAGGGTGCTGTTCCCTGCCCTATCACTTTCTGCATGTCCATGCACACACCACACATGTCAGCATTTTTAACACCACACTTCTGAGTGTCCTGTTTGCCATCTCAAGACCTCATTTTTCAGGGAAGCTGAGAACCTGATGCACCCACTCCCTTCCGTCTGATGCAGGAAAGCTGGCTTATGCCTTTCTGTAATTCCACATCCCCACAAAAAACTGTTGAGCTCAATTGTGCACAACATATTTCAGATCTGAAAGGAATGATGGTTTTGAAGCACAGAACATACATAGGTATTATTTCCCAAGCTGCATTGGGAGCACAAAGATCCAGACATACAACACTATTTTAAGACTTTGAACACTGAAACAATGACATTTCTTATTAATGTACACAAACATACAAAAGCTTAAAGACATTTATAAAAAAGGCTAAATCAAGCAATTCCTCCGGAAGTCCACAGACTTTAATTCTTATCATCAACCCAACTTTGACATACTTCCACCCGTCAGCTGGCTGGAGACTGAGCTGGAGGCAGAAGTCACCTGGATAAAGGAAAAAAAAAAGAGCGAAATAAAGCAAGAAACTGATGTTAGAGGAGAAGGCAGACAAGACAAGACAGGCACAGAAGAAGAGCAAGCAACCCCCATATAAGGCAGAAAAAGAAAAAAATAAGAATTGATCACAAAGCACTTGAAGAACATAGAGTCATGAAAGCAGAGAGGGAGCTGGAAGTGACATATGGTAAAAGAGAACAGGTGTACAGGTAAGTACCCCAGCTTTGAGAAAAAAAATCAGGAAGAAAATTTTCAAAGTGAAAGCAGTCAACAGTGAAAACCCTAAGAGGCAGAGCAGAATAAAGCAATATATAAAAAACAGAGGAATAAAAAGCACAAGGACAGGGGAAACGAGTATAATACTACAGAAGAATTCTTGTCAGGAATTGCAGTCTAAACCTTGACCTACCATTTAGTTTTACAGTGGCCACTATGGCCCAGTAGATATCAAACATCAGGCCCTGGCAGGGCAGTGAGGAGTGCAAAGGCATTCACCCCCCACACCCCCAAAGCCACTGAGATGTCATCTGTACTCCGAGTCAGGGAAAATGAGACAAAAGCCTCTGGACTCAGCGCCGGGTAGTCAACCACACAATTCCTCCACTGCAAGAATATTCTAGCAGGTAAAAGGATGTGAAACAGCAATCAGATTTAACAAGTTCAAGTACAGGAAATGTAGTATAGCACGAGTTAAAATTATTGCCTTTTAAGTTATTGTGATGAAAGCTATGAGAAAAGCCAAATATCCTCAGAGTTTAAACAGTTTATGATATTTCAAGAGCTTTAAAATAAAAGGGATGCCTTTACAGAATATTAATTAAGTTTGTCAAATACCATGTCAATTGAAGCCTGTCCATTTCAGAGCATATGAGATAACAGCTACTGAAAATGATTGAAAATATTTATGTGGAAATACTGAAAACAAAAGAAACTGAAACTCAGATCAAACATTTTATCCCCGGTTTAGTCTGCATCCTTACTAATGTTTTTTTTTACAATTTTACAATAAACATCCTCATTATCCAGTACTGGATGTGGGTTTTGGTTCTGAGTTTGTGCCCTTTGAAAATTTTTTAAGACCTTTGTATCTTGGTACTTATTAGTACTTAGTAGAGAATTAGGAACATCAGAGGGATCCTCTCACTCTTGCTTAAATGCTTGCTAGCCCTCCTCCTCCTCCCACCAACCCTAACATCAAGTATGTTGGGATTGATCCAAACATGTTAACAAAAGGGTTTTATCAGCCAGGCCATCATCTGCTTTTAAATCAAACACTTTGATAGTCCAGTAGCAAACAAGACCCAGGAATTATTCTGTTTTTCGTCCTAAAAGTGGATGCGTGCAGACATGTCCCCATAGAGTCCAAAGGAATACAGTGAGGTCTCACAGACACAGACCCCACAGCACTGCAGGCTTAGGGCCAGGAAGGGTAGCAAACGACTCCTCTTCATTGCTTGAGCTGAGCAAAGACCAAATAGCAAAGCAAAAGGAAAGAGACAAAACTTACAGCTGGGTATAACTAAAAGAATTTTTTAAAACTTTGTAAGAAAAAGGATTTTATCCTGTCTGCTCAGCATCCCTGGGAGACCCTTGGGCAGGCTGGAGACACCTTGAGTGCATTAGAACCTGCCTTGGAAGGGGTGTTGTATACTGGAAGTGTGATGAAATGGCCTGATGATGGTGCCTGGGGACTGTGTAGTCTCACAGGACTGAACTGCACGGTGACAGAGTGAGGGGTGCTGCAGCTTTGGGACAGGCTGGTTTCAACGGCTGTGTAATGCCACAGAATTCAGTGAAATGCCACAGAACTCTCAGGACGTCACGGGCAGGTGAAGGGGCAGAGTGACACAATATGATGCAGCCAGGCAGTCTGCAGGGCCAAGAGGGGCTGTGCTGACTCCGCTGCCACACCCAGCACCGTGGGTTACAGCTCTGTGGGGCAACCTAAGTTCTCAGTTCAACCCCTCAGCTCTGTTTAGCAGGACCTGGGTGTATCGGCAGGCGACAAGGCGACGGTGAGCCCGCAGCCTGCCCGTGCTGCCAGTGGTGTCCTGGGCTGCATCGGGAAGGGTGTGACCAGCAGGTCAAGGGAGGCGATCCCCCACCTCCACTCGGCCCTGGCTGAGGCCACATCTGCAGTGCTGTGTCCTGTTCTGGGCTCCTCAGCACAAGAAAAACAAGGAGCTACTGGAAAGGGTCCAGTGGAGGCCACAGAGATGATCTGGGGTCCGAAGCATCTCTTTTATGAGGAGAGACTGCATGTCCTCATGCACTGCTGGGCCTGTACAGTCTGGAGAAGAGAAGACTGAGAGGGGATCTCGTTAATGCATATAATTATATCAAAGGTGGGTGCCAAGGGGATGGTGCCAGATGCTTTTCAGTGGTGCTCAGTGACAGGACAAGGAGCAGTGTCCATAAACTAAAACACAAGAAACTCCACCTCAATATGAGGAAGAACTTCTTTATGCTGAGGGTGGAAGAGCAGCTACCAAGGAAGGTCCTGGAGTCTCCCTCTCTCTGGAGACATCCAAACCCCACCTGGATGTGCTCCTGTGTTACTTGCTCCAGGTGACCCTGCCTTGGCAAAGGGGTTGGACTGGGTGATCTCCAGGGGTCCCTTCTAACCCTAACGATCCTGTGATTCTGGGAACCCGGAGGGAATGATCTGAGCTGCACACTGTGACGTCACGGGCGGCGATTTGGCGACGTCACCGCTGATGTCACAACGAGGACAGAGCTCAGACCAGGAGCCGACGGCAACAGGGTCACAGCGGGGCTGCACAGCGATGTTCCCTCTTGTGGGCCGCCGCCTCCCGCAAGGGGCCGCAGTGACGTCATTCAGATGTGACGTCACGGCGCCTGTGGTGACGTCACCACGGCGCTGCCAGCACGGCAGTGCGGCAAGCCCTTACCTGCCGGCGCTTGTCGGCCGCCTTGGGGGGCATGGCCGTCCCTCAGTGCAGCGGTCACCCCTCGCCGCCCCTCGCCGCAGTCCCGCGCCCACCCGGCACGCCGGAAGTTGATGGCGGCAGCCATGGCAACGCGCCGGAAGCGGCAGGTGGACCCGGCCATTCCCCCAACCCCCCCGTTCTCCCCTCGAGGGAGGGAATGGTACGTCCCAGCTGCCGCTGGGAAACGAGCGCCGCGGCCCAGACCGAGTGACAGCGGGCCCCGCCCCTTGATGAATATTCAAATAGGGGGCGGGATCAGGGGACCGGAGCAGCTGGGCCGCGACCTGGTGATCGAGGCCCCGCCCGCTTCATGAATATTCAATGTAGGGCGGGGAACGGAGCGACCGGGGACAAAACTAATTTTAGCGGTCACGCCCTCATAATGAATATTCTAAATGAGGCGGGGCCGCAGGGAGACCAGTGTTCGGTCACCGAATGCTGAC
>VZTG01001216.1:1463898-1500749 GCA_013397845.1 Melanocharis versteri
TTCTCCTCCTCCCCCGGTGTGTCCCCGAGCGCCGTCGGTAGCAGAAGCGAGCGGAGGCGGGCGGGCGGCTCCGCTCCTGCCGCGGTGGAAGCGCCGCTCCTTCCGGAGCATCCCGGGGTGTTCTCCCGCCGCCGGGCACAGGAATGGCCCGGGGACGGGGGGAAAGCGGCGGAGGGACTGGGGAGCCCGGTCGGAGCAGCTGGAGGCGCTGAGGGCGGATGGGCTTTTAATTGACTTTTACAAGATAGGTGAAGTCTGAGGAGGAATCGGGCGGTGTTTGTGCCCAGCCCGGGCTGGGAGCTCCCCGGGGACAGCAGAGCTGCACGGGGTGGGTGTGAAATTACACGCGCTGTGGAGCCGCAGGACCTTCTCCGAGGGTGCTTTTATAGCCACTGCTCTCGACACTAAGCTGCAGTGAGGAGATGCTCATCTTGTGTGAAGTCCAGGTGTTCTGCAAAGAAACGTCTCTGTCAGATTAGCTTTGCTCACGTAAAATTATTTACGTAAGGAAAGCAGTCTGTGAGGGTTTGATGCCGTGCCGCGGCATGGGTTTTTCATATCAGGATGTTTTTTCACGTCGTAGACACAATTATACTCAATTAACAAGCTCTTAAGAGCCTGATATAATGGTTACACTACTACATGGGACCCTGGGGAATCTTTGCAGAGAAGGAAGTCTGCAGGCTCACAGGGCTTTGCAGATGTGTAAGTGGGCAGGTAAAGTGGTCCTGGGCTTTTGATTGCTTCTGAAATGAGTTACAAAGGAAGACCAGCTGGCTGGTAGCCAGGGGAGATGCTAGACCATCATCAAGCAGTGCAAGACTTCTTATGAACGTGTAGCTGCATCGCTGCAATGTCACAGGCTTGTTTGTGTATGTGCTGTGCCCCATCTCCCTGGCACAGAACTCTTGAATGTTTTTGCCCGTTTCTGTGTTCTACCTGGAAGAGGTTCTCTAGTGTGTTCCCCTCCCCTTACTCTCGTGTTATTAGTAACCCGGGACCTGTTGAAATACAGTTCATCTTGGCATTAAAGTGAAAGCTGGATAACGGGCTTGCTCGCTCAAGGTGTTGATTCCCGTTGGAACCTGGAGTAAGCAATTCTCATCTCGGCATCTGATTGTATGAGACAGGCGTATGAATTGTTTGGGGAGGTGGAAAGAACTGTGATGAAATACTTGCACAGTTCCTTTTGGCAGCAGGTGAGGATAGGTTATTGCCAGGTTTATGCTAGCACTGAAGCACTTCTGAGATTTCTGATATATCCAACCGTACATTATTTAGAGTTGATGTAAACACAACCTAGGTTCCTTGTTGCAGCTAGTGTTTGTAAGAAGTTGAGAAAACCATACATGTCTTGTGAACAGAAAAGCTTTACAAGGTTTACAGGCTCAAATTATCCCTCAGTGGCAAGAAAAACATTTCTCTTATTGTGGGAGTATTGATAAATTCTGAAAATATGCTTAGTTTGGATTGGGTTCTGGGTTTGAGGTTTTTTTTGGTTGGTTGGTTGGTTGTTTCTTCGGCTTCAAACCTTTGTGGTGGGGCAAAAAGCTGTCCATACAAGCTGATGTGGGCTTGTTGCATGCCCTGCTTATTGTTAGTGTTTTTATCAAGAAGACATAACAAATGTGACAGGAATGGCCATCTTTATTTGAGTTATTGCGGGCACAGTAGTGAAAGTAGCAAGTTTGAAAAAGCTGTTGCCAGACAAAACTATACTCCTAAGTGTTTTCTAGAAACTCCATAATAATAGTGGAAGAATGGAATTTGCAGATACATGCACGTTTGCATGGACATGAACCAGGCAAAATCCAAAGAGCTGCTCTGGTCCAACCCTGTTGTCTCCGGATAGGATGGTGGATTGTACAGCAGTGATAGTAAGCTTAGGAAACAGGTTTCCTTCAACATGGAAGAATTAGAAAGTTTTCACAAAGGGCTTTAACACTTGCATTAAAAGAATACTCTGAATCTGTGCTGCAGAGTTTCAGTTCTTTTTTAATCACTGAAGCTCATAGTGAAACCTTGTGCTTTTTAGGGTCTGTTGCTGTGACTGGTTGTATAGGATTTTTCCACAGGCATGGAAATGTTGACAATGGTCTCAGAAATGGGAAGTAACAAGTCTGGTACAGCATTTCTGGTGGTTTCCTCTGCTTTGTAGCTCCTGGTCTGTACTTTGCAGGTAGAGACTGGATACCTGCAAGAATCCGTGCAAATCTGTGGTTTATCATATTGATTTGTTTGGGTAACACAGTTCTGGCCAATACTACTGCTTTGTGCCATTACAATTACCATTTGTCTGTCACTCTCCCTCCCATTTGGTACTTCTAAGGTTGCGGTTTAAACCCAGTTAACGAAAAAATCACTCACAGCCGCTTGTTCTCTTTCCTCCCACATCAGGATGGGGGAGAGAATCAGACAAGTAAAAGTGAGAAAACTTGTGGGTTGAGATGAAGACAGTTTAATAAGTAAAGCTAAAACCATGCACACAAGCAAAGCAAAACAAGGAATTCATCCACCATTTCCCTTGGGCAGGCAGGTGTTCAGCCATGCCCGGAAATACAGGGAGGGCTCCATCGTGCCTGATGGCTGCTTGGGAAGACAAATGCCATCACTCCCGACATTCCCCCTTCTCCTTCTTCTTCCCTCAGCTTTATATGAGCATATGGTGTGGAATAGCCCTGTGGTCAGTTGGGGTCAGCTGTCCCATCTGTGTGCCCTCCCAAGCTCTTGTGCACCCCAGGCTCCTGACTGGTGCGTTGGGGTGAGAAGCAGAAAAGGTGTTGATTCTGCAAGCGTTGCTCAGCAATAACCGAAACATCCCTGTGTTATCAACACTGTTTTCAGCACAAATCCAGAACACAGCCCCATAGTAGCTACTGTGAAGAAAATGATCTTTATCCGTGTCAAAATCAGCACAAAAGTACAGAATAACCTTATCGTCTCAGTACTTACTGTCTTCTTCCCAGTTTAAAAGCTTTCAGTTCCAGCGGTCTTGGGGAGAGATGCTACTGTCATTCTTTTCCACATCCAAAAAGCTGAAGTAAAAGTTTGTTTTTCAGGTGGGACCTAAAAGTCATTGTGACGTGCCACTGAAGCTATATTAAAAAAAATGTTTCTAAACAGTCTTCCTTGCTGAAAGCAAACAGAGAAGGTCCCTTGCTTGATTTATAGAGTACAAACTAGATGAAATGTTTTTTCATCCTGTTCCAATGGGAACAGGGTGTCCCGGCAAAGCGCTGTTCCCTCTGAGTGCTGGCCACTGTGTGACAGGTCCTGAAATGAGGTTTATGAAGCTAGGCTTTGCTCAAAATCCTTGACTTTGTGTTGTTGACCAGCATGCATGCTTTTTGAATGTCTGTTCATTTGTACAGATAAAGTGTCATCTTTGCTTTTGATGTCTTTGTACTGAACTCCAGGACAACTGCTGCTGATCTGCCTGGAAACCATCTGACAGGCCTGCTGGTCTGCCCATCTTCAAAATTAAAAGATTGGCTTCTCTTCAGCATGTAGCAGCTATACCTTTCTTAGAAAGCAGTCTGAAACCTTTCTGAACCCCTCCACCTCCAGACCTGCCACTGCCACTTGCACTATTTATTGATCAGCTGTCTGTCATGGGTGATAGTGCGTTAATGTCTGGTGTCTACTGACTGTACATCCTGACAATATTTACAGAGCCGAGACAGAGAACCAGACATGGTTTTTGCAAAACTAAGTTCTTTAAAGCTCAAATGGGTCTGGTTGGGGAACACTGTCTCTTTGACAGCCCTGTCCCACCAAGGTCTGCATTGGCTTCCCATTGCAAGGCTGAGGGCAGCACCCAGTTAGTACAGGCTGGACAAAGCCTGCCAGGATCTCTGGTTGCAAGTTTCTCTCTGCTGATAACAAGTCAGATAAGGGTTATGTTGCAGAGCTGAGAAGCATTTGGCCTGCAGGTTGTGTGTTGGCCAGGTCTGTCGTATGTGCCCTCCAACGCTTCACACTGGATGCAGTGATGTGAAATTTATAAGGTGGACAGTTATTTTCCTCCTCTTTCCAGCCTGTTTGGATAAGCATTGTGAAGTCAGGCAAGCTGGCTTGACTCTGTGTGACCTCTACAAATGTGTTTGGAGAACTGCTGGGTAACTGATGCAGGCATGGGGAGAGGTTCAGCACAAGACTTAATGAGACAGAGTTATTATGTGCTGATGGACAAGATGGCATACAGTGCCTGGTTTAACCTGGTTAAACATCATCTAGTTGTCAGATAGGATGAGGCCCAGTATTCAAAATCTTTGAGAGACAGATTACACTGCATATTTTGATATTGTGGTAGAATTCTGTACATACTCATCATGGAAGAGAAGACAGGCTGGTAACTGGCACCTGGTCACATTCATGTCATGCCTCTCAGTGAAAATGGGATTATTTGTTCTGATCCACATTTCTGTTCTTTCATATTGGTCACATTTGGCTTCTGTCCTAAAATTGTCTGCCTTTTCAAATTAATATAAACTAATTTACAGAGTGTTTTGTTTACCCCTAATGCTTAGTGTGATGTCATCCTTATGGACATGGTGCAAGCTCAACTGCAGGAACTCTGTTCTGCTTAGATTCTGTTCATCTCCAACTTGACCTGTTGTGATCCTTCTGCGCTCACAGAAAGGGCTCTCTTCCTTAGCTGCTGGGTAGTGGGTTATTTTCAGATAAAAATCAATTTAGGGTTTGCAGGGATGTGGTGATGCCTGAAATTCATTATTTCTGGGACACTTACACTTGGTAGATAGCTCTCTTGGCTGATGGAGTTGGTTTTTGATGTCTTAACTTCTAACTAGTCAATTTTTCTTGGTCTGTTGGTGGTGGTGCACTTGTTGTGGTTATTTATTTTCTCCCAAGTTTTTTGCTGGGAAGGTTTCCTAACAGAAAATTCTCATTACAGTGGTAGATATTAAATGAAGAGAGAGAGATGAAGGGAAACTTGTACAGTGAGGATGCTGCAGAGGAAAAAGTCGTAAAATTCCCTTTGAAATAGGAATGGCTGACCCTGTAGTTGTATGCAGACCCATCTTTTCATCAGCACTGGAGTCTTACCACACACCCTCCCTGTGATTTTTAAATCTGTGTTTTGGATTGTTACCTAAACTCTTGCCAAACCCTTAGCATTTTTGTTAAAATGAAATGTACTGAGCACAGTGCAGTGGGGTTGTATCTTGGGTCTGCTGGAACATGGATCCCTCCCGAGCCTGTGTCTCTAGCATGCAGCAAGCCCTGGCTGGCATGTGATGGCAAACTGACAGGTGACAGTGTTGGATCACACGTTGCTCCTGTAGACCAATGCAGGCAGTTTCTGTTTTTAGCACAAAAATGAAAGTAGAGTAAAAGTTCTTGTGCTTACATGGCACCAGTACAACTTTTCCTAAGAAAACGCACCTGTCAAAGTGCAGCAGCTTCAGTGGAGCTTTGACACAAACTTCTGAGACTTTGGCTTACGTTCTGAAAACAGCAGGAATGCAGTATTTCAGTTTCTCAGTTTCCCAGTTTTCAGCCCACATGAAAAACAGGAGCTCTTTCCAGAGAAATTGGGCTGGTGGTTCCTATATCTCAATCTGAAGCATTGTGCCTGGCCTGGTTCCTTGCCAGCAGGGGCCTCGGGCTGGTAGCTCTAGTTATGATGATGACAGCCAAACTAAGGATTTTGTTCAGCCAAATCCTACAGTGATACTGCTGGCTCTTCAGCTGAGATGCCAAATCTGCACCAGTCCTGGAAATGTAAAATTTTCAGAAACTTTGAAGGTACAGAAGATGCATTTCTATACAGCTTTTTTTTTTTAACATTAGAAGAGAATTAAATATATATATGTTATCTACCAGATATGTAGTTTTTAAAAAAGCAAACTGTAATTTTAGTCAGCAGAGAGTGAGTGCTCAGCATGCTTATAAAATCTTTATTCTTTATTTTTGCAAAGTACTGCCTATCTCATCTTAAGAAAGTTGTGCTGCATGCTAAGATCTCTCCCTAAAATGAGGAAAAACTTAAGAACAGAAAACCAAAAGTAACTAAAGCAAAAAGAACGGCTATACCTGTAGGGCTTATAAATAGTATGTTAATATAGCATTAGGTCTATAGTGCAGGTACACAAAAACCTCATCTTCCTAGAAGGAAAAAGCTTTTAAAATGAAAATGTCATCTTTGTATATGTTCATTGTAACATAGCCCAGGTGTTACGTAGCTACATGTTTTGTAAATGCTTACAGTACATGAGATTTGTAATGTTGTAATACTATGGGTCCTGAAAAAGATTTATTTCAGATAGTGCTGCTTTTAGTTATACAGCTTGTTTTGATGTGCTGTCATGTCATCTATAGCAGTAGCCTAAAGATTGTCTCCCTGAATACTTCAGTTAGTTGGGATTCTGTCCTGTCACCTCTCTGTCCCATGTCAAGCCTGTGGCGCAGAGGTACAGGAACATTATTATTACCACCCCAGGCCGGGCTGAAACTCCAGCAGTGATCCAGCACAGGCTCCCAAATGGAGATCGTGAGGGATATGCTGTTGTAGCTGGAGGATGACCTATCAGGATATGGGAGCATCTTCTAGCTGGCACTGTCTCTGCAGGAACATTGCTCCTTCTTCTCCACTTCTTTGTACAGGCTCTGACTACAGTTGTTCTGTCAGTCATGTTTGGAAATCTCCTGCTGAGTGAAGAAAGGTATTTAAAAGGGGGCAGTGAACTCTATGAACAATTAAATCTGCGCAGTCCACTCTTGGGATTCTACCATCATTCCCAAGAGCTTGTTACCTGTAGTGTGATGTTAATACCTACTCAGACAGCAATTTCTGCTACTGATGTATCCGTATCTTCTCTCTGCCGGTAGGTAGTGGCAGGTCTGTAAAGAGACAAGATGAGCAAAATTCCAGGGTCAGACAGGAGGACAAGGCATGCCTTCAATTCTGCAAGCCTTCATTCCAGGAAAGCCCTCAGCTTACCAACAGGGCTGTGACCTGTCTGGAGGTACATTTTACTTTTGGTGAAATTGGAGCCTGAACTTGATAAGGATGGAGGAGGAGACGCCATCACCAGTTTGATCTGTGGGGTAGAGGATTAAAAACTGGCTAATGGCAGGACCCCTAGTCAGTCAGTGATGATGGTGTGCCTGTTTTTTCTAGATACTTAAGACCTTGGCTGGAGTAGTTGCCTTTCAGCTTCTACGTAGATCAATTTTTTGTCACTTTCCACATACAGTCTGTAGAAATGTGTCTACGCTTTCCCCTCACACTCACACATGCCATACATCTTCGGTGAAGTCTTGTGCCATTTTGACTATAAGGTTCCCCCAAGGTTATTCTGTATGTGTCACTATAAAATTGACATTGTAATGATGCAGCCGCTTGCCACTAGTAAATCCATCAGTTCAGCTCAAAGCCTTTGTAGTCTGACCATTATTCTTTGAATTTTAAAGTGTCATCTTGTGCAATGGATTGGTGTCCATTTTGTAGTTAGCAATAGGAAGCAAGCATTTGCTTCATTGGTTTGTCTCTGAGCATTACTGGGTCGGAATGAATGAAATTGTAGGTGGAAATTTGCTTAATTTTGAAGAGTACTTGCTAGCAAATCTGCTCGACTTTTGGACACATCCATCACCAATTCACAGGATAGCAAGGTTTATCACTTCAGGAAGCTTCTTTACGAAGAAATGCTCTCCTAAATATGAACAGAGTATTCTGGCTGCATCCCAACTGCTTTTACTAGGTGAGTTGCAGTCATCTTAGTTGTGGACTGAGAAAAGTGTATTTTCAGTAAAGTTGAAGGTAACACACATTGTTTTTGTTGAGAAGAGCCCTGGCTCTGTAAAGATGGGTAGGACCTTATTTCCTATACAGAAGGGAAAAGGGAGGGTACTGATTGTTTCATCTTAAAAAGGTATTCCAGCTCTACTGGCAAGCTTAGTGGAGATGCAGCCTCTGCTGTGGACAAGTTACGTTGCTAGAACATATTTAAATTCTTCTTGAGCCTGCTAATTTCTACTGCATAGAACAAAGTCGTTGGCTATCAAATAACTGGTCACCAAGTGACTCCTGTAACCCAGCACTGTCGGCCTACCAGAGAACATTGTTTAGACTCTGTGTGCAGTGCTGAAGCAGGTAGAACAAACCTACCTCAGCTCTTCCGTCAGCCTGCTTCCAGAATAGTCTGTGTTAGAGCTTTATTGAGGAGCTGCTGTTTCGTTCACCATCCAGCACCACCAGACATGGATTGTTCCTGTTTGGACATGGTATGGTGTCTTGACTCATGCTTGTCTGACACTCCTTTTTCTTTGTTTCTTTTCAGTTTCCTTTCTGAGACAACTCCCATTCATATTAGCAGCTATCTTTTGAGCTCTGCGGTGTTCAGTCCAATAAATCCTGTAGACAGTCTCTTTTCCTAAGCCAAACAGAGCAGCAATGTTCTAATGATCATTTCTCTCATGCATGTTTTACTGATTGCATGGGAATGTAGGTTAGTGATTTAGTACACCCATATTCAAGCAAAATGTTTACCTAGGTTATTTCTTGTTTCATGTTCTTGTTTGTATGTGGCCCCAGGTGAAAACCAATCTTGGTTCTTGCATCAATGTCAGAATTGCTTATGTTGATCTAATTATCGTTTCCTTCCCTGTCCCCTGGTGAATTTGGGGCATGGTGGTTTCTGTTTTTTCAGCAAGTTTGCCACAGGCATTGGAAGAGCTTTTGAGCTGGGATGAGATAGCCTGCTTTGGTGGTGGCCTCTCATGCTCCTTTCTTTTGAACAGATCTCTTACAGTTGGCCAGTAGAAGATCTTTTTACCTGGTGGTTCAAGCATCTTTAGCTGCCTTAAATGCAGTAATATTTGTGTCTTCATGAGTTTGTCATTTCACTTTTTTGCAAAGATAATTGAGGTAATCTGACATTTTTTGAGTTTCTGTGCTCACCTCTGTGATGGTGTTCTCAGACTTAAGAAACTATTGCTTTTTCCCTTAAAGTGAGAAAGTACTGCAGTCCCTGCAGAAGGGCACATTTGCAGTGTATTGCAGTATTGGAAAGGACCTGTTGGTTGGACACACATTTGTAAATTCAGAAGAGATTAATTTATACTTGCCTAAGCTCTTTTTGTTGTTGTCACTGCCTAAGTCATGTCCTCAGACAATGAACTGTTCCTGTTTTACTCTGGCTGATGTACCAGCCTTACAGCAGACTAACGATGGGGCAAGGGGAGTAGATGCGACTTCCCATGTTTTGAGCCAGCTGGTTCTAGGAAAAGAATTCCTTGGAGGTTGTTGAAGCATGAAGGTCTTATATCTGTTAGAGAAGAGATGGCAAGGAGATTCAAATCAAATAATGGAGTTCAACAAAGGTAAGAGTAGAACCCTGCACCTAGTGAGGAATATGCACGAGTACAGGTTAAGGGTTGAACTGCAGGAAAGCACCTGGGGATGCGTGGTTAGAAATCTCTGATTAAAAAGGTTTTTACCTGTAGTGTTTAACACAGTGGAGAAAAGTACTTATAATTTTAATACTCATGGGTCTTGTCCTCATTGGTAGTGACTCGATTGTATGGCTTAATTTCTAATATCAAACTTGTTTTGTTGTCAGTTGTTGCAAGTAGCTTGATGTGTAATAAAAGACAAATTTTAAAATTTCTGAAGTTTACAGAACCCAAACACCCAAGGAGCTGTTTGAGCAGACTGACCTGAGAAATGGGAGAAGGAGGGAAGAAGGTGTGCATTGCACAGGGTGCATGTTGTTAATTGAAATGAAAAAACAAATAGGAATGTTCCTAACCAGAGATGGCATTGCAGAGCTTTTGTCTGGCAGGATCTTGTAAATGACACATCTAAAAACAATATGCTTCTTTGTATGAAAGCATTACCTTTTTTCCAGCAGCATGCATGTGATGCAAATGAAAAATACACTGTCTGTGATGGCCAGAGCAGACTCTCCAGCTGAATACCCCATGCAGATTGTGCAGTCACTGCTTTGTCAGTCAGTGCATGCAAAGGGGCAGTCATGCTGATGGAACAGAACTAGTGAAGGTTCAGCCTTCCAGACTTCAGTAGTTTGGAGCAAGGGCCTGAGGTGTGCAGAGAAATGTGCAGTGCTCCCATGCCAGTACAGGGACCAACTCTGCACAGCCTCCCCTCTGCAGCAACACTTCCTAGTGCTTCTGTGGGACATCTTTGTTCCAGAGGCAAAATGGATTAGCGTAAGTACAGCCTGCGTCATCAGAATGATCTGATGTCTTTTTTGATGTGGCATTGAGCCCTGTAGCAAATGTGGAATGAGTTTGAAAGCATAAGGCAAGCACCATACCTGAACCTTGTTTCTCGTAGCATCTGTCTCTGGAATACATCTGGAGCAGGAGAAAGCCAAGCATGATATCCCTTGAGAAAAGCTGAGGAGATATGGGTATAGGATGGGAATGGAAACGTGTAATAGGGCTTTCACAGGATCCATGTGATATGGAAACAGTAGAAGAAGCTTTTTTTTCTAAGCTTAGAATTCTTAAGCTTCAAAGGATCTTGCAGCAAAATTGTGTTGTAGTCCAGGGAAAGACTTAACCAGTCCTCTCTTCCCCTACCAATCTCTTTGGGGCCTGTGGGTCTGTCTAGATCTCTAATCTTAAATTTCCCTTTATATAAGGGGAAAAAAAGGGAATTGCAGTTCTGAGAATAGTAACAGGAACAGCATGTTCACAGGCTCTGAAGATGGAGGTCACCTAGCCCACTGGAGCGTGTAAAAGCTGCACTTCACGTTGGGTTCCTGGCAGTTGATAAGCCAAGGAGAAACTGCTGGCTTCTGATTCCATTTCTGTTAATGTGTGTGTCACAAGTCAAATCAGCTTCCAGTTTTCGCAGATCACTGTGATTAGGGGGAAGTGGGTATTGTTAAAGGAGTTAGAACAAGTCCAGCTCTTCTTGAAAATGTGTTGTGACACATCTGTACTAAGATTTAAGCGGCAGGAATTGTCACTTCAGGATGCTAATGGAAAACCTGAAGATACAGTCTAGAATTCTGCAAAGCATTAGCCGTTCCTCTGCTGCTCTAATGGAATAAAATGTCATACTGCTCCTTGTTTTCATCAGTTCCAGCAGAGCCAAACCCTTTGGTGGATGTACCTTAGAAAGCATATCACAAAAGCAGTTCTGTGAAAAGAATTTCTTGTACTTCTTGCAAAAATTAGGGCAGAGTGATTGTGAAAATAGCTGAGATGATCCATGCTGTGCATGTAAGAATTATTATAAAGAGATTATCTAGTTATGGGAGAATATTATATTTGGATTATGTAGCTGCATAGAATTTATAATTCATGCTTTCTGCAGAAAAGAAGTTCCCCTGTGCTGCAGTGGGAAATGTCAGATATGAGCTTTTATTAACTCTAAGGTTCTATATTTGCAACACTGAATTCTCAAAGATGAATCCCTGAATCTTGTGAGAAAATTTCTTCACATACTGTCCAACACAGTAAGAAAGTTTGTCTCACGAGGTTGACTGGTAGCACTTACAAGATCTAGAGGTGCTTCTGTACTGACTTTTAGAGGAATGATGCTTTCTGCTTGGTTTATGACTGTAAGTTGTGCTTGATTTAACAAATGGGTGAATTAGGTGCACTCTTCAACTCTTTTCAGTGACTGGGACCTTGGTTGTTGGGTCTGCATATGAGATGGAGAACCTATGTGCATGTATTGCCAAAACACCACCTCTCTCTTCAACTATGATCTGAAAGCCAGTATTCCATGGTACTGACTCCAGTAGTCCCAAAATTACTCCTGGCTTATCCAAATGATTAACCCTTGAATCAGTATTTTGTACTATGTGCATAGCAGTGCTGGTTTTCAGGGAGCTTGGTGGCTAATGTCCTAGGACCTGGCTGAAGAGGCACAAGGTGCTTTTACTGGCATAAGAGGTGTGTGTTTGATGCTGGCTCACTTCATTTCCTCCTTCTTATTAGGCCGTGGATGTTTGACAGTCACAGTGATTCTGAATGACCATGGATAATTCTGTAAAAAAACAGTGACGTTATTCTGTCGTTGCAGATTTACTTGATTGCACGAGGTCCTGACAGCTTTTTGCAAATCCTAATTGCTTTGAGGATCAAACATTTTATTTTTGGTTTCTGATTAGTCTTTTGTGAAAGATTCATCAGATTATAGGAATATGTCATGAAGTTTTTTCAGTAGATATGTAGGAGCTCAAAACAGGGTCGTGATGCGCTTTTGTTAACTCTTTTTTTGTCTGCCAGTCGATTTTGTATTTTGAAAGATTTTCAAATGGCCACTGAAGTCTGGCTTGCTCTATTAATTAGTGTCTTGGGAGAAAGCTAGGTGCTTTTACCACAGGTATCCTGCCTTGGTATCTCGGTTGGTAGATATTGCGGAAGCACCAACTGGGAGACTTTGCATAAATTCAGAACTCATTAACATCACAGGGAATTGCCAGCAGTCAGTTGCAACGGTGATAACGTGTTCGTGCTGACACACAGAGAGCCAGGAGGCGTGGATGAAGCAGGTCTGCTAAATACCACTCCAAGCTTGATATTCTGAAGTGTGTTAGACCCTTGCTGGGTTTTTATCCCCTTGATATTACAAACTTGTTCTTTTGGTTTAGCAGGGCTGAAGAACTTTCTCTTAATAGTCTGAAGCTGTACTTCAGGCTGTGGTCTTAAGTGATAAACATGACAAATCCTTTAATTTTTCAAGGCTGAAGTCAGTTCATCCTTTTTATTATGCAAAAATAGAAGTGCTCTCCCTAGGGCATTACTAGGGCATGGGATGTAATTCTGCTGATTGCCAGTGATGATAAAAACAAAATGTTCAGCTTAACTGGTAAATCATATGAAATTTAATGGCGGTCTCTTCCAAATGAGTATTTTGGTAATTTTAGTAGTCCTCATTCAGCCTTTTCTTTTGGATTAACAAACGCGATGTATCTAAATTAGTTTTTAGATGGATCTATGCCTGTTCTTCAAAGACAGGGCTGATTCCCTGGCACGTTGTAGTGCTGCGCATCCTGATTGCAGTGCATAGTGAATGTCCTTGTGGATCTGTCACTGTCACCAGAATCAACTTCAAAATATTGTTACGCATGTGGAAATACCATCCTTTACTCAATCCATCCTCCATTAGTTGTGTCAGTTGCCATTTTGTATTGCTGGGTCAGATTTTTCAAAAGCTGATGTTGTCCTTCCCTGAGTTGCCGAGTAAGTTTTGCTGTATTTGTCAGCATGACCTCCAGTTAATGCCTTGAGCGTTTGCCTGCTAGCCAAAGTCTCTTGTAAGCAAACACTGCCTGAACTCGAGTCTCACTGTGCGTCAGATGGTGCAGGCAGTGCTCGGATGGTGGGTACACACAGCACTAAACCAGAGCTTCTTGTTTAGTTCTCAGGGAGGTTCCTGTCTGAAGAATGGGACTGTGCTGTGGTCGCTTGAGTGGCGGTGGAATGTAGAGTCTCCTTCGGAGGGCAAGAGGCACCTAATGGACATGGCCTTGATGGGGTAGAAACTATGTATGGTTAGGATTGAGGTTAACCCTCTCCTAAATGGTGTCAATAGTTCAAGTTAGACACTTCTTAAAGGCTGGAAGGACCAGATGGATGTCTTCTGAAGTTATTTTAAAACTACTTGCTTTCGTCTTGCAGAAATTTTTTTAAAAAAGAAACAGCCCTGGAAGTATAAAAGCTTAAAAACAGGAATCCTTGCACCTCTCATACAAGGACAGGCTAAGAGAATTGGGATTGTTCAGCCTGGAAAAGAGAAGGCTTTGAGGTGACCTGATTGCAGCCTTCCAGCACCTAAAGGGAACCTTCAAGGGTGGTGGAGTGGAACTTTTTACAAGGGCATGTGGTGCCAGGACAAGGATGAATGGCTTCAAACTGAGAGTAGGTTTAGATTAGATATTAGGAAGAAGTTCTTTGCTGTGATGGTTGTGAGGTACTAGAACAGGTTGTCCAGAGAAGCTGTGGATGTCCCATCCCTGGAAGTGTTCAAGGCCAGGTTTGATGGGACTCTGAGCAGCCTGGTCTAGTGGAAGGTTTCCCTGCCCAGGGCAGGGTAGTTGGAACAAGATGATCTTCAAGGTCCCTTCCAACCCAGGCCGTTCTATGAACCTGTGATTCTATAAACCATAGATGACTCTATGATTTAGCAGTTCCGGAGTATATGTCTACTTCCTACCTGTTAATATTTACACATATCTTGGTAATTCCTCTATATTAGGGTGGGGAAAGGGCTTATAAACCACCGAGGTTTATTTAAAAATTATTTTATTGCTTGCAGGAGTGAAATAAGTGGCTCTGTAAACCTGGCCCTCCTTCAGTGAAACCACTAGCGATTTCAGCCTAATTAATGTCTCCTGATCAGAGTTCCTGCTCTGAAACTCAGCTGGATTTGTATCAGAAAAGAGCCAAAATTTTATTTAGGGCAGAGGGGTCTGCTGAGCGATGAATGCACATCAAAAAGCTCTAAACTGAGAATAGAGGTTTCTTCTAGGATGGAAGGATTGGTGCCTGAAATCTCAGCATCAGTGGTGGAGGAGAAGAGAGAAAAATGTCTGAAGGACTCTTAACGAGCTGTTACCTCCAGGTCAGTGGACATCTTGGTACTGCTTTACTCTGCCATGAGTGCAGGTCTGTCTTCAGACCTGTCTGAAATACAGCACGATTTTCAGTTTAACAAAGCTAGTGGACTCCTGATAAACCTGCACGTCCCCCAGTACACAGAAGATCTTTATCAGTCTCTTTATATACCTTGAAAAACCCAGACCAAACAGCCAAAAACCCAAGCCATTTCAAAGGGCTACATACCTTTGAGTAAGGAGGTGGAAGGCATTTTACTTGTTATTGAGATTGGTCTCTGTCCTGTCTTGCATCACTAAGTTGTGCTCTATGAAGAGCTAAAAAACATGAGTAACCAACTCTCCTAGCCTTGGTATTGTTTTATGTTGCTCTGAGTAACTCCTGCCTTTACCACTATTTTTTTTTATAGGGGTCTCTCCTCTGTGGTGTTGATAGAATTCTACCACTAGCTAGGATGATTTGGTGTTGAATAGATGTTTTTCTTTCAACTTTTCTCTCTGATTTTCTTTCCCTCATGTCTCTGAAGTCACGAAATAAAAAATAGATGAGAAACCTTTACCTTTTTGTTTTGTTCCAAACCTCAGTTGGTAGGTTTATGAGAAGAGCAATGTCTTTCCTAGAAATCTGCCTTATTATTATTATCGGCTTAGTGTGATGGGGTGATTGAGATTCTTACAGCTGCCAGTGCAGAAAAAATTATTCTTTTATGTTGCTTTGAGTTATTGTGATAACTTTTTCTGGTTAGAAGGATGAACCTAGTCCTACTTGAGATGCTGAGCATCACTCTGGGTTTTCCTCAGGTGCTGGCTTTGGTACTGCAACAAGCTTTTGTTGGCTACTAGATGTTTCCCATCCAGCAGTACTTGTAGTGGGTGAAATATTGGAGATCTAAGTGTCAGTGAAAGTATCTAAAAGTAATATTGCATGACATTGCTCTGGTGAAACAGAAAGGGTTTCACAGTGCATTGGCTGGCAGTAATAGTGCACAGACATTTCAGTTTACGCAAAACCAGTTTGTACACGTATGCTGCAATGGCTGTTTTTTAACATCCTCAGCATGTGTTTAAGCTCAGTTTACAAATGTGTAAACTTAGCTGCCTTGCCCCTGATGCAGCACTGCTGCGTGCTTCTGTCACTTGTTCCACAGCAAGTTGTATGGTCACAGTCTTGCGAGTTACAGCCAGAGATGAGTTTGTGGTCATACATGCCAGGAAACATCACAGGACAGGGCGTCAACCAGCCGCAGTGTCAGCTGAATTGTACTGCACGTTGTGGGACTCTTGAGCTAAAACCTTTGAAAACAAACCCATGGTTTAAAGCTGAGATAAAAGTTGCTGGTGAAGCAACTGGCAAGAATTCCTTCTATTTGCTGGAGGAGTTGCTCTTAGAAGTCCTTATCTTCTTCTCGTAACCTGGACAAGGATTTCTATAGATTTAGCAATGTTTGTGGTGCTGAGCTTGGACTTTTCTCGCTAGAACTCAGCCATAGGGCAGCCTTTACCATGCTGAATGCCCCTTGAATTACAGAGGCCAGCTAGTAGCGAGAACAACAGTCAATATTGTTTAGAGTGCTTTCTTAAAAATATTTTCCCCAGCTTTTATAGAATGTGCCAATGGCTTAATGTGTCACATCCTATTTTTAATTCAAACAGCTCCCTTCTGGATACCTAATGTTATCTAGAAAATGGGCAAGAGATACAGCAGCTTTCAGGGGTTGGTATTTAAATTGGAGAAATTAAGCTGCATTACAAGGTTCAGTGAACAGGAACATGGACTGCCTCATGGTAGCTTTGTTGCAGGCTTGCCATCTGGCTAATTATCCAGCGGATAGTGGGAGGCCTGTGTGGTGGTTCCTTTGCTACCTGCAGGCCCGTGACAAGTTTGAGTATGCTGGAGTACTTCAGGTACTTCAGGGCATGCAAGGCAAAGCCTTCCTGCAAGCTGTTGTTCTGCTGTTTTGGTGCAGCAGGTACACACATAGCAGTTGAGGGTTGGACTTGATGATCCCTGTAGATCCCTTCTAACTCAGAATATTCTGTGATTCCCTGTTCAAGCTAAAAATTGTGCCAAAGCTCCATCCATTATGGTCTGCTGAAGGGATGAGTTATAAAAACAATGCAAAAATCTTTCTTCTGCGAGTTGTTTGAGTCTGTTCTGTCTGTGAACCTGTCTCTACTGAAGAGCTATTGGAAAAGGGATGAACCTGGACAGCAGGTGCTGAAGGGGTTTAGTTCTGTCACAAAATGTGTGGAACATGGGTAAGAGTCACAGAAACATCCTGATGAGCCAAAATCAGTAAAATTTTCTGGTCAGCCCAAGAGACTTTTTGCTCAGACTTCCAGGAAAGAGTCTCATGCTCCTCTAGATTGTTCTTTGTAAGGTTTAAACTTTCTATATGCAGTGTTGATTAAGAACAGGATAATTTTGTGGTGCTGTAACACTGTATCTTTAAGTATTCTCAGGTCTGGCTGCTAGAAAAATAGCTCTTGAATCTGATAATTTTACATAAGTGTCAGCTCTGTGTCAAAAATAAACATCTGGTTGGATATGCACTCGGTTAATATTGATTAAAATTGCAGTCTCATTTAAGCAGAGTCTGGCGATACTGCCCCTTTGTTGCTATGGGCAACCAACATGTTGTAAACTCACTGAATATTAGATTTATATTTAATGTTTCCATTGTCTTTCTGGTACAAGCAAGGTTTCTTCCCATAGATGAAGGGAGTTCTGACAGCCCTTTGAGGATACTGAAGCAATGCTAACAAGATCAGGGATTTAGATGTCTGTTCTCAATTGATTATTTTTTAAACGTCTTTCCTTTGTGTGAGAGGTTTTCTGTTTAAGTCTGTCTTTCTTTTGCTTCCTGAGGTGGTCAGGGACAAACACATTGGAAAAACAAAATGCCTTCCTTCTGTATTTAAGGGTGAAACATGGATTTGGGGTTCACATTTCAGCAGTGTCTTTGAGGGTCTGGCAGGTCTCCCTGTAGAGGTATTGGCCATCTCCTAAGAAACCGACACAGATGTGGGCAAAACAAGACTAAATTAATAAACTGTTCATGTGAACTTGCCACTGGAGCTCAGCAGCTCATGACTCTCCTAGAAGCAGTGGGAATTCTCCAATGAAAACAACTCAAAGAAAAATTCATTCTATCCTGACAGTGAAAGAGGAGCTAGACACATGTGTTCCAGAGATGATCTCTAATGTAATCTTGCAGCATTGATTTTTGTCTTTCTAACCTCTAGTTCTTCTTGCTGAAGTCATGGTGGTCAGCAGCCAGTGTGGGCTAGAAAGAGCCTTTTGCAAGTGTGAGGTCCGCATCCTCTGTTCTCCCTGAACACCTGTCCTCTTGTTCCTGCAGACAGGATGTTGTTACAAGCTAACTTGGTACAGGACGTACAATTCTGAAATTCTTTAACTTTTATATAGGCAAGAAGTATATGAATATGCCTTTACCAGAAACAAAAATTATTTCTATAACAATTTTTCTCCTAAAACTGAATGATTTGGCCATGTCCTTTAGCTAACTGGCATGGAACTATTTCTTTCATTATGAGCTATGTATCATTTTATTTTTATGGGTTTCTTAAGTCTCTTTCGTGGAAGGAACCTCCAGTCCGGTATGGAATATGATGTGATCCGTTGGTTTCTGGTGGTGGCTGTTTACAACCACGTGAGAAAGTAAATGGGGATATGGTGCTGTTCTCCACTTCCAGGAATATCTGGGAGTGCATCCGTCCTGTAACCACAAGACTCCAGCATTATGTAGAGATGCCTGAATTAATTTTAAGCTGAGCAGCTCTGTCCAGACATGCTGGCACGAAGCCTTCCAGGACTGCAGTGCCTACCCCAAAAGTCGGGTAATTTAGCTTTCAGTGAGCTTTGTGCTTTTTTGATGAAAATATACTTCTGGTAACTTGTTTAAAGCTAAGTGGAGCTGTCTTTCGTTTGCACTGCACTAACTCAGATAGTACCGAGCCCCTCAGAGCACTGAAAATGTTTTAACCACTTGGAAGAGATTTGCATCTAAGCTATGCAAGAGTGCATGCTGGTCATGCAGAAGTTGTATTGCCTCTTGGACTTGTGTCTTCATTTACTAACAAATTCTGGCTGCTTCCAGGCAGGTTACTTGTGGAGAGAGAGACAGGAGGAGATTATTTGATGTTCACTTATTTGACTTCAATTTTATGTGTCCTAAAGGATGTGTTTTGTGGGTAACTACAGGGGTTGCAGCGTGGAAACTTGGGTACAAGTGGCTTTTCTTAAGAAATAGAGAAGAAAATGTGATTTCCCTTTACAGTTACTTGTTGAACTAAACTGTAATTAGATTTCCAAGCAAATTCTAAGTGCTACTGAATATTGTATAGAGCTGTGCATCTTTCTTATTTTTTCAAGGCAGTAATTACAGAGGGCAGTCTGTAGAGCTTTTGCAGATTAGCAGGACTGCCAGCTATGCTGCCGTGTTTCCTCTTAAAAAACTATCTGGAAGGTGTTTCAGGAGGAGGATTTTTTGTGTCTTGCAGCTGTAGGGAAAGTGAGCAAGCTGTGTGGATTGGCCTCTGGTATTTCTTCTGTTTTTTCTTGAAATAATTTTACTCAGTAAACATTTTTCAGATGGTTTTGGTGTTTTCTATGACTCCTATGCAGCCGTGGTGTGTTGGGCTCTGGAGAAAACTGAAAACAGTGGAAGAGCTCAGTAATGCCCCCATGAAAGCCATCAGATAAGAGTTTCAAATTACCTATAGGCCTTGGCTCTGCCTATAAAGTAAGTAAGTCAATGAGTGGGCAAAGAGAGATTTAAGATTTTGCCGCATGATTGTGGAGGACTGGGTTCACAGGCGAAATGGGACTTTTTTCTAATAAGTATTTTTTTCAGGACAGGAATATCAAATACAGTAAATATGTGAGCTAAAATACAAGTCTGTGCTAGGCCATTGCTGTGTCAGGATGTCATATGGAAAAAAAGGTATCTAAAAAGTTGGTGCCAATTCATTGTAGTATGGATGTACCTTAGGGCTGTCATAGAGCTGCAATGCAGGGTTTTGTTTCTCAGGACAAGTAGCCCCAAAGGACTGAGCATGCAGTGTCATTTCCTGGCCAATCTGTAAGGCTCAACTCCATGACACAGCCGTTTTATTCCTGGACATCCATGCAACTGTGCTCAGCAGAGAGTTGAGGTTTTCCTGCCCTGGGAGTGGGTTTGGTTGAGACTTTTTCTGATTAAGATGTCAGTATTTTGCATGATGGTTTCTGCAGATCAGCTAGTTTGCTTTCAAAGGTATCACTAAAGATGCCTGTCTTAAGCTGTTTTCTTGCTGCCAGCCCTTCTCCTGCTGTTCGCCCACACTACTTCAGGTTGCCATGGGGTCAGATCTTCCTTTAAATACTGGGATAAAGCCAGGTCTTCTTGTGTGCAGTTACAGGCTTCCGTCCTTGGTGTGAGAGGTGCCACGCTTTGTTTGTGTCTGCAAGAGACTGGAGGCGAAGCAGTTAAGGAAAGATTGCAGTGTCCCAGCAGAGGCTCATCGGGTGTTTTTGTGGGACAGGGTGTACCTGGTGACAGCAGGTGCCAGCACATAGGTCATGGGACTACCTGAGATGTGACACAGGCTACTTGTGTAGCAGAGCAGAGGGAAAGAGACCCTGGAGAACTTCAAATCAGCAACCTATCCGTCAGACACGCGGAAGAAGGAGCCACAGGCTTGTTGGGTGTTCAGTGGGATGGGAAACAGCAATTAGGCTGTAATTAGGCAGCAATAGCACTGATAAAGAAGTGCCAGAGGCCACTGACGTCTAACAAGGCTTCTGATAGAAAGCCACAGCCCATAAAGTCAAATCTTTTCCAAAGTCAGAGTTTCTGAAACATTAATAGACACAAACCTGCTGCTAAAATCTGATGGAGTGAGCATTTTAGGGAATATTAAATACAGCACGTTGGGTGGTCCTCTCAGCACAAACTTCTTTTTCTAAACAATTCAACATAAATTTACCTCTCTTTTCAGAATTTTTGGAGAGCGGCCTCTACCTTCTGTTAGTCCCCTCTGATTTTCCTGTCCCTGTAAGTTGGGTTGAACAGTCCAGGCTGGCCCCTTCAGAGTACAGGTGTAGAAATCAGCATGTTAGAAACCAGAAGCAATTGCACCATAAAAAAATGCCTTCAAGTTTGAGCAACTTCCAGCTTTTTTGCCCACCTTATTTTAAGTGACACTTTAAGAAATTCTTGTCAATATATTCATGGGGAGGTAAGTCACTCATCTAATCACTTAAAGCATTAAAGACTCTGGTTTTCTGACACTTGATTGTTCTGCAGTGCATTTCTAAACACCTGGTTGTCAGCAGAACAGAATTCAAAAGCAGAAAGTGTTGTTTTTCATACAAACACTGAAGACCGCACATTGTTTTTACCGCTTCTTTGAATAAGCAGTATTACTTATGCTTCTGGAGAAGAGCAAGACCTGGTTAGGTGTATATATAAGTGTCCTATACCAGTCTGGACGACACACATTTCTGTTCCCTGGAAACAAAGAGAGATGCTTCGAAGGTGTCTGATTGGTTGTTAGCCTGTTCTCTTCACAGTTTCCGACTTTTCTTCTTCTTTCATGCAATCACTTCTGGAGTTCTTGTGTGAAAGACAGTTGAGCAGAGAAACACTTTGATATTGAAGTGCAGAGAAGGTTTCTGGGAATACTACTGCAAAATTAGGAAATGTGGAGATTAGAGAGAGAGAATTGGAGATAGAGAGAGATGCTTTAATTCGAAATTTGGATTATGATACTGTTGCTCATTGTTGCAGTCTCTACCCAGTAATGTCTGTCAGGTAACAGGTAATCACAAGGAACTTGTCAGGCAATTCACTAGGTAACATGACTGAATTAAATTTTAAACATATAATCAGCTATTTTAAAGATTTGAGACAAATATTTCAACCTGCGTGAAAGAAACTTTCTGCTGTATAAAGAAAACATTCAGAGGAACATGGATATCCACACTTCATGGTCCAACTAACAAATGGATAAGTCACTATCTGAATACCTGGTGCCTAGGTTTGACATGCAAAGCCCCAGCTTTTTTGGTAATTGTCTCTTTAGGGCTTGAGAAAGATTTTCAGTTTATTAATAATAATTTCACAATTGGGAAATGGAGAGAAAAAGTGAAGAAAGCTTTTTTATTTTTTAAATCAACCTGTGAAAGCGGACTAAGGCAGAGACCTGTGTGTTCTAAAATCTTGTTGATTTGTGGTCAGAAATTTGATCCGTTTTGCAACACATTGCTTCAAAATACATTTATAATCTTAAATGTGCAGTGCTTTTAAGGCTACTCATTGCTTTTTAAAACCTGTATTTGTGCACTATACCTCCAATTTCTATTCCATAGTTTCAGTAGCAGAGTAGGAATTTAGGGGGCGGGATATCTGATTCATGTTATTGTGACATCAGAGTCTGGATAAACATAACAATGGACGTTTACTTTTCTTTGCAGACTGATACCAGTAGCAAAAGTAGTAACTATAAGTCTGGGTTTAGTGGCAAAATGAAAGTTAACCTTGTCTGAAAAATGAAGAAAGACCAGTCATCAGAGTAAAAACTAATGCATAAATGGAAAGTTAATGACTTAAATTTATGTTCCATGCTTGCTGATTTTATTTTTAAGTCACTGATGTTAATAGGGGTATAAATCACTTAAACTCATCCTCCTATCTTTACCTTGCAATTCAAGGCAATGAAAACCAGTGCTGCAAAGAATATACTGGAGGGAGCAGAAATGTGTTTTCCCTTGCTTGTTCTGTGTAACAGGTCATTCTACCCTGGTGAAGCCTTGTGCCTTCATGCTCTTCTGATCAGTACAGTACAGCTTGGTCTCTAGTCTATTGTTCTGTAAAACTTTATGAAGCATTCTATTTCAACATGTTCTCTTGACTGAGTTTCTGTTATTCTCGTTAATAAATGTTTATTTGCACTACTTGCTGTTTCATAAAGCTCTTTTGCTGAAAACTCAACTGTTCCAACATGGCTGTGTTTTCTCTCACCATACGATAATGTCTGTTCATGGAATCACTACAAAAAGGAGAATAAACTTTCCTTCTAGAATTAGCTGCACATGGACCAACGATCATTGTATTGTTTTAGTAGTGTCTACATTGTGTTGTACTGTCTTCGTGCAATAGCTTTGATCCTAATCTTGAACTGAAGTTATTCAGTCCTGGCTTACTGCAGTGCTGGGAGGACAGGCTGGATTTTGGGGGGAATCTGAGGCCTGAAAATCCTTCTCTTAGCATCACCATAGACACAGTACAGTGCCCTGTGTGAAACTGGGGGGAAAGAATCACAATTGTGTATAGGGCAGGTATGTTTTTCCAAGGAGTCTCTCTGCCCCTTGTGGAGTCAGCAAATTTTTGCCAGTAACACATCTATGATTCAAAGGCTGGTTGATCTGAGGAAGTGAAGCCCTCCTGGGTTTTCTCTGTAAGAATTAACAACTTGGAGTGGGTAGTACAGAGCAAATAAGGAAGAGAATTGGGCATAAAGGTTGGAATTCCAAACTACAGAGGATGAATTTGGCTTCCCAAAACTTCAGCCAAAGAATGGTCCTGACTCATGGTGGTGGTGTTCTTCCAGTTTTCTGACTGGGTTAGCTCTCACCTGCCATAGTAGGAAGATGCTCTTTTTATAAGAGCAGCTTGGTCCAGACCTGGATGGTCATCATCCTGCTTCATGTAGAATCGCTTGTGGTTGAAGTGGTGCAGATCAAATCACACAGTCTCTGACACCGCCAGTTCCCTGTTCGCCACAATATGGCTCTGAGTCTTTAAAAGCACTCAACAGTTCAATTCTGGGTGTGGAAAGGGATTCTGCCACAGGGTTACATTGCACACTGCTCACCGGGAAGATGTTCCTAGAGGACTTGAGTGTGTTTGATCTAGGCCATTAAGATTTGTGGATTCTGCAATAATATTTTTAGAACTGATTTCCAGACGTAGAGCCATGCTTTAATTTCTGTGGAGGACTAGCCAGCTGACCCTTGTAAATGCATGATTGGGTTTGAAAGAAGCACATCTGTATCTAATGAGACCAATTAGAAATTAAAAACCTGCATTTTAATTGCTTTGGGTGAGTAAAAAAGGACTTTAATGCAGAGGCTGTGTCTTGAGATGTGCATGGTGGGGAAGGAGAGGGAAAAGGTGGCCCTGGGAAACCTCTCACTAGTATCTTCCAATTTTTGAGGTATGCGCACAAAAGCCCGCAATGTTTCAGTCATTCAGTATTGTTCAGATTTCTAGAGCTAAATGCTATTGCACACTTCCCTCATCTTGGTGGAAATGCAGGTGAATGCCCAGAATGCCATTGATTTGCCCCACTCAGCTGTGGAGTAAGTAGTGCTTTGAAGCACCTCTGTGGCACACAGGAAGATTACAGCATATTTTCACCAGCATGTGGAAACATGGAGGTGTGTCATGAGATAATGATTGAAGTGCAGACCCTCTCTCCATGACACAGTTTGGTTGCAGAGGGACGGGAGGCTTATGTGAAAGCAAGTCTATCCATTTCCCATTGACATAAGTTTTTGTTGGCTGATAGAAGCCAATTTTAGAGCTCTTCTTGAAAGATAATTAGGATACCATATCTCAGGGTTCACTGAAAAACACAGTGTTAAAGTAGGAAAGACCCAAACAAGTGTCCCACTGTGGGAAGGATGAGCAGAATTCAGGCAGGCTGGGGTTTGCATGGCAGCTGCCTGCAAACTGGGCCATGCACTCCGGGTCTGAACAATGCTTTCTTCTTCCTGACAGTGTTTTAGGTGTTCTGGGAGGGGTATTGAAGGGCAGATAAACAAATCTTTGTGTAACTAAGTTCCAAGTTTCTTTCATTTTCCTAGTCAGGCAACAGCCTGTTACATTTTAGAAGGAAATCAGAAGAGGTTGATATTTAGTGAAAAAATTGGGCTGTGGATTGGTATCATCAAACAACCACCAGATAACAACTTGCAAGGCACAAAGCATGTTAACAAAGGGTGAACTTTGACCACGGGGGAGCACAGCACTTGGAATCAGAATGGTGTGAAATGGTTCAGAAAGGCCCCTGTGAGAGCATCATGTGTTGTTAACTTTCATCTTGTTTTTGAGGCTGTAAGCTTATCCCTTCCACCCTGTGCTTCAGTTTCTTTGTTCCCAGCTCTCTGATGCATCTCCTATTGTCCCCAGTTGCCTAATGTTCTTCTGTATAATGGTTGTCGAGGTTCTTCTAGTGTGTCTTTTTAGGGGTTGGTTTGTTGGGTTTTTTTAATTATAGGTTGTGATTTCTTTCAGGTGGAAGGTGAATTTAAAAAAAAATCTGAGCAACAGATTAAATTGCTCAGTTACAATAATGCTGGCTCTCCCCTCTCTCACGCAGACTTGGATGGAATGGAAGATGTGTTTGGGAGAAGAGCAGTATTGGAGAGACCTGCACTAGTGTCTCAGACCCTTTAAATGAGTCGGCTACCACGTCATAACAGAATACAGCCACTCACGTCCTGCTGGGCTCCATTGTCATTAGCAGAGTTCCTTCTTTCCCTTGTATGAATTAATTTCGAAATCTAAATCAAAATAAAAATTCATTCGCCTCTGCCGCTCTGATGTTCTGTGACAAAGGGCAATGACTGTGCCCGTGCACACGGATCTGTCACCTGTCCTTACTTGCGTATGTACGTTCCATGGGAGAGTGGTGCCGTGGCAGCCTGGCTTTGTGAGCAGTCCCTCCTCAGGCCCCTCACCTGGCATGGGCAGGGACGGGTGTGACTGGCAGCCTACCAGCCAGATTCAGTGCAAACCATCTGCCTCTCACAGCAAGGCTGGGTAATGATCTCAGCGTGTTTCACGCCCTGGGAGCTTGGTGCAAACATGTTCTCGTATGGTGGATGACAAGGAAGTCCTAAACATTTCCAGCCTGTGGAGAGACTCTGAAAGCAGTAGCCAAATCTGGGGTGGGGCAGATGCTGACAGTCAGCAGAGAGGGTGATGCTGTGGACTAAAAAGGGTCATTCCACCACACAGCACTTACAGATTGAGCCCTGGCACACTGAGTTTCCTTGGCTCGGCCTGCTCAGGGAAGGCAGTTCACTGCGCTGTGCTTATCCCTGTGGAGACAATCTGTTATCTCTGCACAGCCCAGGGCACCTCTCCTATTTCTGTCACCAGTCTGCAGCTCTAGGGGTGGTTGTGCTAACCACTAATTGCTTGTTTCATTCAAACAGGGAAGGGAGGGCCTTGGTGGATGTGGCTTTTCTCCCATTATCTTTGATTTCAGGGCTACCCTCTGTAACACTGCAGTGCGGGGGAAGCTTGCCTCATTCTGGTCAGATGGAGCTATGAAATGTAAGTCATTGTAATCTGTAAACCTTCATCCTCCTGGGGTCCCTTCTTATTGACTGTGCATAGCCAGAATGAAAGCAGCATTTTCTGAGCTGGCTGGGGATGATGGGAAATGGAGAGGAGAGGAGGTGCAGTGCTTGAGGCCAAGAGAGCATGTTAATCCTCTCTGAAGTCTATTTCTCCCCTTCCTCCAATATTGCACACCTGTCTGACTTTGAAAAAAAGGCACGAGGAGACTCGGACACGAGCTTTCCATGTGGCAGAGTTATGGAGAGGTGGAGTAGCAAAGGAGTTCTGGAGTTCATATAAAGCTTATGAAACATACTTATGCAGCTGATATCTCAGAGCTGGATCTAAAGAGTTGAGAAGAGACATTTCATTGTCTGCCATGGGTCGTGCTGGAATTGAAATGTGTCAAGATTCCTGCTGAAGTGATCTTGCTCTTTAGTATGCTGGAGCTCGATTTAGTCGGTGTCTACAGAAAAAAAGACATCTGAGTTGGATCTTCTAGTTGGTTTTATTCCTGGACAGAAGGAGCCTTGTATCTTTGAGGCCATGTTGTTTGGGTTGTGAACAAGAGAGAATTTCTGTTGTCTTTTTCCCTAACCTTTTTCTGATCTCTATTTTTTCAGTGGCTGATAGCTGCTATTCAGACTGTTCCAAAATCAGCAGAGCAAAGCAAAGCTGGTGTTGTTAATTTTTGCTGCCCACAATTCTTTTTTCCACTCTATCAGGAGTACCCAGAACATCTGTTCTCACTGTGCTGCTGGTGGGCAGAGCTCAATATACCAAGGAAGTCCTGTCTGTCTGCAGACGGAAGACAGCATTGCATTACCTCACATGTGAAAGCAAAGGGGTCAGGGCTTCACTGCTTTCATGTGGAAAATTTGTTTTTCCAGTAGGTGTGGTCATCTCTCTGTTAGGGACTGAGTTCTGGCCTGCTGTTCCTGTTTGTGTTGGCTTACGTAAGCAACAGCTCGTAAAATCTACAATTTAAGCCGGAGGACAGCAGGGTGAAAAGCTGCATTGTACTTCATCAGTGCCTTACAACGTTAAGGCACCTGAGTTAATCTCATGAAATGAACTGACAAATTGACAAGTCCATTTTTTAAATCTAGTTGTTCTTTCATTTTGATGATCACATAGAGCCACTGACCCTTAAATGAGTCAAAACCTTCAAATCACTATCTTGGACAGTAAACATCTTGTCATAGTTTCCAAAACCAATTATAAATGACAGCTTTAAAAGCTCTTTTAGTTATTTTTTTAAAGAAAATCCTCAGATAAATACACCTTCAGCAGGTTAGATGCTTCCTTCTGGAACTTGCTGTATATGAACTAAGACAAATACAGAAGGAAAATCTGGTGACTCTTATATGGTATTTCAGGCAGGCTGAGTATACCAGTCCTAAAAATGTTAATAAGCCTTTTGTAAATGAGTTTTAACTTGTTAATTAAGAATTTCTAGCTATGGTTATGACCTGCAGGGAAATGCTTAATTGGCTGTTTTCCCTAGCTGGTTCAATGTCTTCTTACTAGTAAGAAGGAAGAGCATATACTTATGGGACTTGAATACCTCAGACCTAGCGTAAGCCAGGGTTCCTGTACTCAACACTGCTGCAGGAGTTTTCACTGGTGACCTCTTTAAGGAAGGTCTCCACATTTTAGGGCAGCAGAGCAACCACTTGCTTGCCTGCCCCATTTTGCCTTGGGAGATGAATACAGGTGGTAGGGTGGCAACAGAAACGTGCTCTTCTCTGGTGGAGCGTGGTCACAGATTTCCCACACAGGTAGAGTCTCCGTGCCTGAGGGTATTCAAAAGCCATCTCATCATGGTCCTGGGCATCCAGCTCTAGGTGGCCTTTTTTGAGCAGGGGAAATTGGACCAGGTGACCTCAAAAGGTCTCTGCAAACCTGAGCCAGCCAGTGATCCTTCTTAGCCAGCAAAAGGAGGGAAGGGCTGCTGCCTCGCTGTGAGTCAGCAGCTGGTAGAGGTGCAGCAAGACAGAGAGGAATGGGCCATTTGCAACCACCAGCCTATTCTTGGAGGAGGAGTAGCCAAGGTATGAAAGATGACACTTGGTGTTCCCAAATGAGATTAAGAGTTTGTGCTTGTAACCAAAACGTGGGGCTGGGTCCATTGTCAAACAGAAATGCTTTCATGTGACTTGGACTGGCTTTCCAGCATCCAAACGATGTTCCCTTGCTATCTGCTAGAAAGCCATCAAATTACTGGATGCTGTGGTAAATTCCACTTGTTTCTTTGTAGTAAGGTACCCAAAGAATTCATTCAGCACTTCTTACAGTGACACCTGCTTTCCGTGCTGCAGAAATGCAGCCACTCTTGGAGACAGCAGTATGCCATGGGTGTGGGGGCAAAGTGGGGAGAAGGCGCTGCGTTGGCAGGATCATTGCCATCACTTCCAGTTAGATGGGATTGGACTTTTCCTACTCAAATGAAGAACACTTCGCTACTTCACACAGACAGGCTTTCTGCAGTACAGAAAACAACCAGAAGAATAATTCTATAAAACTAATTTAGGACCTCCTTCCAGTTATATTTTGAAGACAGTGATTTGTCACTGTGCTGCAGCTTCCTTTTTAAATGCTTGTAAAAGTTGTAGCTGAAAATGTATTTCAGCAAGTCGCAGTCAAAATCTGGAAATCCAGTCACGTCTGTGTACAGCCATTATTGAGTTTAATGAGAACTGTATGTCTGCAACAAATGGCACCCCATTTGTCTTCATCTAACCATACATGAAATCCTTCATTGCTAAAATAATCTCAGAAAATTTGGGGTGAATCCGTGATTGGAAGTAACTGTCCTGTAGCAGTGACCATCTGGAAATGCCTGTTACAGAATAGCTGTGAAGGGTGAAGGATCCCTCCTCCTTTCCCATTTAAAACTTTCTAAGTAGAGTGTCTCCTTTGAGAGAGCAGCCACATGGTGGTTAGCACTGTTGCAAACCACTTCACTGAGTCAGATGCACTGAGACGAGCAGACAGTGTAAAGAAGTGCACAGAAAATGACTGAAGTCTGTATATGCAGGAAAGCCTTTAAAGCAAACACTGTTGGAAGAGTGAACAATATTCTGCTTATTAATGTAGATTGGAATTTCCTGCTAGCTGAGAATAATGCAAAGGTCACTCACCAGCTGCAAGCAAACAGCATGTAGTTGGTTCTAAAATTAGTTAATCTCTAGCATTTCCATTTCTTTTCCCTGAATTTCTTGTTCTCTACCTTAAGCCTGGGAATCCAGTTAAAGATACTGTAAGCTTGAAAGAATTTTTTTTTCTTTATTTGTTCTCTGTAAATTTCTGTTAACTGCTGCAGTTGAGATAACTACGTGTCTGTTGCTATCATTATAGCCGGGGTACTATTATAACCCTAAAACTTTCCATAGGTTGTTACATGATTTTAGCTGTTGAAAGTTATCTGCTGGAGTTTGCTAGCAACCATGTTTTCTGCAACTATTTTACACTGACTTTTAAAAAGTCAGGCTCAGAGATAATTCAGGAAGAACCTGAATAATGGTCTCATAAAACCCTCACTTTCTTTTTGCTGTTTACTCGGAAGCCAGTGGTGTTATGATGCAGCACCATGGCCAGTCTGGAGATGGGGAAATTGCTGGAGCCGTGGATGAAAAGGAGGACAGCAGCGCTGCAGGCATAAAATGGCCCAATGTTTCGTGACATGCAAGGCAGCACTAACTACCGGAGAAACACTATCTCCAAAGACAATCTGTTCCGGCTTCAGGGAATCTTGCAGAAAGGTTTTAACCTAACAGCTGTATAAAATAAACTACTTCAGAGCAGAAGTACCTATCCTGGGGCGTGCGGCTGGTCCTTTGCCTGCAGAGGTAATTTGTGTGGCAGAGATGGTGATGCTTAGAAATGTCATAGCTAGCAAATTACACAGAAGAGACTTGTCAGGTTCAAGTGAGTTTAAGCACTGAGAGCCGATTGTGTTGTCTAGTTGTAATGAACCAAGTCTTCTCTGCAGAATATTACTGGAGAGATGCTAATTAGTCATTTACACGCCGCAGATGATGGATGGATAGTCACTCAGTTGCTGTTCTGTGTACGACTATCGTGTATCTGAGCCTAAGGTGAGCTTTAGGCTCCTCTGTTCTGCGGATGGATCTCACTGCTCTGCACTCACTACTGGTACCTGCTGTCAGCAGAGCTGAGCTAGAGCAGGTATGAGCACAGCAAGGCATCATTTCATCGCGCAACTAGTTCATGTTATACCAAGGGAGTATTTTTTCACAGATAAAAGACTCATTTCTTAAAGCCCTGGTGAGTGTGTTCTGGAATGCCCTGCATCCAGCGAGTGCTGTGGACATGGACACCTCAGGAGGGAGAGCTGACAGCACTGCTCTGTGCAGAATCTCTGGCCATTTTTGCTTTTTCTCCAGCCTTTCTGTCTGCCACGGCCTATTTAGTGGGGCAGGCACTAATATGTTCGATAGCTTCTCTAATTCCCTTGCTTATGTTGAAATTTGTAAGAATTTTGATTTTAATCTCTTGTTTAACAGTCCTAATTAACAGTGACAGAATTTATCAAATTGTCTAACTCATAGCTTGCTTTATTAGGCTACAACCAATATTTTCTCAGGTTGCAAAGTCAGAATTTTCCTTTCTTCTTTTCAGTAAATGTTTTTAGTACAGTTTTAGAATTCAGAATTTCTCACTTTTTTTGGTGTAAGGGTCAAGATAGCTGATTTCTGTGATCTCTGCAATATTCTGTTTGTTTAAACAGGCATCTCAATGGGAATAATACAAAAGATGTTAAATGCAAACATGTCTTTTAAATGTTGATTGTATAGAGGTGTTGCTATTGTTATATATGGAAAGAGGAGGTCCTACATTCTCTTCTTACTTGCTGCTTTGACAGTGCTGAGAGCCCTCAACAAGGTTGTGTGGGCTGCAGAAGTGCATTAAATGTAAAGTTCAAGCAATACCATTGAAAGAAGAGGTTTTTCTTCAGGTTTCTTTGGTGCACTGCAAGCGGAGAATGGTCTGCAGTCTTGTGTCATGTCTTAAGCATGGAAATCTCTGTACTGATAAAATCACAAAAAAGAAAAAACAGCTATCAGCAATGTATCTACATATAAGATACATGCCAAAAAATAGCATCAAAAGGGAAGGAACTCCTCCAAGCCATGTGCTCATGCTGACTGAGCCTGCATGCAGCCTGACCAGAGGCCCATGCGGTGCTGGCATGCAGAGCTGCATTTGACGTGGACAGGAGATCGGGGGTGCAGCAGGAGGATATGGCAGCCGTACACAGAACTACTCAGAAGAGGTGGTGTCTGATCTTGTGCTTATGTCCAGCTCTGCTTTCTTTTTTTAAGTAGATTCCTGACCTCCTTTTTGTGGCTGTTCACAGGCTATTTGCGACAAATGGCCTTAAGGAGAGTTTATCTATATCATCCGTGTCACTAGTATGATTGAAGCAACATCTAGACATGCTAGCAGGGAAGGAGGGAGAGAGTCTTTAGAAGACTTGATATTTGGTGTTTACTTGTATATTCTGCAATGGCACTTATAACCATGTATGTTTTACAGAAAAAAATAGCTTGCAATGATACAGGGCAGAAAATAAAGCAGTCAGAAATATTTGCTGCTCAGTACTGCTCCTTAATATCCACTTTAGGGATAGCAGTAGGAAAAAGTTAACTCTTAAATTCCTGGAAGTTAGAGAAAACTTACCTTTTCATTCAACCATTTATTTATGACCCTTCCACTAACCTTGGAACAACTGACTCTGGGCCTTTTAAATGTAAGCTGCTGTTGTCTTCTCTAACATCATTTTCGTAGTCCTCCTACAAGGAGAAAAATTAGGTAGTTGGAGAATTGATGAGACAGTAGAAAACCTTTCACATTTGTTTCCAGTTTAGCAAAGATAATAACCAAGACTCTTTAGAATACTCTTTGGACAGAAGACAACGGATTTTCGTAAAGACTAAATTCTGCCATACCAGAGCCCATATAAAAAAAAGTTATTTATGAAACATGCCTTCTACTGATTTTGCTCTTGATCTCACCAAACTAGCTGCAAAGGAACAATGTTGGCTGTCCTTCCCACAACATGGTGAACTTCTAGTTTCACGTGTTAGTGTAACATGGAAGGTCTGCATGGCTTGTTGTGATGGCCTGCCTTGTCCCCATTACTGCAGACTGCTTCCAGTGACTTCCTAGAAGAGGTTGGGTTGCTGCCGGCAGCACTGGAGGGTCCGGAGTGTCAGTAGTAACTGGGGTCATGGAGTGGCTGGAGAAGCATCTCTAGCTGTTCCAGTGGGTAGTAGCTGCCAGGTTACACCGGCATGGTGGCTGCCAATGCACAGCATTTTTCTGACATGGACAGACAAACTATTCTCCTCTCATATGTGGGGAAATGGGAGCCAGTTGCCATTGTTGCCTTGTGTTTAGTGGGCCTTCTGGGAATCGAGTGCAGATATTCCTTGTCTGTCTTTATGTCTACTAGAAGACACTTTGCTTATGAACATACAGATGCTTTGCTGTCTCAGATTTATCCAGACTCCTCTTCCCCTTTTCTTATTGTATCTATGAGTCACTCTGTGGTGGTCATAATTTATTTTTACAACATGCTGAAAGGTATAATGGGAAACTTGCAAACATGCTAGGGAGAAGCCACCTGAAATAGCAAATGTTTCCAATTATAAAGTTAAAGCTGCCTTTCTAAGCTATTTGGTTCTTTATTATACCTTGAACAACCCAAAAATGTACTTGGCTACAATTAGACTTCCAGATACAATAAATGAATTGTAAATGAAAACCACACTGTGGAAAATTACACTATTAGCCTGAAGCAGTAGCCCTGATCTTTACAGTTTATGGTGCTGCACAGCCTGGTGCTGTACATCCGGTAATGTTCTGTGAGTCCATGAAGTTGAGAGGACAGTTTCTTAAAAGCAGAACAGTTTAGTTTATTTTAAAAATTAAAGTAATTATTACACGCTTTCATGTTTATTATTTTTTAACATTTCCAGACTTTTCCACATTAGTCTGGTTTCAAGGGAAAGTAATTAATCTGCCTTACCAATATCTATTAGGCAGTGTTCCTAAAAGGGCTACATTTAATTAGTCTTGGCCATGCTTTTGGTATCTGCAAGGCAAAAAAAAAATTACATTAGATTTCTGTACAAGAAATAAAAATAGTAATTGTAATTTAGAATTCAAGTGTCCTGTGATTGTGCTTGGATTTTAAGCCCTTTCCTTATGCAGAGTAGCATCCTGATGGTCTAGGTTTGCTGCTTTATGAAAATGCTTTGCTGACTGTGCTGATTAAAGACTGTGGGACACACCTTCAACCATCAGTGGTTCATCACAGTGTTCATGCAGAAACAAGAGTGGCAAAGTCACAGCTGACACAGGACAAAAGGAGCAGGCAGGGGTCAAGACCATGTGCGTCCAGGCAAAGAGAGCAGAGAATGATTCTCAGTACTCACTGTCTAAATCTGTCATGTCCTGGCTGCTGTAAAGAAGTCATCACACTGCTGAGATGTTGACATCTGGAGCCAGTGGTGTGAATACAGGCTCTTCACCTGCTCTCTGCACTGGGAGCCAGGGGCATTTCAGGTGCCATTGGAAATGGTTTGAGTGGGGTCTTCGGGAATTATGTTAGTTGGCTTGGGCACACACGTTAAAACTGGCATCTTGTCCTCATACAAGATTTGAATGGATGCCAGTTTGCATGAGGCTTGCCCTCGTCATTAAAATAAACAGAAACAATAGAGGAACTTTCACTTGGCTAAAAGAAGATCTCTAGGTGCTTCTTTCTGAAGCAAGGGGTTGAAGAACATTATGCTTTGTTTTACTTACTTCCACCTCTGTTTGCAGGGTGTTCAGTTTGAATGGATTTGTAGTTTGTTTGGAAGGTATAATTAGCACACAGGGATCAATACCGTAATACAGTTCTCAAATTATCTGTTACTGGATAGAATGTGTATTAGCTGAAATTCCTTGGGTTATGGAATTTAGAAGGCCAATGGTGAGTTTTGGGTTAAAGTGATGTGCTTTCCTGTTTTCTCCAGAGAAGAAACAGGAGTTTGCCAGTGGCATCTCCCTCCCTGTATCTTTTTGAAATGCCATAAAAAGGAAGAGAGTCTCTTTAACCGTCTTCTGAAACACACACACAATTCTTTTAGATTTGGCTTTCTTTTTAATTCGTGGAGAACAGCTGTGGCATTGTTACTCCAGCAACGTAAGTGAATCTCTTAACAGATGGTTCTCGCACTGGCTGGGATGAAAGCAGCTTCCTCCATCCTGGTGGGACTCTTTTGTTGTTCTTAGATCCTGGTATCCTGACAGGGCTTAAGAAAGACTGCTGCTTTCATTCCAATGTGGGTATAGCATCACTCCAGTAATTCTGCAATGAAGTGTTGCCCCTCCCCCTTAAAATTTTTTCTTCTGAAAACAAGGGGAACAATAGTAATGACTTTTCGTTTCTTATTTTTCAGTGCTGGTGCAACACAGTCAGCCGTAAAGATCTGAATGGAAATATAAAGTTCCTCCAGCTAGAAATGATTGTACAAGGGAGCTACTGAGTGCATTTGTGTCAAAGACGCTTGGTCTAGACCTTGAAATTTTCTTCCCTCCATTTCCCTAACTCAGGAAGGTTTATCAGAAAGGAGAGCAGATGTTTGGACCATGTAATTGTTTGCATACAAAATACAAAGCTTGCTCGGGTAACATTTACACTCCTGCTTCTGGAGCAGGGATGAGTCTGCACATGGCAGAGCCACGTGGGCTCTTACTCACCTCACAGACTTAAACAGATGTAGGAGTCTTATGCTTACAGAGTCTATTTTTTTTTACCTGTGGTGTTTTTGTGACAGTCATCTTGAATATGACAGGAGATGCACTGGCTCCCTCCCTTTGCTGTGCCAGCAGCATCTGTGAATCAGCACAGCCCAGCTCCATTGGCTTCATGGAGCTGGGTCCTGGATTTGAGGGCTGGTCAATGCGGTTGTGGTCCCAGCAGTAAGCACTGAGATGCTTGTGTGTGCAAGGAGTGGTGTGATCCCAACTTTATTCTTTCCCTTCAGGGAGTGCAGCTGCTGCTCAGGCTCTCTGGGCAGGTGAGCACCACAGCTTTGAGGAGGTAATCAGATGATAAGGCAGCCTATGCTGCCAAAGCCATATCCCTCCTCTTTCAAGGAAAAAGCAGCATGCCAACCGTGGCTGCCAGCTGAACTGTGCCGTTGGTGGAGGAAATGCAAAAACATTTGGGAGAAAATGTCAAAATTTGTGGGTGAATGACTTGTCAGCCTAGCAGTTGGTTGTGGTGAAGGGGGGAATGCTTTGTGTTAGCAGTAATTGTCTCATCTGAATAGCTGAGGTCTTGACTTGAGTCACTGTCATAGACTGTGTTCACCTGCCTCTATCAGTTCATGTTCTCTGTAGGAGTGTGACTGAAAAGGGATTTTCCAAGTTCTTCTTTTTATCCATCACCTGCAGATGGAAGTCTCAGGGGGTCACACTGACAGCAGAAGCAGGAGTTCCTCCTGACAGGGGCTCGGTAAGAAGCCCTGTTTGCCGGTTGTAAGTGGGCTGCATTCTTCTCCCTTAAGACACCTTCACTGTGATAATTGCCTCCTGAAAACTGTATTGCTGGTGTAAGACCTAAACTAGTTCTGGAAGCCTTTGGGAAATGATACTCATTTCAGAAGAAATGTACAGCCTCGGGAAAAGCTGTTCAGTGCAGCAGTTGCTGGATATGTCAGGGAGTAGAGACAGTGAGGAGTTAAACTGAAATGAGGGGAGAATGCAGCTTCAGCATCTGTGCTCTCCACACAGCCACGCTTTTGTGAGATACATCTTGGCTCTGTCCAAACCACGATACAAGCTCCTGTTCTACTTGGTGTACTTTTCATGCCTGGAGTTAAAACATGGTGTGCTAATGCAATTGGATACCCACTTGTGCAATGGAAATACAGAACAATTACCAAAACGTTTATGTCAGGGTACAAGGTGCTGGGCATGGTTGTAAATGAAGATGTTTGGCATTCATTAATGTGTAATTAAGATGCCACACATTGTTTCTTTGTGCTGGGGTCACTGTCAGCAGCTCAGGGTTGTTATGGGCATGATGGCAGGAAGCAGCTACCTTTGTAATTTGCTTTATGTAAAAGCTGGACCTGAGAACTAGCAGCTCAAACTGGAATTGAGCCATACAGGTGGTTTTGGAAGCTTCAAAAGCAGTCAGTCACAAATTCCCTGAAGCTTGCCCCATTAAATAGTGTTGGAGGAGTAGTATCTGAAAAGCCCTTGGAGAAGTTGAGGTAAATGGCCCTAAACTGTACTGTTTGTGCTATTTAATATTAATTTCTGATCAAAGCAATTCTGCTGGGATTTTACATACTGTAAGAGTAGAACAACTCTAAAATTACTGAGGTGGGAAATTTGAGTGAATTACATGCCTCTGTGTAAGCACAGGTGTATGCTCAGTGCTGCCTATTGCTCTGCTTCAAATGTTTGCAACTACTGCAGAAGTGGAAGCATAAAAAACAGAGACAGGGTTGATGCACTCTGCTGTGCTGTGGTTAAACATAACACAATCTTAGTGTCATTCTTCACATCTGGTATTTATTCTAGTGGCTGTGCAAACTGAATCATAGAATAAGCTTGGTTGAAAGAGAGCCAGAGGCATAATCGAATCCAACTCCTGGCCGTTCATGGGGCATCCCAAGAGTCACACCATGTGCCCAAGAGCACTGTCCAAACACTTCTTGAACTCAGGCTTGGGGCCATGACCACTTCCCTGGGGAGCCTTTTCCCATGCTCGGCCACCCTCTGGATGAAAATTTTTTCCTGATATCCAACCTAAATCTCCCATGACACAATGTCAGGCCATTCCCTCAGCTCCTGTCACTGAGCACAACAGAGAAGAGGAGAAGAGAAGAGAAGAGAA
>VZTG01001216.1:1501350-1562605 GCA_013397845.1 Melanocharis versteri
AGAGAAGAGAAGAGAAGAGAAGAGAAGAGAAGAGAAGAGAAGAGAAGAGAAGAGAAGAGAAGAGCCTCCCCTCTGCTTCCCCTCATGAGGAAGTTGTAGACTATGATGAGCTCTCCCTCCTCAATCTCCTCTTCTCCAGGCTGAACGGACCAAGTGACCTCAGCCACTCCTCAGAAAGCTTTCCCCTCCAGACTTTCACTGTCCTTGTGGCCCTCCTCTGGATGCTTTCTGATAGCTAAATGCCTTTTCTATATGGAGCACAGATAACAATTAAACTCTTGATCTTTCTGGTATAGGTGAGCCACTTGAGCTGTTTTGGGGTTTTCTGGCCATGACCCTGTTTCATTTTCTGTGACCCTGTTCTGTTGGGCTCAGGCTCCCTGTGTGCTGTCTCAGGATCACCCCACATCAAACCCCTCAGTTAAAAGCAGTGATTCTGTAGGCAGTTTGTACCATCTCTTGTGATGATGCCTGATTTTGAGTTACCATAGATGGCCCTATAACTTAGATTGAAAATATTGCTTTGGTGGTAAAGTAGGTACAAGATGGATTTTTACTTCAACGATTGTGGAGGCAGAGAGAAGTTTAAGTGGAAGTGTATCCACTTTAAAGTAAATTGAAAGCCTTCACATTTTCTCGGGTTAGAGCATGTTACAGGTAGGTAGAGGCTGGCTGCTTCGTGGGAAGTATGGTGTCTCATCTAGGAATTATTATCTCAACAGGAGACCCTCTTCAACACTAACAGGCTCCCATTAGTGAGTGAAAATAAAAGGTCTGGAAATAAGGAGAGGAAGATAAGAACAAAAGAAGGTATGTGAAAGAGCAGTAAAGAACAAGCAAGCCTAAAATAATGTCCTGAGGTAGCTGTTCTCAGCTTACAGGCTGATCATTATGATGTGTGTCATTGGCACATCGTGTGATTGTGCATCACCATGGGCCAGGACTCTGCTGCCTCTTTTGAATGTCATTACAATGCACTTAGGTATCTTGTGTTTCTACAACATGAGCATCAGCTTAGATAGATCTGTATGCATTAAAGTGTGCTGAAGATGTGCCATGGGGTTAGGCTGTATGTAGATGAGCTATTTCAAACGTGAATTTCATCTAAAGCATCAGAAGCTCTCTCTGAGCTGTGGCGCTGGAGGCAGGGACCTAATGAGACTGCTTTATAATACAGCTCTAACATACACATTAGGTAGTGATTGGAAAGACAGTCAATCTTTCAAGGCTTAAGCAGCACTTTCTGAAAGTGCCTTCAATTAACAGCTAATGACAAGCTTTCTTTAGTGATTCTCTGGTTATGTTGTATAGCCAGATAATGAGAATGATCACCCAGAGATACTTCGATTTATTTACCTTTTTTTTATTTCATTGGGAGGCTGATGAATATTTGATCCAGTAATGTTCCTATTTATGCCTCCATAAGTCAAGTGCCTGAGTTCAGCTTCTATCCATCATTGCTCTGAAGATTTACGTTTCAGATAGATTTTTCCAGCAGCACAGATATTGCAAACCTTAAATTAATGCACAAAGCTGCCTCTGCCCTGCAGAAGATGAAACTATTAGGTAAGGAAAACAATATCTCTTTTGGATGCCTGTCTTCCTAATGATAATGGAATTTAAAAGATCTACAAAGGGCTGTTTCAGCTAAATATCTTATGTCCACCACTATTTGAAGAGAGAATAATGAGCTGAAAGTGTTTCTGTGCCTACCCACAGTGTTAATTGAGAGCTGTGAAGGCACACAGACAGAACCAGGCTCAGGGGACCTTTCTTACAGAAATTTTTTGTGAACCATCTCTCCTGTATCTGAATGTGTTGTCTAAGCCATCCTTATTAAGCTAAAAAGCTTCAGTGATAGTGAAAGGTCTTCGTAATGTTTCCCCTTGTTTTAATTCTATTGGCAGCTTAGAAACTAGATTGAAACCCCAGAAGTTCCCGTTCTTAGGTTTTGTTTTTTTCTCTAGTCTCTTTTTCTATACATGTCGTGCATAGCTCCAAACTTAAAATTGAGAGGATACCTTAAGAGAAAAAAAGCACATTTTAAATTTGCTTTTTAAGATCACTTGTTGTTCTTCCCCTTTTTAGTTCCAAGCTCCTTATATGAGTAAGACTCATCGGGAACAGAAATTGTCAGAAGTGACAGATTGGTAGAGAGGTGACTCTTCACATTGATCAGGGACATGTGACATAATTGAAACATCGGCTCTCTCGGTGAATTGCAGTGGTTTGGATGATAATAGGAGAGGGTAAGTTCCTGAGAAAATTACCTGAGCAAAGAGCATGAAGACATTCACAAGCTAATTCTGGAAAAACAATTTGCTGGCAAAGGAGGATAATAGGATGAAGACACAAGCCTGTATACTGGCACCAACATTCAAAACATCTGATAAATGGTCTGGCATATGAGACTGGTGATTTATGTCATTTTCTTCTTCATTTAAAATGCTTGCAGGAAGGGACCATATTTCAGGACTGTAATATAGTGCTGGAACTGCAGCTCCTAACCACTTTTTTTCCCCCTGCAGTGTAGTTTGGGGTGTAATATTGGTCCTCATTGCTTTCTGGTGCACGCTTTCCAATGTGTTCAGTAGAACTGCCTGTATGAAGATGCTCTTGTTGCATGGGACAGAACCCTGGAGAAGGACCCATTTCTCCTGCTCTTGTGTTTAGCAGCTTCCCTTCTCTGGATCTCAGTTTTCCCAAATGCAAAACAGGGGGAAATTATTCAGACTTCTCCTGCAAAAACACTATGAAAGATTAAAAGGAAGGTAGAAAAGCTGAGACACAGGGAAAAAAAACTTAGCATCACTCCAGGGAACAGGAATGAAGCCAGCTGTGCATTGTGGTGATAGCGACATAAAGGCAAACAAAAGTTCAGGGAGATTAAAATGCAGCAAAAAACTGTGAAGCCATGCTACATCAGTAATATGTTGCCTGGAACATGGTGTGTGTTTCTGCTCTGCCATCCTAAAAACAGTATTTTGGAATCTGGAAGAGTTTGAGCATCTGTAACAAGAAAGAAAGAAATGGTCAAAATATTTTGTTTCTTCTTGAAGCAGCACATCAGAGGCACGCGATGAAGAGGAAAGCAATCAAAGAGGTGGAAAAACGAGGTAAAGAGTTGGTTGATACTTGAACTCCTGCTGCAAAACACAAGGTATTAAGGAATTAGTGAGACTGAATGACGCTGATCCCAAAGCTGAGCCAGTGGGGTGTTGGGGAAGAGGCTGAGTTGTGAATCCGTTCCTACAGCTTCTGGATCCACTGGTACAAGACTCAGGTTAATGGATGCAGGGATCTATACCAAAGTAGAAATAAACAGTGTGACAAGGAATAGGCATTCTTTTTTCAGCAACTCTGGCAGGCCTCTAAGTACTTGGTCTGGAAAGGGAACTTCTCCAAGCACCGGGTCATCCCAGGGCATGCACCCTTGTTTGGGGTGAGGACAAGTCTTTGGTAAGATCAAGGTGAGTGTTAGAGCTGCTGCTCTCATTTCTTATAATAGTTCCTTACTTCAATAGCTCTTACTTCACTGAGGTCTTCCACTCTCCCAGTTTTTGGTGGAGAATGGCTGCACAGGCAGCAGGGTGATGCTGGCAGGGAAGCTTGCAAATAGGCTTTCAAGACAAAGGGAAGGACAGATTGGTAGAGAGATGACTCTCTACATTGTTCAGGGATGTGTGACATAATTGAAACATTGTCTCTCTCCCTGAATGGTAGTAGTTTGGATGATAATGGGAAAGGAGTAAGTTCGTGAGAAAATTAACTGAGCAAAGAGCAGGAAGACATTCACAAGCTAATTCTGGAAAAACAGTTCAGGTACAGAAAGACATGTCAGAGCCACGCGCACACAAGATGAAAAAAGGCATAAGAACAAAATTCCCCTGATGGCCTAGAAAGACGTTTATGGACTGCACTACAGCATTTGGCATGACAGATATTGTCTGAGCACTTCACAAAGTCCTTGTTCATCTCTGCAGCCCTGCTGCTAGGTGAAGGGATGGATTAGAAATGCCAGAAATTACCAGATGCCTCTAGTCTCTTCAAAATACCTTCCCTCTCTCATGATCTTGTGACTGCACAGATAAGGGCTTGAGACACACCAACTAAGGCCAGAAATTTGTTTGGGGTTTTCAGTGTAGGATACCTATTGCCTGAGTCTTTCCTCCCCACTTCTGATTCACATATTTTTACCTGCACAAAGTGCTACTCCCACTCAATTTTGGTAGCATTTGTAAGCTCTCATCATGTCACACTGCAGGGCTCTGATCCAGTGTTCCAGTGAAGTAGGGAGACTTTATTAGTGACCCTTTGTGGGAAATCTGGTTTTAGAGACTTGGCACATTTCTTGTAAGAGCATAAGGGTCCCGCATTCTCTAGGACAGCTCTGCATTGTGTAATCACAAAATCGTCTTTCTGTGTCTGCACTGTGCTCCCCTTTTCTGTACATCACTTGCAGCTTCTGCAAGAAACCACAAACTTGGGCTTCTGTTCTTTCATTGTGTAACCCTGATTCATCTTCATTATAGGTCTGTGCTGAACTACTAAGGGAAAGGGTTTTCATATGTATGTCATTACAGACTGTGTTGTAGCACATAGGTTGCAGGGGCTCAAATTAGGCTGCAGTAGCTGTGTTTGAGAGCTTGGAAAACTAGCCCTCCTATTTCCTTCTAATGTCAGTTCCCTGCAGTTTTAACAGAGAAAAATGGGCTATAAGAAAACCCCAACGTGGCCTGTCACAGCATCACCACGATGGCTCTGGGCTCTGTCTGAGCACATTGCTACATGGTCCCAGCCTTAGCTGTATTCAGGTCACAGTCGGGTTCCTAAATCTGTTCATTGCCAGAAGGCTTCTGGAGCTTCACTCAAGGGTAGTCTGGGATCACCTAGAGAAGAAACAGCAATGGTCAGATGTTGTCCTTCACGTCTGTGAGCCCTGGCAGAACAGTGCCTGGGAGGGTACATCATATCACTGATGTCTGACAGCTGTGTCCTCCAGTGCTTTTAACCATGGGCACCTTTCACTGTCCCTGTTCTGTCTCTTTCTTCTCTTTTTGGACCAGTTCTAGGAACATAATTCAACTGTTCTTCTTTCCCCTCCTGACTATCTGGCTATCCATCCAGTCTCCTTCCATCACCTTCTCCAGCCAGCTCTAGTCCTGCTGCCAGATCCTGCTTTTCCTCCTTGCTCACCCCCTGCCAGTCCTCCTGCCCGCATCAGCCTCAGCCTCAGGCTGCACTTGCAGAGAGGGATATCACTCAGAGGGGAAGGCTCAGGTGACCAAATGTGTTCCTAGCACCCCACCTCAACAAAAGAAAAAGAAAAAAGTCAGGTTCTTTTAGAATTATATACGAATATGGAAGATATTTCAAATTAGGCTAAGATAAATGTCCAAAGTGCAAAATTTCACCCCAAAGAGCAGACATTTGGCAACTGGAAAACGCTGTCAAAATGCAAAGATTTGGGCATTCACACTTAGAAAGCAAAGCAGGCAAACCCCCGCCATGGCTCACAGCAGTCTGCCTTCCAGCAAAGCCCTTACGAGGGCCAGCACAGGGGCTTTGGGGCTGGTCCATGTAGCCGCAGCAGAAGGAGCAGCAGCCCAGAGGGAGCTGAATAAAGACCAAGGATCTGTGCATGTGCCTGAGCCTGTCCCAGGGAGCACTGATGGTGCGTTCACCTTTTCATCTGCATTCCCAGCTCAAACAGGGATCTGGTTTGGATTTTTGTGCATGCAATGAGCTCCCTCGACCTCCTGTTTCCGCATCATGCAGTGCATCCTCCCATGCTCCACAATCTGCTGCGGCTCCTCAAAGGGTGCTGGGGACAGATGGCTTGATTTCAGCTGATAAAGGGGCTGCTTTGAAAGAAGCGAGGCGGAAGCTGTCTGGCCTGATATCTCTTTCTAGTGCTGTCAACGGGAGGTGAGGGAGACAAGCTGGAGCTGGATGGACACCAGCTCCATTCCAGGGAGCGTGGAAGGGAAACAAATTCCTTTGAGAAGCTCTTCTGCTGCTCCTAAATGGTGTCTGCTTGCATTTACTTCAGGGCCCTTCTGCCAAGCACAGATTACCTCAATACGCTCTGGTCCTCGCTCAGCGCGCTGTGCTACATGAAAGATGTAGCTAAAATATCTTCAGACTCTCTCAAGGGATGGCCAGGGATGTGGCTGACGTTTTGTGTGCTGCTGACCTTTAAGCTCAGTGTGGTAAACCGCTAACCAGCCTTGTCACTTGCCACCCACAGCTGCAGCTGTCGGACACCTTGCTGAACCCAGCTCCTGTGTGCAGCACAGGGTGGCAGGCTCTCCAGGACCTTTGCAGCGCACAAACTGCAGCCCCGCAGTAACCAAGGGAATTGAGAGCAAGCTCAGTAAATAGTGGGAATGATAAAAGCCACGACTTCTGGTAATAAAAACGGATTTTTCTTCTTAAACCTCAATTTTGCATTTTTTTTCAGCACTGGGAGTGGAGGAAATATCCCTGCCCTTTGGAGACAGAATAATTTATAAGCCACTTTTATAAAAATCAGTGATTTCCCTTTAAGTCGGCTTCTGTGCCTTTGTCTCAGCTTCCCTGATTAGTCACATAATGAGGATATTTCTAATACAAATGTGTCAGGGGAGAAGGGAGCCAAACATTCCTTTATCAGAAGAGAATCTGTATCCCTCCGGATGCTAATTAGTCATGGAGATACAGGCGTGTGGGGCGGGGGCGAGGCAAGCTCTTATTTTAGAAGCCGAAATGGTTTGTGCCCTCAGAATATCTCAGGCAGGGCTGGAAAGCCATGCCAAGGTAGGGAGTGCCTTGAGATCTCCCCTGGCTTTCACATCCCTGCCCTTCAGATGTGTTTGCCGTGCTGCTGCTCCTGCTGCTGTTTGCAGGGTTCTTTCTGTCGCAAGCTTGGCTAAACAGAAACTCTCTCCTTAAAAGTATGGAAATCTGATGGTTGAGCTCTCTGTCTCTCAGGACAAGTTGAAAGCATGGTGCTAAAGAGAAAAGGGCTGCTGAACTCTGAGCTTGGTGGCTTTGTTTTCTCTACTAGTGCAATGAAACTGACAATTTTTTATTGCTAGGATCCACCTTTGCAGGATGGACAAGTGAACGCTCAGGCCTTCCTCCCGGGAAAGCTCTGAGCCCAGCAACAGCATGGGTTGTGTCAGAGTCTCTGCTCTGTCCAGGCTAAGCTAGTGTCTACCACTGAGATTCTCACCTGCCTGCAGTGTGGCAGATGTGCCTGGTGCATGAGCCCTGGGCAGCTGCACATCTTTGGGGTTGTGTTAGAAGAGTGTGTGATTTTTATATTTGTTAAAGAGCTTTGAATGCCAGTGGGCATCCATTATGGTTCCTGATAAATGTCTTGAATCATAGAACATTCAGAGTTGGTAGGGACCCACAAGGATCATAGAGTCCAACTCCTGAATCTGCTCAAGACAACTCCAGAAGTTACACCCTGTGCCTGAGAGCGTTGTCCAAATGCTTCTTGGACTCTCACAGGCTTGGTGCCATGATTACTGCCCTGGAGAGCCTCCATTCCAGAGTGGTGGGGCTACACAGTGGTTCTTTGGGGCTTTGTTTGTATCCTGCTTACAGCCTGTCTCCTTTCTTGGTTTGAGAGCACACTCAGAGAGCTTGCAGAGCCAGACACTCTTGCTCTCTGGAAGAAGGGAGATTTACTAGGTGCAGGAGAGAGGCAGGATGAAAATTTATTATTGGAGAAGAAGTGAACAGAAGAAGCAATCGAACAGCTCAGAAAAGGATCTGAGGGATTGGATTAAAGGTGCCAGGGGTATTCCAGAAGCGAAAAGCAACACCTCATTCATCACACTTGTACTGAAGTTGAACATGTAAAAATGGGCTGCCTTACAAAAACAAAACCCAAACCAACTAGAAAAGAAGAAGTGACCCCAGATTTATGCTTGTAATAGCTGTGACATTGAACCACTGATTAGAGCCCTTGGTCTGTTGACAGGTGTGGAAGTGGAGCCATCCCAGCTTTTCCGGCTATTGTTCTTACAGCCAGAGACTGTAAAAGCTTAATAACATCATGTTTGCCATGCTGGATCCAATCAATGGCCTGTGGAAGCAATTATCCGGTCTCCAGGACATTGCTGGGAACTACCATCACTGAGACAGGGCTCTCCTACTGCCATTTGTATTGTGCCAGGTCTTTTTTTTGTCAGAATATGTCACGTCTGCAGTATCTTCTAGAACCAACCAAAATTTTTAGTGTTTACTTCAGACAGACTTTGATTTTGTGTTTCATGTACAGCTGGGACAGCCTACCTGCGCATGGAGGGGATCCATAAACCACTCTGTATATGCTGACAGCCATGGCATTTCAGTAGTGATGGCTCCACTTGTCTTGCACTTCCTTAGCCAGTTTCTCTAGGTGTTAGAGTTGTCCATGGGAAGGAAGCACAGTTCCCCTCCACCACACAAGAGAGTCTGTGAAAGTCTGCATTTGAGGTGGAGAGCAGCTCTCTCTTTGAAAACAGACTGTTCCTCTTGGCGAGGCTCTGTTAAAGCCTTGAAGAAGTAAAGATGGGACACAGATCTGAAATAAGCTCTTGGCAATAACCAGTGGGCATGAATTCAGTCCCTACAAGAACCTGCCTTGGTCCCTCTCAGACAGCACTAGGGCCATGCAGTTTTCCGTAAGATTCAGCTGCAATGTACAGCCAAAGGCCTGGGCTTCCGATCCTGCCCCTGTTCTCCAAACACACTGTGACCTGGCCTCTGACATGTTGCTCAGTTTTTTAATCATTTTAAGGATATCCTCCCCTCGAGAGTTGAGGTTTAAAGAGCAGTTGTAAAGTTGTATGGGGTTTTTTATGATCCTAGTTTGGCCAGATGCCAGTTGCTAAACTGACTCTTATAACAGCTACCAAAGAATCTGTGATGCTTTAGCGCCTTGAATACTCATGTTGCACCTCAGAGCTGTGGCTGTATAATCAGAGGCACAAAAGGAAAGGTGTAATATCTGCACATATATATCCTTTACAAGGAAGCAATTATTTTGATATTGAATCACCCTGAAAACGTACCTCAGTTAATAGCTGGTTTTAAATAGCTACTGCATGCCAGCCACTTGGCAAGTGCTGAAGGCAGTGTGGCATTTCTCTAATTTGCAATGTTAATGATCCAATTTAAGTCATGTAAAGCTAGCACAAGATACCAAACTTATAAATGTATGTGATAATAGAGATGGCTTATGTGTGTGAGAAGAGCCTGGAGGGAAATACGGTGTTAAATATACTCTATAGTGATTGAAAGGAAAGGACCAGGGGCTGCTTGTGCTGCTGGTTTCTCAGAGGGAAATCTAACAGAAATCATGTAATTACTCCCGTTTTTCTTCTTTGTCCCTCAAATGCTTTCCCAAAGTATTTGGTCTGGGTACTGCATTGATGCTTCCTCTGCTACTGTAGACTCCCAGGATTAGTCATACATCATCATCTAAAAAAAAAGAGCTTCTTCCCTGTGCTGCAAATGTCATTTTTGATTAGGAAAACAGACCACTGAAACACCTTGTTCCGTTTCCACAGCTTATGCCTTTCTGTTTGCTGCATTTTGTTCAGCCTGGGTGTGGCAGTCGGGCAGGCCCTTTGTGGCCAGGGCTCCAAGGGAGCATTTCAGCACAGGCACTGTGGCACCCACGGGGAGAATGGCACTTCTCTTCTGCCCCCATTTGAAGGAAAGCAGTGGTCTGAACTCCTGGTTACCTGTCAGTGATTTGAGCTACCCCAACTCCAGGTGTACACAGCAAAAAGTCATTTTAGTGACATTCTGGTTCAGTTTAATTAGTAAGACTAGAGGTTTTAATCATGCAGCAATATTAACACTGCTGGCTTCTCAAGTGCTGAAATAAAATGGTTTCAAACACCAGTTTGTCTTACAATCATAGACTAATCAGGTTCAAAATCTGGATCTTGTAGTGGATATTGCAGGCCTAATTTGTTAAACAGGATCTGTTCAGTAGTTGCTCAGAAAAGAAAAACAGCGATGTTGTAAGTGGTGCATTGGCAGAGCTAGTAGAAAGTCAATAAACAGTTGTTGCTTATTGCTTTGTTGAAACTGAGTCAGTGGCTATCAGACTGTTTTTCAGTACATCAGTCACTATGTCGCCAAAATGTAATTTATTTTGACTTTGGTACAGGGAGCATGGGGATGCTGAGATGAACAGTTACTGCTCTGGATCTGACAGTGCACGTATTGATGAAAAGTGAAAATCATATCTTCCCAGGAGCCTTCTGCTCTGGACCCCATGTGATTCTGGAGTTCCTTCAACATGTGAGACTTAGGAAAAAGATTGTTTTCTTCAGCTCTCCCAGAGAGAAGGTGGAGGTCAGCCATGGTCCTTAGCAGTGGGTAGGGGAATTTGGAGATCACCTCTTCCAGGACAGACTGGTGTTCTGACTAAATAAGTCTGGCCTAGAAGCAAGTTCTTCTCCTGTTAAGACAGATGGGGGAAAGGGACCTAAAAAGACCAGAGATCTTCACAGTTTGCACCAAAGCAGGATCAGTCTGCCTGAAAACCAGATCAGCTCTGTTGACTTTCTGTGTGACGTCAGTTTCTAACCTGGCTTTTCAGCAACAATGCCACAGCTTCATCAGGCAAATGTACAGCTCTTTAGCCTTACCTCTACAGTTTTCTATGATACTTCCTTGTAACCCTGCTGCAATTTAAGATAATAATGTCTTATTCTTGTGATCAGAAATATGAAAAAAAATACTCCTGTTTTTCTCTCTGGTGCCCCTTTCTGTAACTGAAGATAGCTATTATATCCTTTCTTAATCTTCCCGTTTCTTCTCTGAGCAACACCATTCTTCTAGTGTTGTGGAGTGGTTGTAGTTTCTAGCTTTTATCCACAGGACTGATGAGGGGATTACATCTCCCTTGAAAAAGTGGGCTCCAAAACTCCTTAGGCTGAAGCCTGAGGAAGAAATCATGAGAGAGTCTTTTGTGAGGCTTTCTGGTTCCATTCCTGCTGTACATCACCCTGTGACACTTTCCTTTCTCTTGCCAAACGTGCCATTATTACTGACCATTGTTCATCTATACACTGGGTTTAGATTGATCCCCTATAAATCTGATCCCCTGTAGGTCTGAGCCTTTCTTTTATGCTGTTTCTTACATAGACATCAAACTACGCACATCTGGGTTCCCAGTGGTTTTCTTCCTGGTGGGTTTTTTTGGGCGCTTTGTGTTCATAGATACTTTATGTCTATATTGTAGGGATATGTAGAGGCTACAGATTTCTGCTGTTCAAAACAGTGTGAGATTTTACCTACCTGTGCACATCAGAGTCCCCTCCCCAGAAGCTTTCTGCCTATGTCAAGATTTCTCAGGGCATGGTACAGCTTGAGGCAGAGGGAATCTGCCAACAGCACAGCATTTTCTGTTCTCAGGGCAGAGACTGAAGGTATAAATATTTATTAGCAGCACAATGTTCTAGCCCAAGAGTCTGAATGACGACATGGGAATCATAGAAACTTCTCATTGACCCAAATGTACACCCTGTATTCAGGGTGTGTGTGGTTTCTCACTTGTTTTTCTGCTCACTAAGTCAGTCCCTCATGCACAGAACACCGACCCATTTTTCCAAACTTAATGTTTGATGTAGGAAAGAAGCAAAACATTTGGACTTGTCCTTTCCTGTTAGCATTTGTGTGCAGTATGCAATCCTTATGGGCAGCTCCAGAAAGCAGATGTCTGCTGAGCTGCAAGCACTCACTGTAAGCTGTCACACATGTGTTGGTACTGAGACTTCCAGCATCTTTTAAGTAGGACAGAAGACAGCAAGCACATCATTGATGGGTACTGCAGAGAAACAAGTCAGCTGGATGATATTCCTGATCAGTTGGCTCATACTGATTCAAGTGATGGTGGTCAGGCAGAAGCCTCTGAACTACAGAGAGAAGTGATGGTCAAGCCGTGTATACTGAGTCTTTCCTTGAGGTTAGAGGATGAGGACAATCATGCACCTCTATTTTATCTAAAAAAAGCAGCACAGCTACTTTGGTGATCATAGAATTTTCCAGACAGCAAAGTGGAGAACATTTGCATAAGAGCTGTAAATATGACTGATTTTGAGGATGGGAAGGAGGGGCAGATAGAGACTTCTCAGGTTACACATATGTTTTTGAGGTGCAGTTGAAGACCACAGAAATTGTCTGTGCCCATTCCCTTCCACATGCACTGGGGTCCCCAAGGATTTGCAGAGTGGAAAGTGGGCCCTTGTTAAGCTTGCAAGGGGTCAGAAGTATTGACTGTGAAGGAAGGCAAAGAAAGCTGCATTTTCCCTGGTGCTACCAGGGTGAGTTTGTACCAAGCACCCTGCTCCATCATTTGGGGCTATTTCCCCCCATAGTCAGTGTAGGTTATTTGGAGAGGTAGATAATAAGAGTAAAAGGCTATTGAGCTGATGCTTTCTTAAGTACTGCAAAATGGAAAGTAATTTAAAAGAGAAAAAATAAAAAGCCTGCTAAGCATGCCATCTTCCTTAAGCCTCAGATTCCAGTTTAAAGTGTTTTCACCTTCTCTCTGTGCTCCTGCATACTGATGATTCACAGCACTCCTGCTCCACAAAAGTTCGCTGGAACTAATTTTTGGTGTTCAGAAATGGCACATGGTACACACACTGTGGGACACGGCTGCTCCTAGCAGGAGGGCAGTTTTCAAGATCCTTTGTGTCGAGCCTATAGAAACAAGCAATCTAGTAAGAAAACTCCCTGCCGTTCAAATGCTGTGATTGTGCATGCCCAATTAAGCTGTGAGCTTGTGGGGAGAAGACTTTGATTAAACTCTGGCCCCAGCCAAATGTTCATGCTGTGCCCTGATGGAATGTATATTTTCCTTAGGAATGAAGGCATACAGAAGCCTCAGAAACAAAAAAAAAATCCCTTAAATATATTGAATGCCTTTAGCCATCTACAGCCCCTGCAGGCACTTCTCAGCACTTGCCTTTTGTTTGGGAGTGTTGTGTTGTCCCCAGTGAGCAAAAAGAAATCACATCATCTGTCCTGGGACCAGTCACACCATGTAGCTGAGATTTTGATATTGGGGGCAGAGCTGAGTGTATTGGTCTAGGGAGGCTTGTGAATAAGAAAAAAAATTGCCAAATAAATTCCAGTAGCAAGAGCCTGTGTTGAATCTCCGTGTGCTCTTAGGCACTCACAAGCAAAAGGCTAATCAGTCAAGTAAACGTTTCTCTGGGCGGTTGAGCTGTAGAGGGAGAACTGCATCCGTTCAGTATGCACAGAAGCAGAGTGTGTTCGTGCAGAGACAGCTCCAGCCGAGCTGGCGTGGGAATGCTGCGGTTTTCACAGTGGGCATTGTTACTATGGAGTCCTGTCAGTTGCTACAGAATGTCTGAGAAATGATGGATGAGAAATATGACAGTGTCCTGCCACTCCTGGGCCAGGGGTAGACAACCACTGGCACGGGGGACACTGTCCCTGGCCCAGCTCGGTTTCCTCTCAAATCCATTTTACTCTCTGTAGGGAGCAGGCCTGGCCCATGCACGCAGTGGTGGTCGTGCAGACTGGTGGTGCTTGTGATCCCTCTAGGTAAGTCGTGGATCTCTTGTGCAGCTTTAACATGTGCTGCTGGGGCTGAAAAGCATCATGCCAAACCTTGGGGAAGAATTCCTAGGGCTGACTCTGTTACCATGTCCTGCATCATTCCCCCCTCCAGTGTCAGAAGCTCTACCAGCTGCCAGGCCTCCTCTCTAGACAGTGGGGAGAGGGAAATGCATCTCCAAGGACAGATTTGTGTCCTTTTAAGATGAGTGTCTTAGACAGAATGGAAATAATCACTCTTTGAAAATTATCTTAGTTTTCTCTGGAGGCCTAGGAAGCCTTTTCTGTGTCTTGGTCTAGAGCCCATTTTTGAGATTTCTCCAGCTGAGTCCACTGGTCCAGGCTCAGAGTTCAAATCTTCAAAGGCACCTCAGAACATTTCTCCCCTCCCTGTGTTGATGCAAATGGACAGCTAATGTCACAGTCAGGTTACCTACAAAGGAAAAGCTCCTTTCAGCACATCAGTTTGCCACAAAAAGTAAGGGCTGGTTTGGATTTAGAGTTTTAGCATGATTTTAACAATGTGAACCTGGGCTAGTCCAGGCATGGCCAGACCCCTTCTCTGCCGTGTGGGCTTCTGGCTGTGAGCTCAGTGGATTCTCTTCTGGACTTCACCAGCACAGGAGACAGTATGTGGCCATCACAGTATGTCATTTCCCATAATATATCTACTCCCATGCCACCCATGCCTGCAGCCAGCAGATTGGGGCTCCAAGGACTTGCTAATTGTGTTCGTTACCAGCTAGGAAGCATCCAGCTCTTGGAGTCATGTTCCTTAGAAATGGCTGTATCCTGCCTTTTCCCAGACTGGCAGAGAAAAGGTTCTCATCCAGGAAGCCTGGACTCAAATGGTGCCATTTAGCGTCTTAAACATCTCTCTTGGAGAGATTCTAGCATGTCTGACAGACAGACATGTCCTTTGTGTTATCTAGCTATTCCTGTGTGTAGAAGCCCAAAGATAAGGGAGCTCATGTGTATGTCTCAAACACCAATAGCCGCATGGCTGTGGAGCCAGCCAAGGATTATTGGCAGTAACAGCCAAGGATTGTTAGCAATAATACACTGGGAGAATGAACAGAGTGTGGGGCCTCATGGAGGTAGAGCTGCACATTCCTGGGACAAACTTCCTTGTCCTGGCTCCTGGAGATAAGTACAACACAACACAGCGCAAGTGTAGGAATGAGATCAAGAAGCAGGCAGGAATGAGATCAAGAAGCAGGCATGGGCCATAGGGGGATATGGAGACCACCAAATACCCTGAAGCCTCCAACCATTTCCAGAAGGGTCTGGGAGAATGGACTGCACACAGTAACTAAATTACGTAGAAAGGGAGAAATTTACCTCCAGTGCAGGGAAACCCATTTATAAAAAGGTACCCCCATAAAGCCCAGGTGTGTGTGCACCCCAGGACCCTGCACACCCCATCAGCTGCATCAGCGATGGAGCCAGGACTGGTGAGCTCTCTCTCTTTCTTCCTTTCTTTCTTTCTACCCCTCTTTAATTCATCTCTCTCTCTTTCTCTCTTCCCTTTCACCTCCCTCCTTTGTCCTAAACCCACTGCTGGGTGCTTAATAGGAGGCCAAGAACTAACGTACCAATTTCCACGCCAGTTACATCCCATTACAAGTGTGTAATTTACTAACAGAACTTTTTGAGATTTTGTGGACCCTCTGACTTTCAACATTCCTTTTGTCCACGAGCATCTACAAACAAATCTTGGGTGCTCCCTTTCCCTGAAGGGTGAGAGGCCACACCATGATGATTCTTTCCTGCAGGTTGGATTCTGATCTCTTCCCTTCATCTGGGCATGTTTGAGACCAGATCCTAGTTCCAGGGATACCACATGAACTGATCTGTGATTAATGCCTAAATGTTCTGGAAACTGTTTTTTTTGTTTGCAACCTGCTCTTATCTTTTTAACTAGTCACTAAATGGCTACATTAGAGGAAAAGTGCGGCAGTGACTGCCTTAGAGGAAAGCAGAAGAAATTGCCTTTTGTTCAACATTGTCCTTGGATGCGAGGTCTTGTAAGCACCATCCATTTTAAGTACTGTCAAAGTCCACCGGGTAGTGCAAAGAAGCAGAATTTTGATAAAATGTTACAACTCTACATATGTTATTAACCAGTTTCCACCAAGATAGAACCTAATTCAAAAATCACATTTTATCTCCTGAAGAAGCACTGCATATTAAAAAGAGCTACTTTGCACTGCCGGGAGAAGGCAGGCAGAAGAGTGGCTCAACAAGTGGTTTTTTGTTGTTGTTGTTGTTGTTGTTGTTGTTTTTACTGAGAGTGAAGAGTGATGTTGTTATCTTGCTTTGAAACTCAATGACTCTGCTTTGCATACAGGTGTCAGTGCCAAATGATGAGTTGCATTTTACAAGAAATTGTGTACAAGATAAAAACTCCAGAAACTAAGAGAGAGACAATATCAATTCACCAGTTTGGAATAGTATTCTAGTATTTAATTTAGGATGCCTTGTTCCGTTTCTTACAAGTGATGGTTTATTCGTATATTGGACCTAATGTTGAACGTTTGCTTTTCCTATGCAGCTCTACCTATGATATACCCAAATTTACATACACATATATGTATGTGCATGTTCAATTTAATTTCTGTCTTCTAGGTGGGAATAAGAACATGTTTGAAAACCAGTTTTAATTTTCACTATGGTGCTAAGTGGAGACTTCCAGCAGGTTTGCAGTTTGCTGTGAAAGGACTTCAGATATTTTTATCAGTGTAGAACTGTCTGAGTTGGTAGTTTGTTTCTCTCTCAAGTTCTTTGATGTGTTGTACCATAGAGTTCCATACATGCTGTCTGCCAGTAGGCAGGGGCAGAATGTGTTCGGGGAGGTTTGTTTTTCGGAGGGAAAATTTTAGTGACAGTGAAAGGTACTGTGCTGACAGATCTTTCCCTTCAGCCATGAAATAGGTCCCAGGGGGGACTGGAAATTGAATTCTCCTACTGGTGTAGCCTTCATTTCTTCCAAGCTGGACTTTCACACAAACCTGGTCTCAAACTTTTTTGTTTTAGTTTGGGGTTGAGTGGTCCTCTTGGAATTCATCTGAAACAGTAAATGTGTTTCATACAACACCCCAAGGAGTCATCACATGAAAATTATTTAGGACTGCTGTCAGCCCAGGCTGAATTTGAACTGGTGACCCACCATCCACATTATATTCCCAGTATCTTCCATCAGATAATCATGATGTTGAAATTTGGCATTTCCAGAGGTACTTTTAACATAGTAAATGTGCTTCCAAAGTCCTGTGTTTTGCCCCTGGGTTCCTGCATTCAAAACACCAGCATATTCTCTGCTCCCTCTGAATGCGAAGAGGGTGGAGTCGCCTAATAGCCACTCAGAGAAGAGGCTGCAGAACTATCAGCTAAACCCTTCTGTTTTGTTTCTGTTCTTTCTCAACAGGATCCAACAGCCGCAGCTATTTCGGACAGAGATTGTGATACGAGAGAGGGAGAGACTGTAGCCATGAACTATAAGCCATCCCCACTTCAAGTGAAATTAGGTGAGTCATTGCTGATGGAGAGTGAAAAGGCTGAATCCAAGGCCTGAAAGACAGGATCATATGCAGATCTCTGTGCATCTCGCTGAGCGTGCCAGCAAGGCTCAAGCAGCTCACAGAGCAGTTTTATCATTGTGATTCTGCTGCTGTGATTCAGGGAACTGACCTACAAACATGTAAAGCCCCTGTATCTGTGGATGTGGTGAAGAAAGGAAGCTATGCCTTAAAAGCGAGGCATAGTTCTTTTAAACCTACAGGTTTTTTATTAAGCTGAGATCAAGACTTGGCCAGATAAAAAATGAAGATAATATGGAGGGACTGTAAAAAGAGAAGACAGAATAGTTGCAAACAAAAGGGAAAGGGTCAGAGAATCGAGATGCTATCAGGAAAAGACAGAGCTACATTGCTGTGAGATGGAGGACTTTTATGTCTGTAAAGGTTCCCATACAAATACTCACGCTATTTCTGAGCAATACTTTTTAATTCTGGAAGCAGAATCGTCTTGTTAGCACAAGACACTGCTTCCTTTCAAGGCTAATGCTTACAAGGGCAATCCACACATGCCTGTCCTGCCTCCAAAACCTGAGCAGCTATTTAGCCACACAGCTTCAAGAACCTGATAACAGACAAGCCAGATAAACAGTGTTCTTTTTGCTAAAAAATGAGAATCTAAGTGTGGAAAATTTCCCAGTAGGAGCAGGAAGGAGTCCCCTGGCTGTCCTTCGCATCAGATCAAGTGACGCTGAGAGGATGCTGCTGAAGCTGATTGAGGGTGGTTATGCAAGTCATGAATGCTCTAAAACCAGTGTCTGCTTTTCAGGAAAAGGCAGGGAGCAGCAGTGTGTGTTAATGACAGCACAATTCATAGTTTGGTAAAAGATTATTACTGCCAGCATGCCATATGCCACCAGGATCCTTTTTCACTGCCAAGAGAGTTCTTTAATGTTACTAGACAGATAATTACTACTGCAGTAGTTGTTTTGGATAATTTAACACCAGGAAACAGGTTAGAGAGCAATTGATGCTATTATTGGTAAATCTGTGATATTCTTGCCTTTCTAGGCAATGAAAATATCCTCCTGAGATTCACTAACGTGACAGGAAATGGTACTTTTTTAGACTTGGCTTTGGTAAGTCATGAGAGCATTCTAGGAGATCAGATCATTGAAAATAGATTTGGATTCAGGGTAAACAAGTTCAATTCATACAAATTAAGTGGAAAAGTAATTTGAGGTAGATCCTTAACAAATCTCAGTATTTTACATAAAGCTAGTAGAATGAGCAACTTGGGAAGTCAAAACACGTCAGGTAGTGTTGAAGGAGAAAGTATCAGAAGAAAGGACATTGCTAATGGTGTTTTCCAGTGGTCATTTTATTTATATGTTCATTAATGACTTTTACATAAAAAGCAGGAGTTGGCGAAGAAAATTTAGCAGGGCGTATTTGGGAGGAATAAGTACGATAAAGACTCAGAAATGGCATAGAGGAAAAAACCATGAAAACTGGAATAATAGAAATGAGAAAAATAAGACAGGTGAAATTCAGTATTCTGTAAGTTGGAATTTATCAACTGGGGACAACTGCATCAGTTGTTTGGAAGGTTACTAATTATTGAAATGGACTAATACATGAAAATGAACCACAGTCACACTTCTGCAGAACTTACCAGCTTTTTTCTGGGAATCAGATAGAAGAGAATTATTAGCCTTTCTGCCAAAACTTCTGCTTTTCCACACGGGAAAAATTCTCTTTCATTTAACCAGAGCTGAATGGCATGAAGAGTCAAAGGGAGGTACTGGAAGTGTTTGAACAGTTTTTGTAGTAGATAGAGGCACACTTTTGCCAGGACTGCATTTCCCAGTGGTGCTTCTGCCAAGTGAACTCAGTGCTGACCACAGTATGCTTATGAAGATAATAATGGGTGAAACCTACCTGCTGAAGAGGAATTGTCCTGCAAGGCTGACAGGCACCTTCCTGCCTTGTCTCTAGAGAGAAGTCTGCTCCAACACCTCTCTGTGGAAACAGTGTCCCTCTTTAGTGAGGTGGACACATACCTAGTGGCACCTGGATTAGCTCTCTACTCTTAGCCATACCCAGATGAGCTCTAGCTTATCTGAGGCAAAATGAGACTAGCAGTATTGTCCGTAGCCAGTGTAACATGTCTTTAATCCACACCAGCTCCTGCTGCTCTTATTCTTAAAATCTGCCCAGCCTCTGCAATTTTCTAGCAGCTTAATCACTGCATCTCCCAGCTCTGGCCCCCCATTCCTCTGACTAGATTTTTTTGTCCCTTTTGCATTAAACTTGTTTTTAATCTCTCTAAGGCTAGAAAAAGTTAAGGTGGTACATAAATGTTTAATAGCTTAACTGGCAGAGCCATTGTTGGGGGTGGTAGCAACTAGGGGTTTAATCCTATCGCAGGTTTTCCATATGGATGGTGGCATTTTTCACCCTGAAATCAGAATCAATTGTTCAAATGTCAGATGTTCTGATGGAAGGTTGATAAATGTCATTTTTCAGTTTGCAAAGATTCATGTATAAATCTGTTGTATGTGCTTGCTGGAAGCTTGGTTCAAGTGAGCTCAATTAAATACCAACCCAGCATGAATACAACTTTTGCTTCCAGACACTGCAGTGATTGAAGTGTGACAGAAAGAGCATGAAAACTGCACATACTGCGCACAGATTTATCCTGCTGCTTGAGTGGTCTTTTCCTTGATTGTTTCTTCCCCTCTAAATAAACACATTTGGCTACATGTTTGCTTGAGGGGGGTCAGTTAGATTCAGGAAAAATTTCACAGGTGTCTTGTATTTCTGGTGACTTCCTAAAGGTTATGCCTGTTTTATAAATGGAACAGTGCTTGATGCTAGGGCCACATCAAAAAAAAGAACCTCACACCAACAGGAAATAAGATCTCCTAGTTCACACAGTTCATGGTTTTAAACTCTTATTGATATTGTATCCATATTAATCATGTGTTCGTTACTTTTCTAACACTCCCACTTCGTCTTTCTATCCAGACCTGCAGTGCTCAGCCTTGCTTCTTTCTTTCTTTCAGATCATTGATAAGGAGACTCCTGACAGCATGGGTTGGGGGCTGGGTGTACATTAGTGCTTAGGAGATGTCTCCAGCACATCCTTTTTAGGAGCCATATCCAGATGGAGCACATACCACAAGCCTTTTGAAAACAGAAGAGAGTTATGATAAGGAGAGAGAGAGGAACAGAATAATCCCCAAGTGTAAGTCTCAGGGCACCACATCCACTGGAAGGCAGCAGATCCTCCTAGCATTCCCAGGAGACGAGATACTGTTTTAATGAAGCTTATGCCATCTGCTTTTCTATTTTGAATTTTTAATTTCCCTTCTCTGGTCTGAAATCCCTACCCAGACAGTCTGTGTCTGTCTTTCCTAGCAGTCAATTACGTTAGTTGGTGTTAAAAAACAGAATGGGCAATATGGAAATTGGTTGGAGTGCTGCAAAACAAGCTACAGGTGATGTTGGATTGTGGCAGATGCATCTTCATCAGCACATCCACCACACTAGGAGCCTGGCAGTAGATGTCCTGCATGCCTGTCTGCAGATGGGGGAGAGGGGCAGAGACACTCACAGCAGCCGTCAGCCCTCCAAGGTGCCCGTGGCCTTAGATGTAAGCACCTCCTCTCTTTGGACTGGATAGGGAATAAGGCACTGTTTTTGGAAGGTTCCTCAAAGGGCCTGTAAAAATACGTGAAAACTGAGTGTCTAAGCTAAAGAAACTGATTCCCACCTCAAGGAAGTTACTGGAATGCTGTTCACTTAGACCGAGCAGAACTGGTAGGGTTAAAGAGCAGCAAAAACACCATCACAAGGACATAGAGAATGGTGTTCCCTGGTGTGTCTGACTTTGACAAAACTAATTCGTGACTGAGCCCCATCTTGGTGGAGATTGAAGTGAACAGGGGAGATAATCCATCAGGGGACAGAGGCTGATGACATTTCTGTGTTGTTAGCTCCTGCCTTCCAGCCTGCTGCTGTGTATTCGTGGCAGATACTGAATTGCTGTGTGATGAGGGAGGAGTTGTACCAGGAGTATCAGTCAGAGCTACAAAACCCTCAGGGTTCAACTTTAAAAAATGGTGCATTTCTGGCTGGAGCTTTACAGTAGGCATCTGATCCCCATAAACAACAGACTGCCCCGTGTGGCTTCTGAGATCTTTCAATTGGTGTAGGTACTTAACCCCTTCTCCTGGGGTGGGGTGTGTGTTCAGAGCTTGTCTTAAAGCTCTCCATCGAAAAGCCACAAAGCACACAGCAGAGCAACCTATCCCAGTGCTGCCCAAAAGGATGCTGTGCTCAGAGATGCCCTTCCAGGACTGCTCTTGCCGCAGGTCAAGCTGCAGAGCTGGGAAGTGCAGTCACAAACAGAGCAGGCAGCAGCATCTTGTGTGGGCTGAAAGGCTCTGTATCTGCCCCCATCTGTTGCTCCTTTTCTGCATCATTGCTTCCCAGTCTGCTCCAAAACTTGTGACTTCTGAAGCTTTTCATACAGAAAACAGGATAATAAAGGGGAAGTTGAAGTAGACCGGACAGATCAATGCCATTAGTGTATCATTTTGTCAGTATTTCAAGTACTATACTATTCCCAGTTGCTCTTCTGTAACAAGGTGATTAATGCTAATTAGGTACAGCAGCTGTTGTTTCTGGGAAGACGCTCTGTAGGTAAATTAGGGAAACATTTTATAAAAAGGCTCTAACTCTTAAGCTAGGTCCCCAGGTTCCAGCTCTGTTGACAAAACTGCAGATTTTCATATCCATAACTGTTTGCATGGCGACCTCAAGTGACATCATTACCTTAAGTGCAAAAAGCCATTTTGCTCCCCTGGGAGCACCCATTTCCTTGAACACAGTCTGTGCACAGCGCAGGGGGAAGGGCAGGGTGGAAGCTAGAGAGCAGGAGCGATACAGCACTGCTATTGATTTTCTTCATGAAGACAGAAGTGCAGCCCACCACTCGGAAGCTTGGGAGGAATTTATTTAAACATATTTTTTCATCTCTTATTAGTCTTTCCATTCATAAGAGAAATAGTGCACACAGATTTATGGTAGCATCCTTCCTGCAGGATATTTCCAGGCTCTTTTTGGAAAGGATGAGAGAGTGAACAGCTGCATCACATTAAGGCTAGTGGGGCTGTCTGCTGAGAGAGCTGCAAAGTTGAGGGCAGAAAACCAGTTCTGACAGGCATATTATTGCAGATTAGTTAGAAGAGAAGTAGAGGGGCAGAAAGAAAGAGGTGCATGAGACAGGCTTGGGTAAAGAGTAAAGCCATTTAGACAAACTGGAACAAAGCAATCACTGGAGTTCAACAGAGAGCTCCAGGCAGGAAGGAGTTTGGGAGGGGGCGAGACAGAGGGAAGGTAGGTTCCAGTCAGCAAATCCCAGGAGCAGAGCACGAGCACATGAATATGGGGATGATGTGGCATGAGGTTCACCAAATGACCTGGCTTTTTGTATCACTGCAATTTTGCTTGGCTTGTTATGCCACTGCACCAGGGCTTCACTGGCCTTTCCCAGCCCTCCACGGTGGTATGTGCGCGTCTCCCATGGCACATTCCTGGGTGCCAGCACACCTCACAAGCCAACAGACTCACACCCACTCATATCTTGTGTTGCACACACCACGCTTGGCTAATAATACTCCTTCTGGTAAAAAGCAGTGGAGGAAGCTGTAGGGTAGCTGGATAATTTTGGGGGTGTTACCTGGCTGTCCTTTAGCCACTCTGTATTTTTATGGTACCTGCAGTCTGATAGTCTAGGAAGGAGAGCTAATCCTGAAGATCTGCTTCTACATAAATTATTTTATTTTGTATTGAGAATGAGCCAGAGCATCCAGAGTCTGAATGGGAGTTTTGTGCCTGAAGGAGAAGCCCAGAGCTGCAAATTACAGGTTCTCTTCTTTGTCTGACTCACCATAGTCAGTCACCTCAAATATGAGAAGCAGCACAGAAGGTTGTGAGGAAAGACAAATTGAGCAAATTACTGAGATTCTCTGATAGAAAGGAGAAAAAATTGAGTAACGGAAGTAGCGATGGCAGTAAAAAGTACCTGGTCTAGCAAAGCCTAACCCCAGCAGGCAGCACCACACGGTGGTCTGTTCAGAGGTCTCATGACACAAGTACGTGTTACTCTCATCACTGTTTTCTGTGAAGTATGTAGAGAACTGGTTTAAAAGAAAGAGGTCCCCAAAGGTGATTTACAGCTTGTTCCTTACATTAAAAAGATCGACAGCAACTGAGATGATAAGGCTGCCTGCTCAGATGTTGGTATCTTTAAAAAAATCAACTCAGAAAAGGGCAGTAATACTATTTTCTGGCTTCTCAAAGTCCTGTGTCCTTAAGTGTAGGTTCCACCTGTTCCACCACAGTGTAACATTTCCCCAGTTCTGAATTACCCAGGTTTTACTATTTCTGTAGTTCCTTCTGATGTCTCCAAAGGTGGATGAGTTTCTGCCTAGCACTTGAGGGAAGCAAGTATAGCTCAGTATAATTAATGTAAATTGGCTCCAGAACAGACCACAGCATCTACAGACAGTGTGGGGTGATGCATTTATTTAATGTGTTTGATTTATTAATGATGAGCCTTAAACTGTGCTTGATGGTTAATTGAATTTGTTCTGATTTTCAAGTGATGTGGGCTCTCACTTTGTCTTCTCTGTGCTGCACACTCAGCTCTTAACAGGGGAAGGTTACTGTCTGCTTACTGAATGTGGGGACTAAAATGCTCCATCAGCAGATCAAGCTCTATTAAGTAGAAATAACATACACTTCTCAAAGGGAAGGAGCATGTCCTGGTGTAGTAAGTTTGCTGCAATTCTTGGTTTTTAGCTGTTATGCTTAAGCACAGAGGATGTGTTCATAGCAACCTGAAAACTTCATGCTGCTTCTCTGAGATTTTAAAGGATCCTTTGGAGACTCAGAACTCAGAAAAACACAGAAATCTTGGTGTGCCACAGCAGGAGAGCAGAATAGACAAGGATGTCATCCATATCATGTGTCCTGTCAGTAGTAGAGTCCTTGTTAGGTGAGGGTACCATGGTGGTCCTGGATGCAGACCTCACCTGAGCATCCACAGAGGTACACCCAAGGAAACCTTCTTCTGGGACCCCAGTCTTTGTTCCAGGCAGAGCAGACGGTGTTGCATCCAGCTGAGCACAGCAGAGCCCCATTTTTCCAGACCCAGCCAGTGGTGCAGCCAAAGCACCACCTGCAAGGCCCAGCTCTAATGTGGCAGGCAGGTGAAAACAAGAAATGTTTGTTGCAGCAGCAACAAACTATGTACAGTTTTTTGCCCAGTCAGCAACAGTCACATTTCACCATGTCCATCAGTTTTGGTCAAGAGGTCTAGGGAGGAGCAATTCCCAAAAGCAGGAGGCAGCACAGAAGAAACCATTCTGTATTTCTTCATGGAAGGAGAGCTGGTTGAAGCAGGACATGGAGCAGTATTGGCCTGTGCTGGACACATGTTTTCTAGGTTAGCAGACTGGTAGAAGCAGCTCAACAGCTTCAGCTGTTGTCAGCGTCTCAGCCTCTTACACCAAGCAACACCACTGCTTTGTGGAGAAGCTTTAGGAGTGGGAATAAAGCTGTAGTGAGGATAGTGGGACTAGTTGTGCGAAAAGGCCTCTGAACCTTCAGAGTCCTGACTGGGACTAAGGGAGTTTTGCTTGTTCCATGACAATCACTTCACTCCTGGCAGGAACAAGGCAGTGACCTCTCCAGGAAAGACCACGACCTTCCTGCTCTGCCATGTGTAGAAAGTCTTTTGGCACTTCTCTTGTTTCTTTCAAACCTCAGTCTTTTGGCACAGCTCTTTCCTTCTTCCGCTTGGCAGTCATGCTCTATAAAGCAAGGCACACTGAAGGAAAATAAACCTGTTTTTACAGATGCCATATATTTACTAAGATAAAATTTTATTTAAGAAGAAAGTCACAGCAGTAACTGGACAGTCTGATCCCATTTCTCCAGTTGTTAAACACAGCTATCATTCAAAAAGCTTCAAGTGCTGCCTGCATCATGGCTGAGTAGCTTGTGCTGAGGGTATGCTTTTCTGCATCACTCATGGAAATGAGGCTTTGTAGCTTGGTGCTGTGCAAAATAGCTCTGGTGTCCTTTTTTGAAACATCTTCCAAAAGGAAAAGAAGGAATTGTTGATCAAATTTTAAAACATTTGAGTGTTGTCCAAACCCTCTTTCTAAACTGACCTATGGGAAAACATGCCCCATAGACAATATTTGTATGCTTTCTCCAGGTCCAGTTACAAGTGGAAAGGAGGGGTAACACGTACATTCTTGGCAGATAGATCCAAGTCTTTGTCAGAGAATCATCTCCAGCATGTGTAATCATTGTGATCTGTTTGTGTCTGCCTCCTACTAGTAGTAGACTCCTGTTCTTTCCACACTGCTTTGCAAACTGTTCCTCTCCCAGGCTTCCTCCCACTTTCTACATCAGTGAAATCATCCAGCCTCACTTTTAGAGACTGCACAGCTGAGACATTTTTCTCAGTGACTCCTGCCTTCCTTCCTCTTCATGTCCCTTTCACCTGTGAACTCCGCCCAAATTTTTTTTTCCTTAACTCTCTGCCTTTTCTATCCCACTTGCTACTTACCATGAGAGGAGCTTGAATTGATTCAGCCTAAGCCTTTGTGCATGCTCCAACCCTTTGTCTCATAAAGTAACACTGTTTATAGCACAGTAAAATAAGTCCTCTGGAGGGCTTTAAGGTAACTCTACTGTAAACCCAAAACCATCTCGTTTTTTGCTATAACTTTGGTTTTTTTCTGCCTTCTGCTCTAAATGGAAGGCAGTCCCCACTTTTTCCAGACAAGCCATGTACCCTCTTTTTTTGATCACAGCTGTGAAATTGGTATAATCAAGTCAGCAGGTGTTAATGTGTTCTGGAGGAATGATGCAGTTCTGTCTAGCTCGCTAGTCTGAAGCTCGTGAGTTTTAAACTGCTTTCTGCCATGAGTAAACTGTGAGCTGGCTGTGAGAAGAAGGTTTAATCACACCAGGTGTTTCAGAGCTGTGGGCTGCTGGCAGCCCCTTTGCTGCAACTCAGCTCCCAAGTTACACGGTGCCAGAAAACAGCCCCTCTCTGTCCCCCATCGCTACCTAGCCTGAAAGTAAGAGCTGATTTTCAAAAAAAGGAGAGATTTTCTATGACTTAGTTTAACTACTGGTTCTAGGATAGAAAATTTAGAGAACAGATGAAGACTACAGGTGAGACAATTGTACTTTGTATAAGTTCATCTGAGAAACCGTGCTTGACGTAATAAACAGCCCTGCTAAAAGCGAGCATACTTAATATTTAAAGTGATGCTCTCAAGCATGGGTAGTTTGAATCCACAGTGAAGGCTGCCTTTAAAATTTGGATTTTCAGGTTTTGCTTCAGTTTTTTGAAAGAAAAGTATTCTGGGCTTAGACTCCCTAGTAAATTCTAGCACTATTTTTTTTTAGGTTGACTAAAAGAACATATAACTGATGGTTCCAAAATTCTTCACAAATTCATGTCTAATTCATAAGGTGGTTTTGACCATAAAAAGTTTGAGAGACTCAAGTCACAAAGCAACTATGCCTTTTTTAGCTACTGACTTTCAGCCAGAACATGAAAGACGCAAGTTCAGTTTCTTTTTCTGCCTGAATGCTTCAGCTGTCGGGTTGATGTGTGGCTTTATGCAGCCTCTGATCCATGGGGCAGGGATCAAGCAAAATGTGAAAGCAAAACTTTGGCATAGTTATTTCTGTGCAGGCAGATGTCATGGTTTTAGTTCCTCCGAGCTCACATAGCTGACTCATGTCAGCCTGTGTGCAGAAAAGCTACGATACACAACAGTCCTTGAGTTTGACTTTGGGCCGTTTGGGTTTGGTGTCCTTCACTGGAAGGGAGTGATCAACTCAAGGAGATGATCTTAGCTCCTTTGCTGGCAATGTTCTTCTTTCTATCTGCAATTAAACATTCCTGGGTACCAGGGAGTTTCCATCTCCCTGGAAATCAGAGTCATGACTGCTTTAGAGAAGGCTGTGACTGTTTTGGTCTCATGGGCAAAGTGAATTGAACCCTCTGCAGCACATTCATCTGACCTAGAACTAGGCTGTAATCTCCTCTGCTTCAAAGCAGGGCAGATAGAGAACAGGAAAAGGGCAGGGCTAAAGGGAGCAAAACACCGTGCTAGTTGTCTGCATTTACCTGGTTATGACCATCCGATGGGAAATGACCAGGATAATCTGGAGAGTTCTGAGGAAAAGCTTCATGTTGAACTTCCTCTGTGCTATTGAGGAATCATGCCTGAGCTGGCAGTAAATTGCCTGGAGCATCAGTGGGTACTTCATTCCCAGCCTGATACTTTACTCACCTTACAGAAATCCTTTTTCACCATGAGGACAGTCAGGCATGGGAAAATGTTTCCCAGGGAGGTCATGTCATCTCCAACCCTGAAGGCTTTGAAAATCTGACTGGATAAAGCTCTGAGCAGCCCAGTCTGATCCCATAGCTGATGCTGCTTTGAGCAGGACTACAAAGCTCCTGAGGTCCCTTCCAGCTGAAGTAATCCTGTGATCCTATTTCTGCTTAGGACTCCAGGTTGTTTTTTAAAGATGTCATATAGTTTCTGCTCATTTCCAAAAAAAAAAAAAAAAAAAGTTCTGTCTAGTTATACTTTTGGATTCTCAGCATAACCACAGCTGAATTTGCAGAGGTGGACTTACCTGACTTGCATGAATTGGTACAAAGGAATAAAGGAGTCCTCTGGTATGTCCCCTGGTAAACAAGAAAACCCCAGTTGCTGCTTGATTTTCACTCCACTATAAATGTTCCTCTTTTTAAGTTAGTTACTGCTTTTTTTTTCTTTCTCTTTAATCCACCAAACCTTCTTGATTGAATTTTAAAACATATTAAAAGTAATTTTCTCCTCTGCTTGTATCCCTCACTGACTCCAGTGCAGACAGGGAGATTGGTTCTTTTACAGATGTGTTTCCTAGCTTGCATTCCTCAATGCTGAATGATTTTGTAATATGAGCAAGCAGCTGATTTCTTGTACCTACTGTGTCCTAGCAAAACATTAGGGCATTAGCCCAGGGCATTAACAGAATGTACAAAGGAGAACCAAATTAAAGTGTTTGTGCATGTGTTTGTGTGAGGTGACAATCAAGCAGCTACCAAGGTGGCAGTGCAACACCTCCATTTCTTAGACCAATTTGAGCTATTCTTGGTGTTGGTCATGTCTCAACTAGCCTTTGGGAAGGTCAGTTTTATCTTAGATTTGCAAAGGGATTTTTTTCATCTGTGATTTGGATTTTTAAGGGGATTTGCAGGAAGAGATCATGACCCAGAGGCTGGATCATAGATCCCTACTTGCTGCATACCATAAATAATGTGAGAAAACGCAGAAGAAAACAAAAGCAAATGAATCATCCCATCCCACGTTTCTTCCTTTATGAATTCCATGCTTTTTTTTCCTCTAGAATGAGGGAATGGATTTGAATCAAAGAAGAATAAAATCTGTCCTGGAGGGTGAGGTTGACTATTTTAATGTGAAAAACACTGCTTCAATCTTCTTAGGAAGATTTTAGGGCAGGATTGGAGGCAGTGGGTAGGTGTTCAAGACTGTTAAAGGTGTGGAGGTTGCCTTGGGAAAAGATGAGTGTTGGTCTGCAGCAAACTGACGTCCAGAAAAAATAAATTCTCTTTCATGATCCAAGAGTTTAGAACAAAGCTGATTGTTCCAAACAAAACATCTAATAAGGTTACAGAACAGTACTAAAACTTTTCAAAGCCAGGATGCAACAAAAGAGCAACTTGTCAGACCTCACAGACCAGCTCTATAATCCAGAGGCAGGATCAAGGAATTGTGAAATATTAAGCAGAGAATATTTGAGGTCCTAAAAATGAAAACTCAGGAGTACATGACTTGTAAATGGACATTACTGAAAAAACTATTACTCAGCACAGTCCTTCAAAGCCTCTGGGGTCTGCTACGTACAGATACCTCTGCCAGCCCAGCAGTGTTAAAGTCACCCAATTGTTTTTAAGTAGTCCCTAGAGAGTTGCAAAAAGTGCCCCCTGGGCACCATCTACCCAAGCACTGACTTGTGCTCCTTCCTTTCACTTTTCCTTCTCATCCCCAGCTCCTTGCACTGTTGTTAGATGTTGGGTGACCTTCATGAGGTCTGTTCTGTATGATCAGGTTGTGGAGCCAGCAGTAAATCCTAAGTACAATTTTTCAGAAGGTCAGCCAAAGTAAGCAGAGTGCATTTAGCACTGCAAGTAAAGTACAAAAACCACAGCCACTTTCCCCACTACCAAGGCCTTTCCAGTGAGCAAAGTGTGTTAGGTTTAACCCCGAAATGTATCTCTCCTTGTTACTGGAATTTGCCATTGCAAAGCACCCTCTCCAGAACAGACAAAAGCAGGGACGCTTTGTTGGAGGTCTTGTTTATTCCAATTCACTGCTTTTAAGCATGAAATCGATGAAATTCACAGAAGAAAATAGTTTCTGGAGCTGGTTTCCTGTACAGTTCTCTCCAGAGGGATGTGGAAGAGCGATGGCTCTCTGTTGCTTTTTCACCAGACATTGCTGCAGGCATGATACTGTCAGAGCTGTTCTGACAGCTTTGTCATAGTGTGGTCAGCGGTGGAGATGCAGCTTGCTTTCCTTTATATTTTAGTGGACCCTGGAGACCTGCTAGGAAGAAACCTTGTTTCTGTCATCGGGCTGAGTCAATATGACTTAAGGCACCCAGGGAACAGATGCAGGAGATAGCAAATTGCTAGTTTGAGTTCTTTTTCTATTTGTCTTCGTTTTTATCCCTATGAGCTCCAAGTCAGGACATGTCTCGTCAATCAGATGGCTTTGCTGGATTGCTTATTGAGTGATCAGGAAATTATGATCCTTATTCTCATTCTCCCAGTGCACACACTGCCCAAGGAGAAGCTCTGTTAAAGACAGCTCTTCAGATCCCAGTGCCCCTGGATTTTGACTTAAGTGCCATCCCTGGAAAGGACAAGGCTGTCAGTCCCTGGGCTTCCTCCATATCTCTGCTGAAGAGAAGTTAAAGGGTTTTTTATCCCCCGAAGCCTGGCATTGCCCTTCTATTCACCTCACAAATGCAGCTGTTAGTAGCCTCAAAGACCTGTTGAAAGCAGAGAATATTTTCTGCCCTGCTTTCCCTCTGCTCACATCTTTTCCTTTTTCAGCCCTGGCTGTGCCAGTGGGGTGGGGAGGCTGTCCGGGAAGCTGAGTGTTAATGCTGTTTCTGTCTGCGTCTTGGCAAAAAAACAGGCTCCTTCCAGCACAGTGTGTGAGAGAAAGAGATTCCAGACTTGAGTCACTGAGCGTGCGTGTGTCTGTGTGTACACACCGCAGCTCTTCCATCCTCCCTGTACCTGCTTGAACTTCTTGCCTCGGGGGACCCAGTGCCCCATTCTCACTGTCTGCTGCAGACATCCCGATTCAGAATGAGTTTCTGATGTCGCTTCACAGTGAAGTTGTCTTAAGGACAGATAAACCTGACACCTTTGTTTTCTGTCCCCAGGGTAATTTGAGATACAGTATGACCTAAAAGTTCCTGATGCTTGTGTGGAGAGAAATAATGAGGCAAAAAAAGACAACAGTCGATACTGTTAACCTGCATGCAGTTGATTGGCAATGGAAGCCTGTGTTCTTGATTCAAATCAGATTATGAATGGAAAATTAGTTTCTTTTACAAGAATGCATAGCAAAAAGAAACACAGAGCAAGCTTGTATCTTTGCAAAGACTCTCTGAAATCTCAGCATGCCTTGAGATTACAACCCCTGCTATCATGTCTTTTGCTTTACATTGGAGTCTGCAGGATTTTGTTCTTGCACATTCTGCCTGCTCCATCAGCAACCAGCCAGGATCTTCCTGCTGTCATCTCCTCTTCCCTTCACCTCTGTCTGTCTACCCAGCAGCACAACCTGACTGAAGAGCAGGCAGGTCATTTCTTATAAAGTCCCTAATAAGGTCCCTGACCCTTAAAAAGTCCTTTATATATCTTGAACCTCTTCACTCCCCTTTTTAATCATTAAATTAAATGCACTTTCACTGTGCTTAGGTCTCTGTGTGAGCGAAAGTTAAAGCCTGTTGTATATCTTAATTATTGAAAGATAATTCAAACTGAAATTGTAATTAAAAGGAACTGTGCATTACTGAAACACCCACCATTCTAGCTGCCTGTAGTCCTTATGCACAGTCTCTCTTTTGTCTTAATTTCCTCAGGCAAGCAACTGTGTCTTCTATACACGCTCCTTAGTCCCTTAGCTCTACTGCAGTAAAAGCTTGCTGACACCCTAAGGCTGTTTCTCTCCTCTTTTCTTCTACTCTTACAACTCTCCTGTTCCTTTCATCTTACCACAGCTCCAGTGAGGCAGCCAAACAGATAGCTGTACAACAATAAACCTTATGTTTGTATGCAGTTGGCAATATTAGCTCTCAAATGTGCCAAGTGAAGCTGAACATGTGCTCACTGTGGCCCAACACATACCTGACCCAGGCATGCAAGGGACACAAAAATTAGGATAATTCTTGTATTGCTTTTTTGTGTCTCCTTCCTTTGCTTTTAGAAACGCTTTAGAAAATCCTTAGCTAATGGTCTTTTGATAAGCAAATCCAAGCTGGGATTTTTTTACTTCCTTCAGCGCATACAGCTGGCCATTCGGGAGGGAGGTAAAAATGTTGGTCTGCCAGAATTTCTGCCTCAGTGGTTCATTTAGGAGAGAGGGTCAGATAGCGGGGACGTGGCAGCTGCATCATTGCCAGCAGTCTCATTTAGTGTTACGGTGTTGAGAGCAGGCAGCTGGGAGGCAGAATCAGGAACCTCCCCTGCCAGCTGTTTGAAGGAGTTGGGCCCTTTTGCCAATCAAAATGCATGAGTCTTTCCAAGATCAGTAGTGTGTGGCATGAAGGAAGGGGTCTCACATCCAGCCTTGGTAACACCTGCCTCCCCTTTGCCTAAACTCCCATTTACTGCCCCCGAAAAGCAGTGTTAAGCCTTGCTCAGGCCAGCAGTGCTTTAGCACACATCCTTTCTCCTTTGAGGCTGCCTGTGGTCTGGCAGCGAGCAGGGCTGGGGTGGCAGTGCTGTAGCCTCAGCACTGAAGGGACATGCCAGCGCCTGGCAGCCTGTGGTAACAAACCTCTTCTGAGCATCACTGCCCCACCAACTAAGGGTAACAAAAGCGTGAAGTGCATCAGTGTTAAAATACTAAACCATGGCATAAACTCATGATGCTGGAGTTCTGTGTTAAAAATTGTCATCATCTTTCCCAGCACATTACTGCTTTCTTTAGTGTGAGTCAGGCTTTCCCTGAGCCCCTCTGAGCTCTCCCTGCCACTGGAACTGCACTCCTTTGACTGAGGCTTCAGCTCAGCAGTGCACATGTCTGGTTTCCAGCTGCAGGGCTCTGCAGTAGGGGTGGCGTCTGTCATCCCCCTGCCCTGCTTCTTCTCCTGCAGCTCTTAAAGCAGCTACAGCCAGAACTTTGTCTTTCAAGCCTCTTTCTCAGGAGTTTCAGCAGGGACATGAGTTTTCTCTGGCCAGTCCAGTTTCCCTCTGCTACTTAGAAGCATGGCTGTGTTTGTCACCAATCCTTTTGAGAGGTGCATGGAGAAGGCAGCTGCCAAGCCCTAAGCCCTGCACCTGTAACATGAGGACATTAAGGAACATGAAACAGTTGGTTGCCATCCCTTGTGCTATCTTCCACTGTCTAATGCCAACAGATATCAGCCCTGCCTGAGAAAGGAGACAGAGGATCCCTTGTGGATCGGAAAAGATGTAATCATTTATGATAGTTTGGGACTAATCCCTGAGCCCAATCCTGATTTCTCTACCGAAGCCAGGGCCAACCTGGAAAAGGAAGGTGGCAGCACCCTGCCCTCTCAACCAAGGCACTCTACAGGGAACAGATTGCAGCACCCACTGAGCCCCATCCATCAGAGCATAAACCACAAAACAAAGCCAGAGGTGAAGCCATGAGCTTTCTCTAAACTCTCTCTAAAGAAAGAGAAAGAGGAAAAGGGTTCCCACTCCTCTCTGAGGTGAGCCACCCACCCCAATCAAAATACCAAAATGACAGGCCAGGCCCTTTGAAACTGTATGTGAGAGGTCTCCAGCTGCCCTAGATAAATGCTGCCTGCCTCCCTCGTCACCATCTGGTGAGACTTCAGAAGAGAGGAGAAGAGAGGAGCAGGAGCCTTTGAGCTGCCCCAGGTGTAAAAACCACGCCACAATACTGAGCTGGCCCAAGGGCCACCATGCCCCACTGATCTGGCAGCAGCCTCAGGTGCCACCCAAACAGCTTTCACAGGTATTTCTGGAGCAGTAAAGGCAAGTGTCGAGGCATGCCAAACACAAGGGCTCTCCAACCCTGCTCCGAGACAATAGAGGCCGCTATCCCTCTGAAACAGAATTCCTGCCAACCTAATTAATGAAAGCTTAGTCAGCAGATTGGTTAATCATAAACTTATTAAATAACTAATTGAGCTCTGAGGCCGTGTGTCAAATTTCCAGACTATGGCAGTCCTGTGGAGGGAGGGATCAGGTCGGTAATCGTGTTAGGGAAGCAGCTTTGCTGTGTGGGACAGCTCTCCAGCTGAGCCAGGGACCCAGTACTAGGGCTCATGGATTGAATAGCAGGAAGAGGCACCCTGAGCTGTACGTACCCTGTTCTCCTGCAGAGTTTCCTAGTAAACAGGCAATTCATCTAGTGAAACAATGCCTGAAAGTCCTCTTCTGGGAAGCTGAGCAATTGGAGGGTGACATGCCCTTAAATACTCTGCTCACTAGTAACACTTCTTCTTTACCTTTTCCGGGGTAGAAAACAGTAGTGTTAACCAGCCTAGTTGCCTGTCTCCATCTGCTTTCATCTTACTAGACAGAAAATACAGAATTTTGTTTGAAGTGCATAGATTCGTAGAAACCAAATGCAGCGGGTGATAAAGCAGAATGGATCAAATATACAACATTTTGCTGCTAAATAAAGCCAGAAACATGGCTTGGACTGTCAGCTGCAGTCCAGTCCTGGTAAAAGAAAAGGCCAAGAGTCCTTTCAAAGCACAGTGCTGGGGAGTCAGCAGGCTGTGAGTCCCTTCTAAGCTCGTGTGCTGCCTGTGGCATTATCACTTAGGGCTTTATTTGTTTTGCTTACTGATGGGAACTCAACAAGTCATTCCAAGCAGGGCTATCTGCCAGTCAGTGAAAGCTTTCCCAATGACAACATATTAAAATATTTTAATTAATATTTATTATTTTATTATTATTTTAAATCTATAGTTTATGTAGGTGGTATAGCACATGCTCTCTCCCATAGACCAGTCTTTAGCAGGAAAGTGTGGACATTTGACTAAGTGTCTATGCAGTTCAAGCCTGCTTATGTCAGACTCCGTTCAAGTGGGTTTTTATACAAATACACACTGTATGATGACGTCCTGTGTAACCAAAGGCTGTGAGTGTTCAGCTAAGCAAGTTTGTACTATTACTCTCCTAAATACACATCACATTTAGTACATGCACCAGTAACCTTAATGCTTCTTCACAGAACATCAGAACTTGTAATAAATGTGATGTAGGCACTAATATTACCTCTGTGTATCTGGCAGATTGTGCCTATAGCATTAGTCATGTTTTAAATGAACTGAGCTATTTAAATGAAGAGAGTTAAATTGCACTTAAAAGACTCCTTTTTTGGGTTTTTTCTCTTTTTTTTAGTCTGTCACATCATTTAGCAGGGTCAAGCAAATGGCTTTGGCTTAAACCTATATTCAGTTGAAGAAAAATAATGAGGGGGCATTTGCAGAAGTTCTCCCCAGGTGAAGTAAATTAATTCTCTTTGTCCCATTAAAATATGTTAAAAGAGAGAGTAGTCAGTTTTATGCATTAGGTTTTGTAGAGATCACTTTGAAAACAGAAACTTTTTAGCTGGGCTTGTCAGGATGCAAATGCTTCCCCAGATATCTAACTTTATTCTTCTGGCTGGCAGCAAAAATATTCTTTGAAAAGTAAATGAAAATACCAAATAAGTCCCTCTCTGAAGGTAAATGTGGAAAATAGGGGGGAAATTACATTTAAATATCACCAGTGCTGTTCATATATTCCAGTTTTGACAGTGATAAATGAAATCCTTATATGCAGTGTTTTGCAGCCATTAGGAATAAAAATCTCAACCCTTTAAAATTAAGCGAAAAAGCACATGCTGAATGAGAACAAAATAAACGCCCTTGTGAGGTGGGAGCTGCGACAATGGATGCCTTTGAAATCAGTACAGAAAGGTGTTCAAAGATGAAGAGAGATTAATTGCTGCCTGCTGCTACGTACTCACAACCTGTCTGAATAAAATGGCTGCAGAGACAGCTTGAGCGGAGGGCTGGAAGCAGGAATCCTGGTTCTGTGCTCCCCTGCTGCCACAGATCCTTTATATGGCTTTAAGGTAAACCAGTTAAATAGTTTCTACCAGCAGTAAAACACAACTTACTGATTTACAAATATGATTCACTATTGTATTATGCCATGAAGAGGTAAAATGCTCTCTGTGTTCAAAATAGTGTTGTTGGTTTTTTTCCCTAAAGTGTACAGCCATGAAGTTTTCATTGCAGGAAATGAGCTGCTCTCTTCTGGGGCTAAGCCCAATAGTGGGTAGAAGCAGAGAAGCCATTCTCCCCATAATCACAGGGTCAGAAAAAAGAGCTTTGGGGCTGGGATGGCGTGGCTAGGGAATGAGGACATGCTGCTGGGAACATAAAGCCACTTTCAGAGATGCGTGGTGTAAATAGATGATAGCTTTGGTTGGGACTGGAGCACTCCTTTATACATTCTCCTCTGTGCTAAGGAATAGTGTGATGATTTAGTGTGTGTTTTCTGAAGCAAGGTGCAAAATAACATCATCCAGGCCCTCAGAAACCTTTCAGTAACTTGCAGAGGCAGCATTCTAGCTGAGCATTACTTAAGAATGAGCCCTGTGCTGCTGTGCGCTGGCTGCTGCTGGTAGTAGCTCCCGTGCAAGAAGTTTGGGGCTGCATCCTTGAACAATAGACACAAACATGAAGTTTGTAGTCCCCAAGTCATTTACCTGTTCTTGATTGGGCCTTCCTGGGAGCTGAAGGGAGCGTAAAACCTCTCCCAGCCCATTGGTGCTTGTGCCAGAGACATGCCAAAGACACAGAGCAGCAGCCAGATCAACAGATCGTATGGAAATGCCACTATTTGATCTTAAAAACCTGGTCCAAGGGGGACCTTGGAAGATAGATTCATACACCTGTTCTTTCTAGCCAGTTCACACAACTGGTGTTAGAAAGTAGAAAATAGTTCACTGTTTTCCCCAAGTTTGTCTGGGTCAGAAAAATAGCGTGCTTCAGCTAAGAATACTGCGTCTCACCCAGGTTGGTAGTTGGGTGGCATAGTTGTCTGACCCTTGCTATCTGAACAGTCTTTTCTGAAGCCAGTGAAACAATCCTTATTCAGATAGCCTGTCCTGTATAATCAGTGCTGATGCCCAGCCTGTATCAGCTTGGAACCGTATTCCCTGTATTCACAGAAGGGGACTGGCCACAGACAGGTTCCTTTTGCTTCTGCTACACCTGTTCCGTAAAAATCACTTTCCTTTTGCCTTTTTTCTTTTCGATGCAGGTAGGCACAGCCATCAGCTGTACTAATGCCACTTATGTGGTCACACTTACACTCCAGGGAGCACTGGGATCAGCATGGTCCTATCACACAACTTTCTTACACCTTCCTTTCCATGCAGCCTGCAGGCAAAGCCCATATTGATGTATGTACCCTGAAATCCTCTCTAAGCAGTGACACTGTCCTCACTGACAAATTCTCTCTGTCAGAGGTGAAAGGTAGAGAAGATTTCAGTGCTAGCTAGATTCATGCTAATGTCCCCCAGCTAAGCAATGCAAGTGAACTGAAGTCAAGACTTGGGCTTGAAGAAGCTGTAGACAGCATTTCATTCTTTCTTCTTTCATTCACTCATGAATCTGCTCATCATTCAGCAGAATTTGAGCAGACGTATTAATTTCATTTAGTGTGTAATTTAAATTCTCAGCTTACTTGAGAAATTAGAATTCATCGGGGAATCACAGTCCTCAGCCTCAGAAACAATTTAGCTGACTGTGGGGGACAGAGAGAAATACATCCCAAAATCCCATCTCATCAACCTTGAAAATGAAAAAATACGCTCTGTCGCACTGGATTAATTTCTCTTTGTCTTGCTACTGCAGCAAATCCCATGGGTCCACACTGTCCCCATAGCAGGAAGCTCCATCTTCTCCTGGTCAGGCAGGTTCACAAGCAGTTGAATTACTGAGGTCCAGCCAGCAGCTCTCAGCAAAGAGACAGGAGCAGTCAGCATCTGCTTGTTCCACCCCATAGTGCAAAGGAGGCAAACCAGCCTCATCTGCCGTAAAATAGTGTTTGTGCCAGTCAGGCTGCCTCAGCTGCGGGGGCTGCAGATAGTCAAGCACAGTGACAGTGTGACAATGGCATCCTAAACCAGTCTCCACCCACCACTGTCTGATCATAGCCAGACTCACCCACTATCTCAGGACAAATGGAAAATGCGGATTTGGGGTGTCTGATCCTCCAAATAGCTCTTCAGCATAGTACAGCGTGATGTTCACCAGATTCCTAGGTTGTCTGCTTTGCCTCATGTCACAAAAGGAGCAGTTCTGCAGGAGACTCAAGCGTATGACTACTTTTGGCATTTATGGTTTGGGCAAAAGACAGTAAGCAAAACCAAGACCACCCCTACACAGCAAAATGCACCAAACAAACTGTTCAGCATTTCATTTATTAAAAAACTGGGAAATGTTGTTAGAAGTGGTTATGAGTTTGTTTAAATGCTGAAACCAGAGAAGTAATTTTAAGGATTCATTTGAGTCTGATGTTTAGTTTAGACACATTCATGTTAAGTCCATTCTGCTTCCCATGCTCCATTACTGTTTTATCTCATCGTAAAGCAGCTAGACAGTCCCTGCCAGCTGAACAGGTAACCATTTTAGATTGCACTAAATCATCTCAAGCAGTGCTTGAAATCATTCATTAGGGCTGTAGGTGTTCCCATCATAAGGGGAGAATTCAGCCCCTCTTGTTTCAGACATGACTCTAAAAGAGGCTCCCTGTGGGGGTGTGCGTCACTTGTCAGCATGCAGTTATTTGTCCATCCATCCTCTGACACATCCTGGGTCAGGCAGGTGAGCAGATACTGGGACAGAGACAGTTTGCTGAGTGTTTGGCATGCTGGGGTACCTTCTTACAAGGACCTTTGCAGGCAACTGTAATAGGAGACCATTGCCAGGCAGGACACAAATCTGGGCTACTTGTGGTGCTAATTGTGCCTGCAGTGTGCATTTCCTTTGCTACTTTATGCTTAGGTGTTATCCCTGCCTTACTGAATGCTCCATGGGCTGCTTGGCTGTTGTCTTGTCACAAGCAGAGCTTACCTTGAAGCAGCACTTGGAGCAGATGCTGAATGGCTCAGATGGAGTCAGCGAGCAGCACAGGCTAGTGTGGGGCTAGCAGGAAAGAAGTGGTTTATTCTTTGAGCCAATGCATCTTCCCTTAAATGATTTTAATGTCATAAGGGACAGAGTGTCTCAAAGATGAAGTGACAAGGTGAACAAAAAAGGAGGGGCAAGATGTGATGTGGCTGGCAAATCCAGACGAAAGGCTTTTCCCTATGCTGTTCAGAGCAGTATAGTGGCAACAAAAGGATCCTGGGCCCCCTCCTCACGTACACATACACACACTCTCACGTGCTGCTCCATGTGTTGTTCTTCTGACACAACATGCAGGATTAGCTGAAGTGGAACCGGTGCAGCCAAATTCCTCCGTGAGTCAGACTAACAGCACAGCTGTCTGTGTTCTCCAAGTTCTCCACTGAAACAGAAGACTGCTACTTTGCTTCACTCAGTCATGGAAACAGATGGATTGTCTGTGGCAGGGTGACCCTGGCTGGACAGCAGGAGCCAATCAAAGCTTCTCTATCACTCAGCTGGACAGTTAAAACACTGCAACATGTGCTTTCCACAGGGTCACAGCCTCTTTCAGTCACCTGCCTCTGTCGTGGGGTCCTCCATGGACTGCAGATGGATCTCTGCTCCCCTGTAGACGTCCGTGGGGTGCAGGGGGACCTCACCATGGGCTGCAGGGCAATCTGTTCTGGCACCTGGAGCAGCTCCTCTTCCTCCTTCTGTACTGACCTGGGTGTCTGCAGGGCTATTTCTGACATACCTTCACTCCTCTGTCTGGCTACAGTTGTGCAGGATTTCCCGCCTTTCCTAACTGTGTTATCCCAGAGTCTCTGCCACCATTGCTAATGGGCCCAGCCATGACCAGCAGCAGGTCTGTCTTGGAGCCAGCTGGCATTGGCTCTGTTAGACACAGGGAAACGTCTAGAAGCTTCTCACAGAACCCACCTGTGCACCCCTCTGCTACCAAAAACTTACACACAAACCAAATACATCACCCAACGCAGTGATCCTGCTAATGATCAGACAAGATCTTCAGACCTCTAATTGAACATTGTTTGTAACATCAAAGGCACACACAGGCTGGTTCATGCCCTCCCAGCCTTCTCTGCTCTATCCTGCTTCTGAAGGAAGCTTCTGTCTGGAAAATCAGTGAAAAGCCAGAAGGAACCTGGGTGAGGTTAAGGCTCCCCCAGCTGTTTCAGCCCTGCTGATGTTGCTGATGATTGCCCGGAAGCCATCACTGCACTCAGTGTATTCAGCCACCTGTAACCATTTCATAAGCATCCTAAAGCACTGGCAGCTTGTCTCAGTGCTGTGTATTTGTGGTCAGCGCTGGAGCTTCTGATGGAGATGAGTGGAAATTGGGTTGTATTTAGTGTTGTAAGTATTTGCCTCTCTAGTCTCGCTGTATCTCTCTCTAAACAGCAAAATTCATGTGGCCTGCAAAATAACGGCCTTTTATTCGGGAGACAGAGGTAACCAATGCATTTGCAAGTTCTATACTGAGAAATTACTTGATTTAAGGTTTTGATTTCGATCCTGAATCAGTCTCTTAGCTGCTCACACCACAGTGAGTTATTAATCCAGTCCTTTTCCTGCCAAGTTCCATGAGCATTTATTCACCTCTGCTGTCAGCAGGAGCAGGCTGAGTATGGTTTGTAGGTGTATGTACTCTTGTCTCCATGTTCCTCATCGTCGCAATCTGTAGGCATCTCTGCTGCTTACTTCTCCCTCAAGAAAAGGAGCCTTGAACCTGTGTCCCCTGCTCTGACTTGTGAGGAAGGGAAAGTGTTGGCCCATCTTGAACTTGCACACCGTAGAAGCATGCTGCTTTTCCACAACAAGTAGGAAAAGCTGTTTTTCTCTCCAAGGGGAAACAAAATCTGCAAAAGAAAAAAAAAACCCACACCAACAACAGAATCCCCACATTGTAGGGGAGGCAGAGGCAAAATGAATTCACTATTCGGATTCCTCTGCAAGCAGCCTGGTACACCTGTTATTCAGGCATGCCACAAAAGTAGTTTCCAGCATTTTCTCACGCTCTGGAGAATTTCTTTTAACTGGTCTCATTCCTGCCTTACTGGCCCCATGCTCAGCTTTTCCTTACAAGCCTTGCCTGTCATTGCAGGATGAGATTGGGGCAGTTAGCTCAACTTTCATGACTAGCTGGTAACTCAACACAACCAGTGTTCCACAAGAAACAAGGAAGGTCTTTGAATCAGAAAATTTAATACCAATTTATATATATCCCTGGGTTCCCATCGCTGCTGGAGGCAGAGCCATATTAGTACAGTATTGGGGTCCGTGCAGCAACCAGCTGCAGACAGGGACAAGGTCTCTGCCCTTTGCCTGCCTCAGCTAGGTTTCATCCAGAAGCTGCAGGACCTTAGGGGTCTTGGAGACTAAGATTTTAGTGTGTTGCTATCTACAAGCTGCTGTGAGTGAAGGTAGACTAGTTTTAGCCCCTGGTGACCTTGGAGAAAGTGGGACACAGCTCATCTGACCTTTGCAGCATCCCTCCATAAGAGGTGGTGAGCTTATGTCCTTTGCTGTTAATTCTGCTGTGCCTTTTGCCACTATCAGATCTGGGTTTCTTCAGCTTTATGGTGGCCAGCCAGGTTATTGCTCTAAATTTGCTTTTCCCATTCCTATCTCCTATGCAGAGAAGCAGCGGGAGCTGGCTCGGAAGGGCTCCCTGAAGAATGGCAACATGGGAAGCCCAGTTAATCAGCAGCCCAAGAAGAACAATGTGATGGCACGAACAAGGTAAAGCACTGGAAAAGTATTGGCAGCTGTGCTCTGAGCTGCAATCCCTGATGGCCATGGGGTGGTCAAGGACAATGTTCATTGCCATTTGTACTGCCAGACACACTGCAAGAGCAATGATGGCCCCTCCTGGAGCTGGCAGGCCCAGATGGTCTGTGCTGTGTTGCATCCCAGCCCCTGGGAAGATGCAGGGACAGCTGAGCCCAGGACCAGTGGCAGCTTGTAGAAGGCAGAAGCAGCCCAGCTTGGTTGAAATCAGGGGGTTGATGGAACCATCCTGCTGGTTCTGGGTGGTCTCATGTAACATATAATCCTGCCAGTGAGAGAGGAGCTGTGCTGCTTCATGAAACACAAGCTGGTTTAGAGCTTAGCTCTGCCTTGGTTTCTTTTGTCACAGTGAGTTCCACTGCTCCTTTTTGATGGTGACCCCTTCCCCTACTGACAGATTTAACGAAGGCTTGTAAATAATCTGTCTCTGTGTGCCTTGCTATACACCTCTTCCACCCTTGGAACAGCATGGTCACACTTTTCTGGAGATGCTGCAGAAGAGCTCTGTAAGACAGTATCAGGCAGTGCTACAACCTGCTGTAAACAAAGACATTCTGAGCTGAATATTTTTTTCTAGAGTATTTTTATATTTTTCCCTGCAGACTTCAGTACACCAGTGTATCATTTACCTATGTTCAGAAGGGAGGAAACCCCGTGAGACCACAGGATTGCATGCTTTGCATGCTGCTAGAAAGGTGGCAGTTTTTAGTGGAGGACCTCACTTGAAATAACAGAAGAATCTGGGGAATGCTGGATGTTTGGGAATTCACTGATGAATGGGAAGGTTTCCTGGATTACCATATCTTAAGTAGAATAGGACCTGCAGATCAGAGCCTCTCTATATGCAATGCATCTGAGAGATAAGATTTCTTGTTTGCATTAATTCCCCAGACTCAAAATATTAGTTATAAATCCTGACAGGACCTTGTCAACTTTTAGTTGTAGGCCCCTGAAATACGGGTGGAATATGCTGCATTACCTCCACTCCGTGTTCAGGTGTTGAGGCCGTATAGAAGAGCCAGACCCTTCGTGGCAGTGAGAAATTCAGGAACTGCGCTCGGCTGGGTTTTCCATGCACACTGTTCCTCCTAATCTTCCAAGCACATTCTGGAAAAACTTGTTTTCTTTTGGCAGTAGGCTGCAAGCTAGCATCCTGAGAGGAATGGTAGCAGATTTGCTGCTTGAGAGGTTTAGAAACACTGAAATTAGTGGAGGAAGATAATAAGGGAGAGAAGATGGGATAAATAGAGGTATCTACCTGTAACGTGACTGAATTTTCCATGGAGAGATCGTTGTTTCCAAGCTGCTGATGGAAAGAGCAGAGCAGTGACACCTATTGACAAAAGATTTCTAACAGCCGGCTCAGTTTTATTTCACTTAAGGACATCTGAGCACCACTGAATGGTTCAGTCTGTCTTGCCACAGACAGGGCAACACCAGCAAAGCAGAAATGCCACAGGCTTGTTCAAGCAGCTTTTCACAGGGCAACTGTTGCAGTATAATGGGATATATTCCAGGAGGATACACTGCAAAACTTCCAGGTTATGATATAAGTCTGAACTGTTGGCTTCCTCAGGTCTCTGCAGGAGAATAAGCTAAAGCCATTTTCCCCTTTTCAACAGTTCTGCTCATCAAATATGTTTTCCTTTGTGCTTTGCCTCTACTAGTCTCTACTCCACCTCCTCCTTCTTCCCCAAGGCCTCTGTTATTCTGTATTATCCCTGTGGATTTCTGACATCCAGCCTCTAGTACAACGTTGCCTTCACCCTTCAGTCCTCTTCTGGGACAGGGGTGCAGCTAGCTTTACAGGTGAGAGTAATTGGATCCACAACACTCTCAGTCTCCCTAAAAGCAAATTAAACGTGAATGAGGTAGGGGTGATGCTGCACTCTTCCTATGAGCACAGACAGAGCCCACAACACCATCCACACCACTTGGACACAGCTGGATGCTACAGTCCACTCAGGGTAACCTAAACTTGGAACTTGTGTTCCAACTTTTGTTGCTTCAAGTGAGCAAAAACACAAAGACAAAGAAGCTCATACTGGGACAGCTGCTGATGAAAGCAGCTACCACTGCTACCTGACTTTATTCCAAGGACAGTGGGAAGTGAAAGTAAGGACAATCAGGATGTGAGGGAAAGACTTAAATCAGGGACAGAGACGCTGTAACAATTTTTGTCTGTTGCAGTTAAATTGAAGGGGTTTTTTATTATTAAGAAAAAAGACATTTTTCGGGAAGAAGATGTAGTGGTTTTTTTCATCAAGTAAATATCACCAGAGTGTTCTCCTGCTAGATCGCCTGAGAGTGCTTTGTTCACTGATGATTTAATAACAACTGTCAGTGAGTGTATATGGAGCAGGGACTGGAAAACTGGAGAGTGAAAATGGGAGTCAGTACTTCTGATACCTGTGTAGAAACTTGTGCTGCAAATCTCAGCTTCAGTTCCAGACATCCTTGCTTATTGACTTCCTGCCTACATACCTCAGGAGCAGAAGGACTGTCCCCCTTCTGTGAGAAGGGCTACTGAATTTTACAAGTAGATCCCATTTTCTCCAGTCCCCTGGTGCAGCAGTTTGGAAATTCTGCATCAGGTTTTTAATTAATTTATTTAATTTATGCTTCAATGAACACAGTAAGAAAATATAACTAATTGTGAACCTATATATCTGCTTTGTTATAGGATTTGATATATCTTACTCTCCCTGAGCCTGCCCACTGACAGTGCTTGCCAGGACTTCTTATTTCTAAAATTGTTAATGGCTTGCTGCAATTTTCTGCGCAGAAGCAGAAAAACATTTCAGGTAGTTAGAGAGTAGTTGGAGCATGGATGAGATGGATTGTCATCTTCAGATTTATATTTCTTAAACTCTTAGTGAAGCATCATTGTGCGTCATGGTGCGTTGTTAAGACCACTCGGGAGAAAACCTGAGTTAACTCCTTGAATGAGAAGATTTTTGTCACTCTTATGGTTCTTACCTGCTGAACAAAGGGTCTTACTCCATTTGTTTGGTTTAGTTAATCTTATTTTAAATGTGAACCAGAGTAGTTTTGAGTTTTTTGAATGAAAGAACTTTTTGCGAACAAGATACTATTGTATTAACACATTTTCCTTATCCTAGAAATTCTGAAGCCTGCATTCCATTCAATAAACTCTCCCAGGCAGTTAAAGGTGCAGAGTCACCCGTAGCCTTTGTAACATTTCTGATTAACTGAAAGTCATCACAAAAAAATGGAATTTAAAGAGTGCTGGTCTGACCGGTCTCTTATGCTGGGCGCACCAGCTCATATTTCTAATATTACTAAATTTAGGACTGAGACCTCAGAAGTGTTGTGTTGCCAGGGGCCTGGGTAAGGACTCAGAAAGAGACACCACATCGTATCCCTCATTTCCAGTAGCAGAACAGTGGTATCACTGAGCCTCTGCCTTGCCCTAGCCTCCTTCTCCTATGTACTTTCTGCTGGTGTCAGGTACCCTTGCCAGGAAGAAACAAGGCAACACAAAAATGAGCAATCTGATACGACAAGCAGTGCTAGCCACACAGGTTCACCAGAATGAAGTGCAGAGTGTCCCAATTTGTTTTCTTCTTCTAGGGAGGGGTGTGTCCCCAGGGCATGCCCAGTGTTAATCCCTGTGACACTACTGTTGGCTACCCAGAGACCCAGCTCGCTCCCTCTGAATTGCACCCATTTAAACATCTTCACCAATAGGCCTTGCAAAGTGAAATGAGGAAAGCCAACTATCATATGGCTTTACCCTAGGCAGTGTGTGGTGCTGAGCTTTACTGTGTGGTTAATGGACAACATTTAATTATTTCAGGCTCGTCGTTCCCAACAAGGGCTACTCGTCGCTAGACCAGAGTCCGGATGAAAAGCCCCTGGTCGCCCTGGATACAGACAGGTATGCAAAAGGTTAAAAAGGTGATATGCATGACAGCCTAAGCGAGTTTGCATGCCAGAGGGCAGCACTCACACTCTTCTCTCCACTGTTCCCTCTGACCTGTGCCGTGATGGGTCTCTGTGTGAGAACAAGTGAGAAGAGCTATGAGAAAAGAGCACTGTGATGGAAAGATCTGAGGGTCACAGATGAAAGCTGCTCTACAGGCTCCCTTGATGTAACTTCTCTGTGCCTCAAGAGCAGTTTCGTGGCACAAGAAAGATAGGAGTAAGTGGGGGATTCAGGTCTCATCTAACCAATTCCTTCTTTGCTGTACTTCCCTGCAGTGATGATGACTTTGATATGTCCAGATATTCCTCCTCGGGATACTCATCAGCTGAGGTGAGTTATACTCTCTCCTGCCATCCTTGCCATGAATGCAAATAACAGAGCAGCCAGAAATGGCTTAGAGTGGCCTTGCACAGGCAGAAATGGCTACACAACAAATTTAGTAGTGGTATAGACTCTGTGAGTCTGGAAGGGGCCATGGCAGAAACTGTGTCACATTGCTTTTTTCCCCTGGTGATCCAGTTGGCTCCATATCCTCACTGCCATGGCACAGAGATCTGCCCATCAGCAGTTTTCACAGCTACCTTTGATTTCACTCAAACTTTCCCTCACTCTGCTTAGTCCTGCAGTGACCCATGAGGTGCAAAAGCATCATCTTGTCTGCCATAGCAGCTCAGGAACTCTGTGCACGCCAAGGACACAAAAAAAGGATCTGAGGGTGTGCTGTGATTTCCAGTTATTGGAGTGGTCAGGGTCACTCAGAGTGTGTTTACTTGGTGCAAGCAGAAATTCCAGGGAGGACTTGCAGATATGAACTCTTGCCCTTTCAAAGAGAAAAGGCAGGAAGCTCAGGCTTGTTAGTCCCTCTGCATTGTTTCTGAGCATATTCCCAAACTCTCATGAATTTGTTGCTCAGCCTCTGGCTACTGCTTCTTCAGGATTTTGCATCCAGGGTGCTGAGCAGCCGTTCTGCCCACAAACTGCTCAGAACTCCTCCCTCTCGTATCTCTTCCTTGGATAAAATACCTCTGAAACCCTGGTAAACAGCCAAGAGCAGTGACCATATCAGATGATCTGAGCTGTTTCTGTGCCCTGATGAAGTGTTGTTTATACAGATCCAGTTAGACAGCACTTGAATCTGAGATCACAGAGCCAAACTTTACCGTCTTTTAACTGCTGTAGTGTGCCCCAGACTGAGAGGGGGGACTGCCCCTCTGCCAGTAGATATTATGTTACTTTAACTGAGGGCTTGTTCTCAAGGCAAAATTACTCCAGAACAAAATAGTGTCTCTAACTCTAGAGATTCCTATTCTGGAAGAAGCTAGTACCCTCCCCTCACCTGAGGTCAAAAACTAGGCCTGTGGGACAGCTGTTAATGATGGGGAAATACATTCCAGAATAGACCTCCTTCATCTTCTGACCACCAGAAGTAAGAAGATCCAAGTGTTTGACTGTTTGTCTCTTTGTCTGTAGCAGATCAACCAAGACTTGAACATCCAGCTGCTAAAGGATGGGTACCGGTTAGATGAGATCCCAGATGACGAGGACCTCGACCTAATCCCCCCTAAATCGGTCAACCCTACCTGCATGTGTTGCCAAGCCACCTCCTCCACCGCCTGTCACATCCAGTAGTGAGGCCGGCAGGCTGTGATCAGTGCTTTCCACTATAACTGTAAAACTTAACAGCCATTGCTTCCTCCTATGGTAGGACGTGCACCTCTTTGTGTTCATGGAGCCAGGAGAAACCAAAAAATTCATTTTATGATTGGTTGATAACTTATTTTAAACTATGGTAAAACAAAAGAGAAGTTGCTCAAAGTGCCAGGCAGTGCCTGGCAGAACTGACTGGTCTAGAGAGCGAATGCAGAGGGGTCCAGAGATACCTCCTTGGTTTGTTTAGGCACTGGGGATATTTTGTAAAGTGTCTTTTACCAGAATGGGAAAGGTCAGATGGGACTTCAGGTAATCCTGCCCATTGAAACCAATCCATCTGCAAGATTAGGGCAAGTTGGAGGTATCAGTGTTTTACCAATGAGAGGAAGACAGTTCTTAATTCATTCACTAAACCTGTTTCATTTGCATAACCAAAATGATATTATAACTGGGGCACAGGAATGGGGACGGACCAGGGCATCCTTTCTTATGGCAAGGCTAGCCAGGACTAGCATGACACAATTCCTTCACTTGCAAAAGGGACAAATAGGTGACATTTCACTGTGAGTCAGTACTAGCTAGAGCTGTTGTGTCACATAGCCAATGCAATCTACCCTTAGCGCCACATTAAATTACCACCAAACACATCAGATTCAATCTGCAATCCATCCATGCACTTCAGGGATTTGCTCCTTGCCCAGGAATACCAACCACACTCATGAGTTCAGTTCAGTCACGTATTCTGACTTCAGCCTGTATTTAATCCCTGTGCGACCCATCTCTTTCCAAAAATCTTAAACTTTGTTCAACTGGGAAGAAACGAATCCTGCATGAGTCAGGGCTAGAGATGTACAGCCTGAATGACAGTGCTGGAAAAGCTAGTTGAAGAAAGCACATTTTAACAGTGCTTGACTCTTGATATTCTCCTGACACTGTGTCTCTGGGTGCCTGTGGGAGAGACTCATTGATGCTGAAGTCATCAGTGTGGTAGGGTCAGACTTGAGAGGAATTTTCAGCAACAGCAAAGTTATGAAAGATGCCCATGAGAGGAAACTACTGTTTACCCCCTATCTGCCCACTTGTGAGCCAGACATGGTCTGTATTACAGCTGTCACACGTCAGGAGCAGTTGTGTTTTATTTGGTGCTGGAAAAGTTAGGAAACATGTTACATTAGGTTGCTGGCCTGAGCTTCCAGTTCACCAGCAGGTTGTTTTGAATGCAGAATCACTTCTAGAATTAGGAAACATGTCCTCTCACTGGCCACTCTTACACTGCTGGCTTCAGCATATGCGAGGGACAGGCTGGCATTTTTCTTGGTGTTGAAATCCTTTGCCACAGGCACAATTCTTGTGTTTTCCTGGCCTTTCAGGAGGAAGGACCACCTGCCTTGGGTCATCACCTGCTTTGTAGCCTGGGAAAGGAAAAAAGTGAGGGCAGTTATGAGCTTCCCATCAAAGTTCCTGAGTCACAAAGCAGAGCCTGAGCTTCACCACAACAGACAGCTCCCCCATCTGAAATCTACATGAAGTGAGCTGAGTCTTTAAGAAGTCCTATTCATAATTAGCAGGGGATTTATTTAACATCCTGGGGATTCACTCTGTGCAGAGCAAAGCTTGATATCAGACACAGTGTGAGTGAAAGAGCAGGCACACAAGGTTCCTGGGCTTTACTATTCTCTGGATGGTATAGACCACTTTTGAAGCTGTGCTTGTCTCCTCTGCTTAAAACAACATGCTGCCACCCTGGTTCCAGGCCATAGAAGGAGAATTTGAATGGTGCTGTTTGCTGAGCATCCCTGCCTCTTCATGCAGAAGTGATGGTTAACTTGCCAACTCCTGTAGGTGTAGTGTTCCTCAAGTGAATTTTTCTCCTTTTCTCACTACCTGGTAGTGCTGAGGGGGAATATTTCCAAAATACAGCTCAGGTTGAGGTTATCAAGTTGTCTAGAGGTGGGAGAAGTAGAGAGTAGAGAGAAAGATAAAAGGGAAGAACATTCCTTAAGGAGTCTTTTTTAATGGGGAATGTAGCCAAAACCTGATAGAAATACCATAGTCAAACCAAATCCTATAGGACATGACCAAGGTTCTTTAAATCTTTACTCTTCTGGAGAGGGACTTTGCAGTTCAGCACTGGTACCATGGAATGTCTTCATCACATTTATCCTCCTGGGTCAGTCTCTGTGCCTTCCAGGCAGGCTGCACATGCTCAGCCCTTTCCCATGGCCCTTGCTCAGGAGCTCGGAGCATTTCAGAGTGCCTGCTAGAGCAACAAGCCATGTCTTCACCCTGGCCAGCCACTGAGGACTGCAACATCCCACAGATCTCCATCATGCTGCCATCATAGAATCGTGCCATCATCTAGGTTAGAAAACACCCTTAAGATCTCTGAGTCCAGCCATAACCAAGCACTGTCCTGTTCCATCTAGGATAGAATGAGGCTTGCTGGCACTGTTATCTCCCAGGGTTAACACCTCTCCTCTGAGGGACAGACTTCCACTTAGTGGACTTGGCAGTGCTGGATTAACAGTTGGATTCTATGATCTTAAAGGCCTTTTCCAGTCTGAGTGATTCTATGACACCCACTGTCCCATGGCACCATGACCAAGCCCTTTTATTGCCCCTGTTGCTGGTTTTTGCCTGCCATGTGCCCTGAGACATTCCCCAAGCCTGCAACTGCCTTCAGCCTTTTGCATTTTGTGATGTGCATCTGCTTCTGGCACAGCCCTTTAGGGAGGGAGGGAGATGAATTCAAATGTTCCACCTGGTGCTTCCTCCAAATACGAACCGAAGCACAATCCAAGTGGTTTTGCCTGTGCACAGGAGTTGGTTGCACAAATCGTTGGTTCGGCATGACAGTACAGGACCATAAAATGGCAATTTTTTGGCTTCTCCTCTCTATGCTTTGTGTTCATATATTTTATTAGGGGAATAATGTAGAAAGGGTGGGGAAAAGTAGTTACCTGTATAGGGTCGTTATCAGAAAGGCTGAGAGGCTTAAGGCAATGCACATGTGGCTGTGATAGAAAACCGAACACTAACACTTCTGAACTGCAGCCCCTTCAGCAGATTATGACCATGCAGCATATTTGTTGGCTCATTATGGAATATTGAGGACTGCCCATTGGTATGTATCAACCACAGATGAGGCTGGTTCCCCTTGTCTGGTCTCATGTTCAGACCTTTGCTTAAGCCAGCAGGTTTTCCTTATGCCCTCAGAGTCACAGAATGGGTAAGGCTGGAAGGGGCCACAGTGGGATCGTGGCCCCTTCTCGTGATCCAGCCTCTCTGTTCAAGCAACCCTTGTTGGAGGTTTTGCTGTGGTGATTTCCTGGGAAGGTGTGGAGATAGATGGCTATCCTGGCACTGCTCTCGTTGGACCAGTGTCTGCCATCATGGCCAGGAGAAAGCAGAAAGCAAGAGCACTGTCTCTGACTCTCTGTCACAGCATTTCTACAAAATCTACAGAGCTGCTGGGTGCTCTCGTGAATGCAGATGGCATGCAAGAAAGAAAATTGTTCCTTCCTCCAGTCTTTGCATCAAACAAGATGGCCCTCTCAGGCCACATTTTCAATCCAAAGTTGTTCAGAAAACCAAGGGGAGGAACACCATGGAGTATGAAATGCTGCATCGCTGTCTAAATTACCATGCAAACAGGATGTAAGGGTATTGATGCTGGTGCCTCCATAAAGGAATTTGCATTTGATGCCTCCTAAAGCCAGGCTGGGTTTTTGTTAGGATTTTATGTAATGTCAGTCACCAAATTATCTGAGTTTCAGCAAATCCTTTTCTTTTATCAGATGTTAATCTGATAAAATATCAGATAGTATCCTTTAACATGAGCTGGATTTGAACTCCAGGGTTTCAGCACTCTGTTCCATCTCTCTGGTCTGCAAACTCCTCATTTCCAGATGTCTTTGGGAGGAGGAACATCCTCCTAGTCTTGAGCAAGGTCTGTAGGCAGCGTGGTCATGTCTGCTTTTCTAGTGGTTGTAAATAAACTTCAGCTGAAAGGAGGCTGATGCCCATCCTGAAGGCTCATTTGATACCTTATCAGACACATCTTGAAGTCAACCCTTGGAAGAGCCACTGGGTGATATCTGACATTGCTGCATGTCTGTCCCTAACACGTGTGCTTGGCCATTGGATCTGCTGTGCTCTTCTGGCTGTCCTGCCTGCAGATGCCTTGCAACTGCAAAAGCAGGTGAATTTTCCTGCTGCGTGGGCTTTGAAAGGGACTTCAGGACAGCTTCCCCATGGACAGGATGGACTCAGCTCCTTCTGGTTTGTCTCACCAGCTCTTGTCCCAAAAGGAGGCACCTGCTGTGTTCAGTGGTTTGCTGGCTGGCACACAGGTCTGCAATCCTGAGCAGAATGCTTTCCTTTCCATGCACAGTCTGATCCTGGGCTGGCCTGCAGGCTGTGCAGGAGAATGCAGGAGGCTTGAAAAATGCAGCGTGCTGTGTGTGACTCAGCAGAAACGTGAAGATGCTTTTGAAGAAAGGAAAGACCCAGCTGGGCAACAGATGGAAACAGGAGAAGGAGAACAAGCAATAGCTAGAAAGATTGCCAAATGCTGTCTTGGTCTAGGGCAGATCTCAGTTGTCCGAGTTGATCTCAGTGCAGCGCTGATGCCAGCAGGGAGCAAAGCTTGCTTTCAGATGTACACACCAGAAACACCCTGTTCCTGAGCTGGCACTGCAGCCAAATACAACCCTGGTGGGTCTGCTGGACTGATAGAGCACAGAAATGAGATCTGGGGTCCTAGCTGCTGTTGGTATTTGCTCTCACCTCAGGCAAGTCATGTCCCTTCTTGATGTCCATTCCCTTCTGCAGCACACGGGAGAAACCTTCCTTCCCAAAGTGCTACCACCATCCTGCATAGATATTGCCAAGTGTGAGAGGCACCATTGATGGGACAGCTCTACAAGCAGGATGTAAATACCATGCTATAGAAATTTCATTCCTTTTTTCAAAATACTACTCTGCTTTCCCTCTGTTTACCATCTTCTGATGTTGCTCACACATGCCGGAAGGCAGCAGGGGGGAGGTTAGTAAAGGGGTTAAACATCTTTGGAGAAAGATGTTTGTCAAGGATATGTTATCCAGTTACTTTGCAGCTGACTCTTGCACAACTGGCTTCTGAATTTGCCTGCTCCCACAGGGAACATGTACAAAGATTTGGTGGCCCAACAGCACCATCCACTGATAGCAGAATTAAGGAATTTGGGAGTGCAACTTGGGATGGTAGGTAGTGATGAGGGGGCACAGAGGATTGAAAGGCTCATTTTTGGGATATTCCCATGGTAGCTTCATGCTCTGGCTTTTAGCAACCATATTATCATCTTAGCCTTTAAATCGCTGGTTCTGCCTGGGCTCCTCCTTTCCTTTTTCATTCTCACTTCAAACCTACCTGGGCTATTGCCACTCTCACTTAGAATGCTGTAGGCTTTGGCACCTGGCTGCTGCTTGGCTCAGCAAGCTTGGGCTGCATGTTCCAAAGCAGCATCTGCATAGAGGAGTAGTGCCACAGGGCTAGCTGGGAAGGCATGGGAAGGTCTTCATTTTAAGCTGCTTTTCACCTCTAGGCATACTTGTCCCTTCCTTTCAAGGCTCAACTGTGAGAGGAATTGCTCCAAATCACACCTCATCAGACAAACCCACCTTTGTTACAGAACCACACAAGACCTGAAGCAGATGGGCCAGGAATTTAGCATAAAGGGAGATTTTGTGGCCTGGGATTATCTACAGAAGGGCAATGGAGGTTTCTCACAGGGGCTGTGGTCCATATTTTAACTTCCTGTATTATGCAGCTGAGCTGCCGCATTGCTTCCCAAAAATTAGAGCTACATCCCTTCCTTTGCCCCACTTGGCACTGCTGTCAGTCCCAGGATGACAGCAGCTGAATGCTGCCTGGCTGAGCACTGCTTTGACAGCTTGCTGGGGAGGCAGAGGCTGGGACTGACTGAGATCACGCGGAGCACAGCCCCATGGCCCACGCAAGCATGCAGCAAACGGTGTCAGAGAGCAGCACAGACACCGGCAGGACAGGTCGCAGCTTTGCCTGGTGCCTGTGGAGAGCAGCTTTTCCCATTGCTTTAAAGACCCATTTGCCACTGGTGGTGACTTTGAGCCTTTTACTTTCTCTAAAAAGCTGCTCCAGCAAAAGATGGATTTGCTCCGGGAAGGTGCCCACCTCACTGATAGTGCTTGGCCTGTGGAGGCGTTTCCATAATAACAAGGGGTGATACAGGTGGTGGGATTGGATCAGGGAGTGGAAGGTACAAAATAAACCTCATTAAAATGTGGCTGTCTCAGACTGTCACTGGAAGGCAGTGCAGTAGGCACCAGGAAAAGAAAAGGCCACTGAAAGGCCATGCTAAGTCCCATAGCTGCTGAGATATTTACCCTCCCAGCTTTCCTCCCCTAGCTGCCCATGCAGCTGTCCCAGGTGAGGTCTCTGGGAAGCACTGCTCTTCACCCAGGCTGCCTTCTTGCTTTGGCAATCTAATTAAGCTGCAACTCCATTTGTTACCCACCTTCCTCAAGCCTCCGTGATTTGGGAGACACAGTTTATTGAGAGGTGTAATACAGACACATGGAAAGAGCTGAAAAACTTGGGCAAGCACTCTTCATGACAGACCTTCATATCCATCCCCAGTTCACAGATGTGTTTGTTCCATTTCTTTGCATGGAGAAGCTGCAGTAGCAGCTGTGTTCAACTTGGGGCTGCCTCTGTCCTAAGACAAACCCCAGGCAAAAGCCAGGCCAGCAGCAGGTCAGTGAACATGATGAGGTGAGAGTCAGACAGGAGGCTGGGATTTCTCTTCACCCACATGAAGGCTGTGGGGCTGAGGATTCACCAGGTTTGTGCAAAACCTGGTGAGCTCCAGGCCGCCGAGCCGGATGCCTTCACCCTCCTGGCCGCAGTGCTGTGGGTCCAGGTCTGCAGACCAGGTGCCAGACCTGCCAGCCCACATGCTCCTGGTGTGGGCTGGAGTCCTGCAGCAGAGGCCCTGGTGGGGAGCCTGTTGGCTCTGCTCTTGCTGTACTGGGGCAGGATGCTGTGAGACACTTGTGGGGCTGTAGTTCTGCTGGGAGAAAGACTCTGGTGGAGGATGAAGTTTTTGCAGGGGAGACAATTCAGAAAGTTGGGGTTTTCCCCTCCCCTTTTTGCACTTATTAAACCCCTTTTACTCCTTCCACAGAGGTTGTTGAACCTTCAGTTTAACAAGGGAGGTGAGCTGCCATTAAATAGGTTTTTGAAGGGTCTGAAAGCAGGTTCTGGCTGGCATGCAGAGCCAGTCTGTGCCTGGTGTGATTTACAGACCTCACTGTCCAGCCTGTAGCAGAGTCACCCCATGAGCTGGGCGAGGACTGGGGTGGGAGGGTCAGTGCTGGCCATCATGCCAAACAGCCTTGGCTTCCCAAACTGAAGAAGAATCAGACCAGGAAGTGGGGGAAGGAGCAGCAGCAGTAGAAGGATAGCTAGTTGTCACAGGTAATCTTTGGTATCCGTGTCCAGTGGTTAGTCCTAGAATTGCAAGCCTTGTTATATTGCACACACGTCCTCCTTCCACTCCCGTTTTCTCAAAGCAGCCATCGCCTTTCTTCCCCCTGCCCCATGCACTAGTGATGAGCATCAGAGGCAGTTGCACCAAAGTGATTCTCAGCCCAGTTCTGCATCCCCCTTTCCCACCTGAACCCAAGGCAACCCCAACAGTTGTTGGCCTTCACAAGTCTAGTAATTCCAGTTGGGTTTCTTTCCTTGTGTACCATGGCTTCCTTCCCACGCACTCCAGCAGGGCAGTACAGGAGGCTCTGACCATGTCCCAAGAAGTTTCTTTGCCCCCAGCAGCACCTTGCAGACATGCACCTTACTGGGAATGTACTGGGTCGATGCTGGTGAGATCTGGCACTGCCGATCTTGAATGGGTGGCAGCTAATGGGGATCCACCCAAGGAAGTTGGCAGAAAGTGGCTACTGTCCCTTTTCTTTTCTTTTTTGAGGGAGAGGGGGATTTTTTGGCATTACAATTATTGTCCATCTTCCAGTGGCCAAGTTCTGGGCTGCATTAATAATTGGGGTTCATTGGCTGTCCAGGCAGGTGCAGAGCTTTGCACCAACCTTAATAGCAAATGTCATGGCTGTATCCAGAGCCTGTGTACAGGATGGGTTTCTTCCATGCTGGCAAAGTACTTTCAGCAGGCTCCAGATGGACACTTCTGGCAGACAGAGAAACAGCACTCCTCCAAGTCCGGATCAAATCTGCACTTCCATTTTGTGTCCTCAGCATGGAAAAAGATTAACCTAAGCAAATGCCTTCCAGGTCTCCATTCCCCGTGTGGTGCCTGGTGCCCCAGGGGACGGGGTGGTGAGAGGCATTTCAGGGTCACCAAAAGCGAGATCTTTTTTGGATTTATTTAATGGAAATACATTTCAGGACGGGAGACCTCCCGACCTTTGTGTTAATCTCAAGAGCAGGAGATGAATTTCTGGCTGTCCTTGCATATAGTGAAATATAGCTGAAACAGCCAAACGCGAATAGAGTTTAAATGTAGGGTTTGACCTGAATAACCTTTTAATTAGGAAGATAAATTTGTTGTAGCTTGACCTTAGTCCTTGTTAGGAACCTGCTAATCATTTGACATGCAGAGTGTATTAATGCTGCACTTAACTTGGCCATTGTTTTTTTTATCTGGTTTTGGGAGTTTTTTCACTCCCAAAGCATCAGCCTGCATCTTGTATGGGTTTTCTTTTGTTTCTTTTTTCCCATTTAGATCATGTAGCACACTGTTGTACTTTTGTTCCCGTCTGTGTAGAGTATTGCCTTAAACAGATCAGTTGTGTTATGGTTTGTTTTGGGTTTTCTCTTTTCTACCATCAGTTTTATGCATTAATTTATTTTAAAATGTGGGGGTTTTTTTCAAAAACATGAAAAACGTGTATAATATTTTTTTTTAACATTTCCATTGCAGTATTTATCATTGTTACTGGTTGTGTGTAGTGTAACGGAATTAATGATATTAAAAAGCATACATACAAAAACCAGGCTGACAGCCTTTTTTTTCATTGGAACAAACCAGGATGAGGGGGTGTGGACTCCAGCACCAGCTCCTCTGAGCCCCCAGCAGTCACAGGCACTGAAACCAGGGGTGCAGCCTTCACACCATGGCCTGCTTGGTCCCAGGAACAGCGGCTGCTGTGACCTGTGTGAATGGCAGAGGTAAAAATTCCAGGACTGGCCACCAACCTTTGGGAAACACGAGTCCCCAAGGCAGCAGGAAGACACACAAGGCTGGACCCAGCCCTCGCATCTGGTCTGCAAGAAGCAGAAAGAGCTGCTGCATCTGTACAACGCCGATGGGTGAAATAACCTTTTTCTCCAGCCTTGCAGCTGTTCTGCCCCTCAGAGCTGTTGGCACAGGAGCCAAGCCCTGATTTTGAAGTCCAATGCCAGCAGCTGGAAAACCTGTGGACCACCAGGGACAGAGGACAGCCATGGAGGCCAGTGGATCATGCTGGCAACAAATCTGGTGCAGGACTAGTGCCCCCACAACTGAGAGGCTTGGACTCCACCCCTCTGCAGACAGGTGCTCCCCAGACCTGTGTCCTGGGGTGCTCCAAGGCCAGGGAGTTGGGGCATGGGTAGGTACTCTCCCCTCCCAGCCTCCCACTGACTCCCTGGAGGGGATGGGGCTGATGGGGAGTCTAAACCTGGCTCAACAGAGACCAGTGGGGTGTGAAAATCAAGGGCAGCTTGTTTTCTTCTTCTCTGAGTGCACATTAATCACTTTTGCTGAGAGCCACTGAGGTGTCCCAGGTTGTCCAGCAGCAAACCAGGCAGGGCTCTGCAGCCCTTCAGGGGCACAGGTTGGCATCCCCCCTGCCAAGATGGGTGTGGGTCTGCAGCCACGGATCTGCCAAAATGAAGCAGCAGAGGGGCTGGAACCGGGAGCACAGCAGGGCTCTGGGTGGGTGCTGTTAGAGGCCAGACCACAGCAGGGCTTGGCTTGTCCCCATCCCTGCAGGGACCTCTCTGCTCAACTCCTCAGCTCTGGAAAAAGCAAACCCAGTTCATGCAACTCCCACTCTGGCATGACCCAGCTGCCTCTGCACTGAGATGGATGAGGATTGCTCACTCCAATCGCAGAGCCCGTTACTCAGGATGGAACAGCAAACAAGGCACACAGGATCTCCCAAATCCAGCTTTTAATTCAAAAGGGGAGACAGACCAGGCAATAATTTCCCTGGCTACCTCATCAGGCTGGGGCAGCTGTGCTGGTGCTGTGCCACAGGCATTGGCTGCACTGCTGTGGTGGTCTCTGCCTGCAGCTGGATCGCTGTAGGATTTCCAGGGAAATACAGGAGAAAGGGGCTGGAAAAGCCACAATCACTGCTCCTGCACCTCCCAAAATAAAATTATCTTGACTAGGACCAGCTGAAACTATTTCCTACCATTTTTAAGGTAGCTGCCAGCAGGAGGCGAGGGAGCTGGGAGCCAAGACAAAGCCAGGAGGGTATAGCCCCAGAGGGATGTAGGCAGGAACTGCAGCGAGGGAGCATGGCTGTGGGACTGACAGCAAGCCACCAAATCCCACTGCTCCCATTCTGTGGCATTGCTGATCACATAAGCATCACCCTGGGCTGCAATTGCCCAGACCCACACCTGTCCCAGCAGGCTGCATGTCCTCTTCTCTAAAAAACACAGGACCCTCAGCAGCACTTGCACCAACTCCTACTGCTCGCTGTGCTCTGTCAAAAAGACCATCCGAGAGTGGGCTCCACAGCAGCTCCGAAAAGAGAACAAGTTTGTGACACAGGTAAATGCTGCAGGTGGAGGAAATTTGGGGTTTCTACACCTACCCAGTTGCAGATGCAGGAGGGTGGCACAAGGACTCCGAGGGTGCCTTGCTGTATCTCTGTATTGAGTCGGTTCTGTGCTCCCTGATCAGGAAAGTGTTTGACACCCCATGGCATGTGCTCGCTGACTTGTCCCCTGGAGCTGCATCCTACAGTGGCTTTGGGCTCTCAGAGCTGGCAGTCACCAGCAGAAGCTCTGGCATGTAAGCCCTGTCCATGGATAGGCTTCAGAGTGCACCAGGCACAGGGTCTGCTGAAGAAGGGAAACTGAGGCAGTGACAGCTCATGCCAGGCTGCTGTGTGACGTGGTGATGATGGGGTTGCTCTGAGAGCTGCTGTAACACAGTTCCCCAGGCTCAGACGAGTTCCAGCTGGTGGGTCTTCCATGCCAGGGGACCATGTGAAGGGCTGCGGAGAGTTCAGAGCACTGAAAAATCCCTCTCAGCCCTGGTCCTGCAGGAGGAGGGATTCCTGAGCCAAGGCCCCACTCAAAGGGTGTCTGTGGGACACAGCTTTCCCCTCACAGGCTAAGAAGGTCACAGGCACTGAGGCAAAGCTCTCTGCAAACCGGCTCATCTCCTGCAGCCTCATTACCATGTGCATTATAATGAAGGAGTGAGCAGAGGGCATGGAAAAGGGATGTCACCACTGTGCAGGACGGAAATAGTGCATGCTACCAACCAGGGCACCCCTCTGCCCCGTGAAACCCAGCCCTCTCACTCCTTGCCAGCTGTAGGACATTGGTACAGTCCTGTAAGTCCTTTCCCAGCCTCTGCTTGCCCCATTCCTGGTAGTGCCAGTGCACTCACCCCATCTCCCCCTAGGCAAAGTGCTCGGATGTCTGTGGACACCCTGGGTGCAGGGGCAGAGGAGCCACTCAGTCTCCTGGTTTTAGGTGAGTGGGGAGCTTGGGGAGAGGATCACAGTGCTGCTACAACCCCCAGGGGAGGCTTGATGCTCAGATCTCCAGCTGCATTTCCAGCATTAGATCCTGCCTAGTAATTGGCCTCACCGTGTGCCCAGTGGCCGTGAAGGCAGATGCTGACACATGGCATAGGTGTCTCTTCCCACTCCCTACTGTCTGTAGGGATTAACAACGCCCCCGTTACAAAATCTATTGAGCCAAGGCCAGCCCAAGCAGCTGACTGGGGTGGCAATGCAGGAACACTACAGGAACACCATCAGCCATCAACCCTGCTGCCTATTGGCCTGAGAAGAACTGGTTGTCCAGCTCCAAGGGTTCTGCTAAGGTGCCAGCTGTCCCTCTGTGTCAAAGAAAGCACATCTCTGTGGAGTCGGGGGTCTGATTGTGCTGGCAGTGGGTCTGTTCATCCCCTCTTTGCATCTTGTGTCCTCCTCCCAGTGCCTCAGTATGCACTCCCTCAGTATGTGTGCTTGTGGCTTTGCCATGGCCACCCATCTCCTTCCCTGGACTGGGACTGTCCCTGTCCCAGGGATGTGTGCACATCCAGACGATTCTGACTTCCAGTGGCCCATAAATGTCCCCTGGTGGTAAGTAATTCCTGTCTGGGGAATAATCTCCTGGTGTCCCCTAGTCCCCAGGGGAATGGGCAGGGACAAGTGGCCAATGAGCTGCGACTGGTGTGTGTCACCTCTATGACAGATCCCTAACAAACCCAGATTTACTCCCAGGACAGGTGTTTGCATGCATGCTCTCCATGCTTGGGACTGTACAACACCTGAAATTCTGCTGGCATCCCTCAGCCCGACTGCATGTAGCTTAGCATCTCCCAGATTTTTGGGGCCACATCAGTGTTTCTTGTGCTGCTCTTGTACTTTCTGTTGTAATTGTGTGCTCTACTTACCAAGAACATGTTCCCTGGCCACACTGTTTGTTATGCAGTAATCAGCCCTGTCCTTCACCCACTGCAGGGCCGGCAGCACCTTTTAATCCCCACATGTTTACCTTTAGGATGTCCCTGTTGCTGAAGCAGCTTTTTTCAGCCCTGGGCAGAGGGCAGAAAAGATGTTGTTCAACCAGCACAGTCATCATTCTGCTACTGCATCAAATCCCCATGGGACAAAATTAGGTGTGAGACTTAGCAGAAAACATGTGATTGGCTTTAAAATCGTGACATCAGAAACTAAAGCCAAGCAATAACAAGAATAAACAGGGAGCACTGGATTCCCCATAGATGCCCCTATGCCTGAGCCTCAGAGAGAAGTTTCTCAAGGTCTTCTCCACTGAGAAACAGGAATATTTTCCTCGATTGGCATGGGTCTGGTAATGACAATTTTAGGGAAATGACCATGCAAAATGACCATGCAAGAGAGAGTGGTGTTTGCAGGCAGGGCAACCCACTGGAAATGGCTCACTGAGATGACAGTACCAGGGCATATTAGTTTATCTCAGAGGCTTACTTTGCCCCACAGCACTCGTGAAGGGCAAAGGTGGTCTTTCATTAAAACTGGCTTGGGCAATTGTTCCCCTCAGACCCTTTCCCACAGTCTGGGGAAGTCCCTGGGAAGGGGGGAGAAACTTCATTGACTGCTGGTTTGGTGGTCACTTTAACAGCCCTTGCAGGCCGGTGCCCTCTCACCACGCACAAGCTGGAGACCAAGAAAGCATGCAAGGGAAAGCTCTCGGAGCATAGTAACACAGCCAAAAATAGAAGCAGTCATTGACACCCGTGTTTGTCGGCTTCGTGCTGGGCTGCTGAGGACGTGCTTGCTTTTGGCAAGTTGTCCAGGAAGAGCTGCCATCCATCTGGGATACTGAGCACTGGCACAGGCTAAATAAGGAGGGGTACTTTGAAAGCAGCACATAATTAATGAAGGCATGGAATGCCCTTGTCTGATGATGATCTGAGAGCACAGTGCCAGGGGGCAACACCACCCGGGCCCTTCCATGTGTGCTGCTGATCATAAACCCACGGCACTGTGGTCCTCACAGTGGGGGGATGCTCCAGCACAGAGCCATCTGGGGACCCACATTCCAGTGCGGCAGCAGCCTGCCGTGCTGTGCCCACACCAAGCAGTACCCCAATCCTCCTGGCAGCAGGGAAAACCCCATGAAACCCCACCCCAGACTAAAACCATCCCATGAAAATCATGTCTCAGCCCAAAAGCACCCCACTGAAAAACCTGGCCCGGCCCAAAATCATTCAGTGAGAAGCACATCGCAGTCCCAAAGCATCACATGAAGAGCCCAGCACAGCCCAAAGGCATCCATTAAAACCCCATTCCAGCCCCAAGGCATCCCATGAAAACCCTGTCCCAGCCCCAAAGCATCTCATGAAAACCCCATCCCGACCCAAAAGCATCCCGGCACAGCCCCGCCAGCGCCAAACCCCGATCCCCCTCCAGCTCAGCCCCGGGGGCACCCCATCCC
>VZTG01001217.1:10104-39690 GCA_013397845.1 Melanocharis versteri
GGAGCGGGCAGCGCTGCCCCGGCGGCGGTCGGGGAGGCAGCGCTGGGGCGGCGTGGCCGCGGGGAGACCGCGGGAGACATGCGGGGCTGGGGGGAGGGAGAGGAGGGAAGGGAGGGAGGGGAGGAGAGGAAGAGGAGGGAGGAAGGAGCGCATCTTCACAGGGTCTGCGCGTCCCAGAGCCTCCCTCCCCTCCTGCGTTTCTTGGGGAATCGTCAGAGGTGGGTGAAGAATGTTGGGAAATAATAACTTTCTTTTAATGACAAAAAAAAATAATAAGAAGAAGAAAAGCGTCGCGGCTGTACGATTGGAAGGGTAAAGTTTTTAGTTGCGTTTTTCGGGTTTTGGAGCGATCGTGCCTTGTTTTAATGGCATTTCTTTCTGGAACGTGCTTCTTCCCCACGAGGTTGTGCCTTTACCTGCACCTCTCTGATTTTATCACGTGCAAAGGCACGATCTCTTTCTCTCAGTGTCTCCCTTCAGTTCTGCAGTGACTTTTAAAGCTGTAACTACTCAGATACCAGATTTTACAGGTTTCTAGGAATAACTGACAGCAAAAAAAGTCCTGGTGTAAGTATTCAGCAGCAACAGGTTTCTCCGGTTGTCCCTGGATGACAGAACTTAGCACGGTCTGGGTTTTGCAGTGAGAAACTGATGATTAATGTTTTGTGGGATAATTACAGCTTTCCTGCAAGGATGTTCCTCTCCTATGTGCAAAGTCATCCTTGCTGGTTGTCAAACCAGGGTTTTCCTGCAGTGGGGATCTGCATTCTGGAGCTGCTTATGAGGAGCGTGCTTCTTTCAGCTCCTCTATTTCTGTTTATCTGATTTGCAGCAAGCCATTTAAAGTTTGCATGCTAAATTTTAATGTTTTTTATAGCAGCTGACCAAAAAAGGAAAGCCCTTAATGTTTTTAAAGATGTTCTGTAAACACAAAATGTGACATTACTCAACTTTGTACTGTAACACAGTATTTTACTGCTGGGTCAGACCATGGCATTTTTGCTCTTTAACTCCTTCAGTGTTGTGTCGATTTCCTTCGAGAAAACACACTGCTGTGTGTCAGAAATTGACAGTTAAGTCAGTTACAACGTGTTTAACCTGTAAATGTTGTTTGTTTTCCCCTCCTGCTCCCTGCAGTCGCTTGACTGGCGAAGGAGGCAAAGCGTTCACTGCAGATGTCAGGAAACACTTCCCTCAACTCTGCAAGGTGTTCAAGGTATGGTTTTTCCATTCAGTTCTCTGCACTTCCATGATCTGAGATCTAGTTTGGTGGGCAAGGTCAGTGAGGGTTGAAAGACTCAGATTTAAATTCATTTATAGAGGCACGTAATCATTGGGGTTGGAAAAGGTCTCTGAGGTCATGGAATCCAACCTTTAATAGGAATGCAGGGTAGTGACAGAATAGGAAGGGTTTATTTGGCAAAATAGATGTTTCTTGTGATGAGGAATTACTGCAGAAAAAAGATAAAATGCAGGGTCTTGGATGTGTTCAGGCAGTCAAATCTAATCTTCAGGCAGAAGAGATAGTGTGTTGTGGCTGCCTTAGAAACACGTCAGAATTCAGAATATGCAGTAAATGTCAAGGTTTTATAAGGATTAATGTAAAGATTGTTCTCAGCCATTTTTTTCCTTGTTTTAGTAGCTTAAAAACAGTTGGAGAGTCAAGTGAGAGAACAGAAAGTGAAGAACTTGGGGTGTTCAGGATTTATTTCATTAAAAATGTCTGAATTACGGAGAGCAAAAATGCCTTCAGCACCTCAGATTGTTTTATTGATTTGGTGTGTATGGAATTCAGGGAGGGTTTCCTGCATGGGTGCATTTTTCCCCAAGTGTTTGCTTTTGACACCTTCCCAGCAGTGTTAGTGTTCAGGCAATAAACTCAATATTTCTCTGTTACTTTTCTAACCTGAGTTTCTGTGGGTTTGGGGTTTTTTTTTCCAGACACACATTTCCAGTCCAAACTTGGAGCTCAGTAATGCAGCATTGCAGGCCTTGGGATTCTGCACTTTTAATTCAAACAACACAGCTGAATTATCTGGTAAGCAAGCCAACCTGTGAGTATAAATATATGCATCAGAGTTCTTGCTTTATGCTATTCTTAGAATTCATTTTCATTTTGACCAGGTTTTGTCTCTAACATGAGCATTGTGATTGGTTCATTAATTACATCTTGTACACAAGTGTGGTGATAATTTTTCATGCTGTTACACTAATTCTGTTTGACTAACTTCTAGTTTCATTAAATGCTTTGGTAGCAATTAGTACAGCAATTAGTTGTGTGGAATTAGTGATCAGAAAAAGATATTCTTGTGGGAAAAGAGTGAAGAACCTATTTGTAGGATTTGGGGGTGCACGGCAGTGCTTTTCCATAATTTCCAGCATTTCCTTGGAGATTTCTGGTTGTTCCATCAAATCATGGAGTGGTTTGAGTTGGAAGAGACCATTAAAGGTCATCTAGTCCAGCCCCAAATATTTCAAATTAATCTAAAGTAATCCAAAATCTTATGACCTGCATTCCTAGAAAGTGCTAAATCCCTTTCACGAAAGGTTTTGTTGCTAAAAACATGAGGCTTTGCCTCAAGGTGAAACCACAGGGTTGGGTAACGGGGCAGAGGGCATTTTTCCTGTTTGAAATTGGTTCTTCTCCTCAATTTTTTCAGTGTCTTCTGCTTTCCTGTTATGCAAAATTTCCCCCGATTTCCTGTGAGAATGAGGCGTTTCCAATAATGTCCGTGTGGTGTTTTTCTCTCCTCCCATAACTCAATTTTTCTGACCATTTGATAAGTCACAATTTTGTTCTGGAATGTCAGGCTCCAGAAATCACAAAGCCCTGGAAACAATGGGGAGTCAGGGAGGGAGGCAGGGAGGACAAGCAGCTCCTGTACTTTTGGGTGTGCTTTTGATTGGGGCAGAGGAGTGAAAATGTCCTTCCATTTCTCTGGTTGTCAGATCCTTCACCCACAAAGTGCAAAGGTGCAATAAATCAGGCTGATTATCCATGAGTTTTAAAGGAACACATGATTCCTCCATCTGTGTTCCTAGTTGGGTGTAAGTCCTGTATTAACCTTATTGATTTTTATGTGATGAGCTACAATTTTACCACCTTTAATAGTAAAACCTCTTGTAGACCCTAAAATAAATATATGTCGGTATAGCAGTGAAATTGACCAAAGTGCTGCTAAATTCACTTAAAATCCAGGAAGTTTTGGATAATTCAGTACTTAATCTTCAGCTCAGGTGTATTTAATTAAAGCTGTCTCTTAATTTTAAGGATTCTTATAAAAGGAATAGAGATGCACTGCATTATTAGTATTTGTATATTAATACATTTTCAGCTTTTGGGCTGCTTTAGTGGGAGACAAACTGCTCCAAAGAAATGTTTAAGACAATAAACCATTGAGACTTGCAGCTGAATGGATCCTGGGCAAATTTAAGTGAGCAGAATGACCTGGAATGTGTGGAACAGGATTTGAAGATTTGTGTGTTCTGCTTTCAGCCACAGAAATCCAGGAGCTGCTGGCAGCAGTGAACAGTGTCGCTGTGAAATCCTCAGACAAAAACACTCGCACTCGGGCACTTTGGGTCATCTCTAAGCAGGCGTTTCCTCCAGAAATTGTTAAAAAGGAGGTGAGTTTCTTCACTTTTCTTCTGGTGGCCTCGTTTCTCACAGAGAGGAGGCTTCAGAAATTGTTAAAAAGGAGGTGAGTTTCTTCACTTTTCTTCTGGTGGCCTCGTTTCTCACAGAGAGGAGGCTTCAGAAATTGTTAAAAAGGAGGTGAGGTTCTTCATTTTTCTTTTGGCGGCCAAGGCAAACTCTTGGTCACTCTCCAGTCTGTAGCTTTTGAGTCTGAAGGTTATTTCCCATCAATTCTGACAGCCAAGTATCAATTCTTGGAAAACCTGAGCCAGAAATTACTGCTTTCCTTGAGGGGGGAAAGCTGCAATGCAAGCAGTTCTATTAGAAAGCAGTGAAACAGCACAGAGGAGAAAGATGATGAATATTCCATTTGAAAACGAGACCTGGCATAATCCAAACACAGTCCTGGGAAATGAAATGTCACAATTCCAGCTTCTCATGGAGTTATTTATATCTGGGTGCTCACTCTGCTCTTCTCCTGTTCCCTCAGGTGTCCAGTATTCTCTCTACCCTGGAAACAATCCTGACTAAAGGAGAAGTTCAGTCTGTTGTGGTTGAATATGAAGCACTTAATGTCATTATACGGTGAGTGCTCCATTGTCACCCTTCATTTGAGGGGGAAGCTCTTCACACAAAGCCTTAGTGGCACTAAATACACTAAAGAAAAAAACTTTAATGCTCTCTTTGAGTTGTTTCTTATGTTAAGGATTGTTTTCCTCCAGTTTTGACTGGGCTAGAGGTGGTTGCTGAGTGCTGTGGGTTGGGTTTGGGATGGGAATAACGTTGATAACTCTGGGGTGTTTTAGTTATTGCTGAGCAGTGTTTGCTCCAAGTCAAGGACTTGGCAGCTTCTCACCCCACCCGTGGGGACCCAGGGGCTGGGACAGCTGATCCCAGCTGACCAGGGGATATTCCATGGAAAATGGCATTGTGCCCAGATGGGAACTGGGGAGCTGCTGAGCAATTGCACTGTGCACCTCTTGTTTTGTGTATTATAATTACAAGAGATTAGCTTAACATAACAATTCTGATGCAGAAATTGGACAATATTCTGATGAAAGCCTTGCTTTCATTTTTAATGGATTTTTAGGAATTATTTCCCAACTCTCACCTGTGCTTCACAAGTCATGTTCGTACATTTTGTTTCCAGAACCTGCCTGCTTGAGAAATTCTCTGCCATTATTTGAGGGTTTATTTAAAAATATCTTATTTTAAAATATGCCCTTGGCAACGCATTTTAGTGCAGTGTTTCCCATAACACAGTTAAAATTCCCATCTAATTCCAAAAGTGACTTTTTAGGACCATCACTGAGAGTGCATTGTTTTGGTCAGCAGAACTAGAATATTGAAATTTATCTTTACTTAGAATTAATTTAATTTCTATATCAGTAAATACATGGAGCTTGTATCTTTACTCTTTTTTAAGTAGTCTCTTAAACTTTAGGCATCTGGTTTGAGCTGCAGATCCATTGGAAAGTGCAATAGTTCCTTTAAATAGTGCTTTTAAAAATTCCACTGGTTTTAATAAAATGCCTTGAAAGGCAGAACTTTTCCTTAGTACAGCAAATTCTCCATAAACTGTAGGGATGGAGATTTGACTTTCCTGGGGAAAAGGGGGACTTGACAAAATTCCAGGCTTTCTAGACACAGTCTAGTTTGAATATATGCCAAGTATTCCCATTTCTGCACGTTTTTTTGGTGTGTGTGGGATGCTGGAAATGTGTGGAATTTTTGTCGTGGCGTTCTCAGGAACGGGAGGATAAAATCAGAGCTCTGACCAGGCCAGTGCATGGAGTCTGTGCAGAGCTGGCTGAGGTTTTTCCAGAAGCTGCTGTGAGCTGTTCCCAGCTGTGTGGGAGCTGCCAGGGATGGTTCATGGCCAGACTTTCCTTGGGCACAGTGCATTCCTGTCAGGCTCTCAGCTCCAACAAATTGTTGTGATAAAACAGGAAGGACCAGCTCTAAAGTCAGTCCGTTGTGCTTTTGGTGAGGTTTGTCTGAAATAACACCTGAGCTTTGCAGTTTTCAATAAAATCTCAAAATACTAGTGATTAAAACGTTTAGGGTGGTTTCCTATGAATCATAAATGGAATTAGAGCATTTATTGATAATATAAAGATAGCTTGAGTGCCTGAGCAGTCTCTCTGAGATCTTAATCTCTGTTTTTGTTGGTTTCTGTATTTTTTTTTGGATCCAGCTTAATGGAGCAAACTCCAGCCCAGATGGGAGAAGAGGCTGTGAGGTGGGCCAAGCTGATCATCCCTCTGGTTGTCCACTCAGCTCACAAAGTGCAGCTACGAGGTGCCACTGCCCTGGAGATGGGGATGCCACTGCTCCTGCAGAAGCAGCAGGAGGTGGCAGCTGTCACCGAGCACCTGATGACCACAGTGAGTGGCCAGGCTGGGCCTTCTGAGGAATTGGGGGAGGTTGGGTGGCATTGATTTGATTTCCTGCACGTTGACAGCAGCTTCTCAATGCCAGTGGTTTTAATGGGAAAAAATGAATGGAAATGGAAATATAGAGCTGCTGCAAAAAGGTGCCCAGCAACAAAAAGGGTGGGAGACAAAATTTGGAGGCCTGAGAGTGGAGATGGAGGCAGGAAGGCAAAGGATACTCAGCATTTTCCACGTCCATTAAGATTCCCCATCCTCTCCAGCAGCAGCCCCTTCGTGTTCTTGGTGAAGCTTTTCATGTTCCCCTTCACTTCCAGAACTTTGGACTTGCTTGGCTTGTTTATTTTGCCTTATTTTCTGCTGGAAAAAAAACCAAAAAACCCAAACAGAAAGGTGGTCTTTAGGCTCAGAGTGTTTTTTGACCTTAGAGGGAATGCAGGTATTTAAGGAGATGGATTTTGCTTTGTTGGTTGCCACTGTCAGAATAACAACCATAAATTTCAACTAAAAAGAGAATCAGGTGGTAGTAAATGCTGTGTGGTAGAGAATGAAATCCTTCTGATGTAGAAGCAGGTTGGTTGTGTCCCCAGACACTGGCATGAGTGGGTAGTTTTTAGAATATTTTAGGTATATTTCTCGTAGAAATTCTGGGTTTTTTTCTGTCTGCAGAAATTAATTTCCGAACTTCAGAAACTGTTCTCTACAAAAAACGAGACCTTCGTGTTAAAACTGTGGCCCCTGTTTGTCAAATTGCTTGGAAAGGTAAGCAGGAAGGCAACCTAGAATCTTTAGAAAAGGGAGTTTTTAACAGCAGAAATCTCTCAATTCTGAATTTCTTCCTCCTCAGACCCTGCATCGCAGTGGGAGCTTCATCAACTCCCTGCTGCAGCTGGAGGAGCTGGGATTCCGCAGTGGCTCCCCAGTGGTGAAGAAAATTGCCTTCATTGCATGGAAGAGCCTCATTGACAATTTTGCTCTAAATCCAGGTAGATTTAAAAAAAAATACCCTGAATTGTTTTTGCCTACTTTTAATACATAACTGGAAAAAACCATTCTGTTAGTGGTCAATGCATTATGTGTGTACCACTGGATATCCACATAATGGTGCATAAAAGTTCACTGTGTGTATGCATAGCTAAAATTAAAGATTTTGGGGTTTTTGTCATGTTTTTTTTTCTTGTTTTGTTTTCTTTTTAAGGCGAGGTGATAACTTTGATCATTTGTTCTACCTTAATTTTTCTGCTAGGAAGAGGATAAAATGATTAAGCTGTGTTTTGTAGTGTTTTAATTGGTCCAAACAGCAATGAAATAAAGAATAAAATATTCTGTATATCTTATTTTGGATGGTGTGGATTAACTGGAGAAAGGCAACGCTTCAGGATTCCAGAGGTGTTTAAAAAAGTTGTTTTAAAGGTGTAACCTAGACCTGGACAAGTTTTAAGTCTAGCCTGTGCCAGAACAATATTTTTTACCTTGATTGTGCTTCTCTGTGTTCTGAAAGGAAAACTGTTTGATTTTCCTTTCCCTGGGGCAGATGGGACCTAACAGAGCAAGCAAGAGGGAATTTCCTCCTGTTCATCACAGAATCCCAAAATGGCTCAGGTTGGGTCCAGCCTTCCTGCCTAATCAGAGTCAGGTTGGAATTCAGAGAATTTAATTTCAGTCTTGGTTTTGAAAAGAAATATTTGATTTTTCCAGAGTTGTTCTAGGCAATAATCAGAGCAGTAGGAGAATCTGAAAGGTTGGTGTGTTGTGTTTACAAATTACCATTAATTGAATTTAAAGCTAACGTATATTAGGAAAAAGCGTAATGGTTTAATTAAATCTCTCTGTGATGTGATTTAATTATTTGTGTTGCTAAAAATGCCCCTTTTTGGTCTCCCAGACATCCTGTGCAGTGCTAAAAGGCTGAAACTGCTGATGCAGCCCCTGAGCTCCATCCACGTCAGGACAGAGGCTCTGGCACTGACCAAACTGGAGGTGTGGTGGTATTTACTGGTGAGACTGGGACCTCACCTGCCCTCAAACTTTGAACAGGTAACACGGGTGACAATAATCCTGATCCCTGAGCCTGGCTGGGCTGGGCTGGGCAGCTCAGGCCCCTCTGAGTTCCTGTCAGATATTCCTGTCAAATATTCCTGCCAAATATTCCTGCCAAATATTCCTGCTTCGTCTCTCTCTGGTCTGCGACTGAAGTCAAACTCCCTCAAGGAACCAATTTGTCCTTGTGTGGGACTTACAGATTGTGTAAAAGGAATTTTTGGGATGCACTGCCCCAAAATACCAGAGAGCCTGTGGGAATGTCCTGTGAGCATCTCTCCCCTGAGTGCAATCAGGGAATATAAACGTGTTAAATAAGGGCTGTTTTTGTCTTTTCACCAAGAAAGTGTGGGCTTGGAAAAGGCTGATGAAAAGGCCATAAATATTTAGGAAGATAGGAAGGGAAGCGATGCAGGTGTTTCATTTCTAGTCACGTTGTAAGTGGAATGGACATGTTTCTATTCCACACCTGGATTTCATGAAATTAATCTTCAATATGGGAGTAAAGGGAGGGAGAAATATTTTCTTAGCATGATCCAACTGTATCGCATCTAACAGGAAGTTTTGTTTAATTAGACATTTCCAATTCATTATCAACACCCAGAAACTCTGATTTGTGAACAACAGCCCAGCCTGTGATATTTGAAATGTGGTTTTTTATGGCTTGCACGTGTTGCAGCTGTTGCTGGGATCCCTTTGCAGGTTTGTGTCCCATTAATCCAGAGTTCCCTGAGTGTGGATCCTGCTGCTGCATTCCCAGGAACGCCCTCCCGCCCAAACAACCCCAGCCTGGGCTCAGCAACCCCTGGGCAGAAATCAGGTATGGAAACATCAACCTGGTGAAGTTTCCAGCTACATTTAAGATGCAGGGACTCATCTGTTCTGTTTGTCATGTTTCTGCTTTTTCATTTCTAATTACTGTTCTTGAAAACAGTGATTTTTCTGCGTGGTCACTGCAGGGCTCAGAGGTCGTGATTTATATTGGGTAAAATGAGGCTGTTGCAGTCAGAATTTAAAGTTTAAAAAATTGTGCCAATCACAGTGTGAGGACCAGTTTTAATGTCCTGAATTATGTTCTCTGTTCGTTGCGAGGGAGCTCTGGTTTGAAATCTTATTTTCCATATATTCATATCTGTGCCATTTATATGTGCCCTTTTATTTCTGTAGCATTTCTAGTTTCTGCCTGAATAGTATAAAATCTTGGAATGGTTTGGGCTGGAAGGGACCTTAAAGCTCATCAAGGGACATGTTCCACTATCCCAGGTTGCTCCAAGCCCTGTCCAGCCTGGCCTTGGACACTTGCAGGGATGGGGAACCTGTGGCAGTCCCTCCCCACCCTCCCAGCCAGGAATTCCTTCCCAATATTCCATCTGACCCTGCCCAGTGATGATGATGCATCAGGAATTTTAACACTTCACATGTCAAACCACATCTATTTGAGCTTTATATCTAAATATCCAATAAGGAAGTCCTGCTTTTTCTTCCCTTTCTGGAAGCCTGGCATCCATGGCTTGTGCCATTCTATTCTGCTGTAATTTGGAGCCTCAGGGATGTCCTGGATTTGGGGATTTTTCTGTGTTCCCGTCTTAAAAAAGTCCATCTCAGTGCTGTGAAATCACAGCTGAGTTGATCAAAATGCTTTGCCAAGGCCTCTTAAATTTGTGTTCCAGGTGACAATTTCCAATGGAAACTTTGGTAGCAGCAGATTTATACAACAAGTGTTCAGTGACTGTGTAACCACAGCTTCCACGGAGATTTGTGTGGCCAAAATCAAGTTTGGTGTCCCAATTTTACACTTGGGGCAGATATTTATGCTTGGAAAAATACGGATGTGATGGCAAACCCCATTGATCTGAGATACCTGCCTGTCAGAGGTGCCTTCCAGCCAGCACCACTCAATGATTCGTCCTTTTCCTGTGAGGTTTGGGGCTTTTCCTGGGATGTGATCGTGTGCCTTTTGTCCCTCCCTCAGGTCCTTTCCCCCTGGTGAGCCCGGGCACGCCCAGGATGGCCCTGAACAGCAGCACAGCAGGAGTGGTGCTGTTCCCTTCCATCCAGCTCCTGGGCATTGAAATGCTGCTCCACTTCCTCATGGGACCACAAGTCGTGGATTTTGCTAAGCAAAACAAACTCGTGCTTAGTTTAGGTACATTAATTTTATATATTTTTTACTAATTTTTCAAAATATATTTACATAACCTCCGATTTTGTCCGTCGGAATGAAATTATTTGAACTTTTAAAGCTGTTGTCATCTTGAAGATATTTTTATGTTAAAAACGCTGTAAATACACAAATGCTTGATCATTTTTAAGGCTTGTTTTCCCAGTAAACTGCCAAGTAACAGGTTTATGGAATGTGTTTTTTTGTTCTTGTAGAGCCTCTCCAGTACCCACTGATCAGTAGCCCTTCTTTTTTTTGTAAGCATGCCAGCACTCTGATAAATGCTGTTCAGGATGGCTTTGTTGCAGTTGGAAAAGAAGTTCCTGGTAAGAAGAATTCAGAGATGAAATTGAAATATTTTCTGGGAAATCAAGTGGGCAAGGGAAACATAAGAAATCAGCACTTTGTGTGATATCTACATTAAGTAGAACTGGTCTGACTTGCATTGAAATTTGAGTTTTGGCTTAAATCACAATCTGTCCTTTAACACTATCTGTATTTTAGCTGCAGTTTTGTTGAATATTTTTATTGCAAACTCAATGAAACCGTTGTTACCTTGCAGATTGTTTGCTGAATGTTATCTGGAAGGACATAAATGGATATGTAAAAACAGCAATTGAAGCAGGTAAAAATGAAATTTTCTTTAATTTGCCATTGCTCACCAGTCAGAGGTGGTTTTTTTTTTTAATTAGACTATAAATTGTTGATGCTTCATTGCTTGGATTTAGTCTGAATCAAGAATTTTGTTTTATTTTCAAGCAATTTCCAAAGAAAAACAACCCTACCTCAAGTCCTTAGGATTGAGGAATGGAGACAAAAATTAAAGTTTTTGACTGTGGTGCCTTTTTTTCTTCATTGAAATTCTGTTCCATAGTAAACTGTGCTGTTTGCAGATGTATAAAAGTTGGTTCCTATAGGAAAATGTCCTTTCTCCAAAAGGCTTTGAAAATCCAGAATCTTCTTAATAATGCAAACTTTTATATTGAAAATCTGTCAGGAAATGAAGAAGAGTCCTTTGGATGAACACAAAATGCCACAGCTTTAATGTATCAAAATTCAAGTCCTTAATGAAGCAAAGGTGTTTCCATTTACTAATTATGAATAAAACACTTGGAAGTTGCAGTTGTGCTGTTCTTCAGAGCAGAATTGGTACCTGAATCTCTGAAGTATTTGGTAAATGTTTACAAATTTCCACAGAATTTTTTTGGTTTTGCACTGAAAGTTCCAATGATGCTCAGAGCGACCATTCTTCGTTCTGCTCTGACTGGAAATGTTCTTTATTGCAGGAAATAAGAAAGAAAAGCAAGGCTCAGAAATACTGACCATGTTACTCCAGGCCTTAAAAAACACTGTGAGATCAAATTCTCTGCCTGTGCAGAAAATCCTGGTAAGTTTTTCTTTAAAAAGCATTTTCAGATTTAGCAGCAGAATTGGTTCTCCTGTGCTTCAAAAGCACATTGGAGACCTTGTTGATGGAATTTTTACTTGGTTTTTTACTGAAGGGAATTGTTTCAATTTTGCTTTTATTTCTGGTGTCGCTTAAAATATTTGAACCCTCAGAAAAAATTGTATTTAAATGTATTTTTTTTTCTCTTCTCCTGCTTAGTCCCTCATTGACATCACTGTCAAGGAGTTGCCTCCAAAAGTGTTGGGATCCCCAGCTTATCAGGTTGCTGATATGGATCTTTTAAATGTAAGTCTGAATTAATTCTGGGACTTTATTAATGCTGAAAGGTATTGGGAAGTCAAATTATTTCGTGTTCCAGAGTGCAGACTGTTTGCAGGCCTCACTTCTGAGGAGTAATTTAACTGTCTCTAATTAATTAAATTGCTGCAGAAAAAGGGCTGATGTTAATTAGTGAATATCGTGTGCTGTGTGCTGCCTCAGAAGGGAGGAGCAGATAATAAAATATCTAGAAAATAATCACAAAAAACCTGTGAGAAAAGGCTGAAAAGATGCTGAATTTTGAGGATTTTTGCTTGGAGTGGAGCAGACTGAGTAGGAAGGAGTGTGCTCCCAGTTGAAGTTGTGATTGGCAGATATTAAATACATTTTGTTCAATACTCTCAACAGCAGCAAACCTGAAATATTTGTCATAGATTTGAACAGAAGTTGCCCAAAACATCTCTTGCTGCAACCTGGAAATGAGCAAATCTGGGAGCAGCTTCAGGTTTCCACCTTTCCTCTCATTTTGATGTTAGAATTGACAATTTTTGACAACTTTTAATCCTTGTGAATTTCTGGCTTGGAGTTAAATAAAGTTTGTAGATATTTGTGTAGGTGAGGCAGCCATTTCATTCGATCAATGTTGTTTTAACCTTTCCAATTTCTTTTCCAAGGGAACTCCAGCTTTGTTCCTAATCCAGCTCCCTTTCCACAACAACCTCTTGGAATGCTGCGTGTCAGATGAGAGGTACGTGGAGCTTTGAGCATCCCTTAGAAAATACCACACAAATTTATTTTTTTCCCTGTAATTTCAGCTGAAAAAAAAAAACCCTCTTACCTCTGGAATTTGTTTCCTCAGATTCTTTGGGATTCTGGAAACTCTGGTGGGTTTTGTCCTGTCTGGGCCCACGTCTGCCCTGGCTTTCAGTGAGTCTGTGCTGTGTGTCATGGATCAGAGTGCAGGGCAGCTGGGGAACAAGGAGCACCTCTGGAGAATGTGGAGTATTGTTGTTCATCCTCTGACTGAGTGGATTAATCAGGTAATTAATTAATCATTCAGTGGCTTTTGGTTCTCTTCCCCAGCCCCAGAACCCCGCAGAACTTTGTGATGAGCATTTATATTAATTTATTTTTAGGAATTCCATGTCTTGAAGTGATAGTGAAATTAGATAGTTTGGCATAATCCTGCTGGTAAAAACCATGGACAGCTTCCCTCCAGGAACTGTGAACTTTTAAATACCATGGGCTGGTGTGAAAATAAAATAAATCCTAGATTAGGATGTTCAGGATGTAATTAGACCAGAGTTTTACTCATGTTAGAGGTCTTTAGTGTAATAAAAACCATATAAATTATAATATTTAAGAGACTTTGCAGCTTTTTTACTTGTGATACATTGATTGTAATGTAGGAGTTGCTGAATTCATTAATCCTTATTAGTCATTAGACCTAAAAATCATAGAATTTATGAGGGAAGTTTTTAGTGCTGTGACTGTTTACAGCAACGTGGAGTGCCAGGACACAGGGAATGGCTTCAGAGGGCAGGGAGGGATGGGATATTGGGATGTTGGGAAGGAATGAGATGAATTTTAAGGTCCTTTCCAACCCAAATTCCATGATTCTCTAAGTGTGGTCATCACTTACTGCAGCTGAGATAAGTGAGAAATACATCAGACATTTCCTAACAGATTGGTTTTATTCTTGGAATTCAGTTATTTTGGCATTTAGAAACAGAGCTTTTTCCCCTCTGCTGGCAGGATCCTCCTGAACTCTTGAAAGACCAGAATATCTGATTTCAAACTGTGTTTTCTACAATGAATCAGGAACAGCCTCATTTATCATCCCAATTTTTTAGCTTCATTAATGTCCCGGTTTGAGACAAAATTTGGGAGGAGACTCCCCGAAGGGATCTCTTCTGAAAAAGCAGATTTCAGCAGCTCTTCTCCCAGCTGGTTTGGGAGATCATCTCCTTGGAGAAAAGTGGAAAAAACTGTTGATTTAATAAGCAAAGTATTCAGAAGTATGAAAAAATGAATCATATTAAACCATGAAACTCTTTTCTTGTTGCAGACCAACGAGGTGAACCAGGGGGATGCCCTGGAACACAACTTCAGTGCTGTGTACAGCGCTTTGTTGCTGCCAGTATCCCACATTTTCCCCACTCAGGGATTCCCACAGGTAACACCAAAAGCATAGAATTAATTAAAAACAACTTGGGCTTTTTAAAATCTCTGAACTCTCAGAGCTGACTTGGGGTTCAGTCAGCCGGGTTTTGGGTTCAGCACAAAACCTCCGTTGTACCACGGATTTAAAACCCTAAACCTCCAACTTAAAACCCTAAAGATTGACCTAGATTTTAACAGAAGAAGAAAACATTAAGCAAGTTTTTCTCTGTGCACAGATCTTGATATTTATGAGTTTTTTCTCTCTGTTGTTAAAGCCAACTTTGAAATCCTTGTTGCGCTCTTGGTCAGACCTGTACCGAGCTTTTGCTCGCTGTGCTGCTCTGGTGGCAACAGCAGAAGAAAACCTGTGCTGTGAAGAACTTTGTGCCAAAATAATATCTGGGCTAGAAGGTGAAACTCCAGTAGTGAGTATAAAACATACAATTTAGCAGATCTCTTTTAAATTAGATGTAAGAACGTGGTGTAAATTCCAGTGTGGTGATTTCTGTAGCGTGGTCTGGTTTGGGTGAGACTTAAATAAAGCTTGAAGAATTCTTTTTGCTGGCAGGTGTTGGTAGAGAAATGAAAGAAGGGGGTAAAAATAATTATGAAGCTTAAATATTCAAATAGTTAAGCAGATTTTAGGTTTTTCTTCTAATTAATAATAGTGGTTAATGAGTGTCAGCGTGGTGGTAAATGGGATTTGTTCAGTGAAATGTTTATAAATACCACAAACCCAGGCACTGCAATTTGGAAGGAGGAGGAACATGGAACCATCACCCTTGTACACTAAAATTTCAGGATTTTCCTTCTAAAGCTGTATAAAAGAGAAACATTTTTGAAAGAATCAGCCTTTTTATTGTCAGAATTGCCTGTTCCCAAACCCACACCAAAAGGGGAGGGGGGTTAACATTAACTTTGGGATATAAAATCCTCCATGCTTAAAGTTCATTCTTGAAAAAACACTGGAAGAAACGAGAAAAGAAAATGGGATTTGAAAACCTGGAATTTATAAGATTGCATCATTATAACCTACCTTGGATGCTGCTGTATCCTGATAATAAACATCACTTCCAAAAATCAGGAGTTACTGAACGAGCCAAACTTAATTGAAAAATTTGGTGTGAAGTTACATTGAAACTTCATTTAGCCCACAATATCAGTGTTATTGTAAAGCAAGTTTGGCCTTATTTGGGAGAATTTGGATGGATTGAGGAGGGAAAAAGCAACTTTGATCATCTTCTTCTGTGCACTAAAAATTAATTGTGCTTTGACTGTTGATGGCAACTTAATTGTTGTGCCTGTAATGACTTTTCTGGCAACCAAGCTTTTTGTCCCTGAGCACACAGTGACCCTTGAACCTTAATTTTATAGATTTATCCTAAATGTGAGCCCTTCTCCCAGCTGCCTGTCACTGTTTGCTGCTTTAGACACTATTTATGTCTCATTTATTAGAATGGGAAGCTCATCCTCAGCACTGTAAATATTTATATTTAAAATGGAATTTTATCAGTCTGACCTGATCATGCAGAACAATTTCATCCACCTTAAATTAAAAGTTATTTCTTTGCTGTCCTGAACACCCAGCGTGGTTTTTTCTGTCATTGTTGCTCTTTTGAGGATTGATTGCTGTTTCTGATCATTGATTTCTGGTTTTTGCTGGTGGTTTTCTGTTTCTCCTGATTGATTTCTCTTTCTGCTGATCTCCGTTTCCTCCTCAGGTGTTTTCCATGCTGGAAGGTCTCACCCACGTCGTGTCAGTCATGGTTGACTGCATCAACTTTGCTCCCTATGGGACTAAATTCCAACCCAAAAACAGATGTAAGGAAGTTACAAATGAAATTACAAATGAAATTTTGGGGTTTCTGTGTGTGTGTGGCTTCAAGAGTTGCTTAAAAATTAGAGCTTAACAGAAGACAAAGCGTCATTGTATAGAAAATATTCTTTGTTTTGTTTCCTGTTCCCACTTAAAACTGCTAAAACTGAAGAAATAATTTCCAAAAAAGCATAATTCAGTAAAAAAGTAGTTAAAATTTATCTGTCCCATGGGAATTTGTTCAAGTAGTAAAATGCAGTGTTGGGCTGCTGAAGGAATGAAATGCTTTGATTGGAAATGTTAGTGAGGAAAAACATAATGTAAACCTCACTTCCAAATAAATAAACTGATTAAAATTCCTGTTTCTCCTTCCCTCCTGTTCAGCTGTTCCAGAATTTGTGGATCAGGTGGTATCTGAGTAGTGGTTGTTGTTTATTTTCAAGTAGGCATTAAAACCTTAAAAGCAGTCTGACCAGCCAGAAATATAAATAAGAAGAATAGAAGAAATCAGATAAAATTCCGCATTAAAAATGTGTTTCATTTGTTAAATCCATTTTTAAACTATTCATATGTAGCTCTAGTTTGGGAATCAAAGTTCTGCCTCATGCAGACCCAATGTTCAGCTGTGTTTTCTTGTCAGGCACCTTGGTTAAGGCGAAAAACTGATTTTTAATGGCATTTTTGACTCTCAGCTCCCCAGACACCCACAGACTGGGCTAAGAAGAAAAAGGAGCCCCTTGGCAAACTGGCCTCTCTCTTCAAGCTCCTGCTGCTGCTCCTGAACTCTTTCCATGAGTTCAGCTCCAAGGAAATGCACTCGGAATGCCTGATTTCCGTGGGGCCCTCCCTGCTGGCTGCTCTGCACACCATCCTCAGCCACATCTCGCTGCCCTCGCTCCTTGGCACCACCTTTGCAGTTTTTTCCAAGCCCTTGGCAGTGTTTTATGAAAAAGCCAAGTGAGTCTTTGAAGGCTGGGTGGGAATTTGGGTTGGGAGAACTCTGGAGTTGTGTTGGATGGAGCTCAGGGCTCTCAAAAAAGCTCCCGTGTTTCAAATTTTTCTCTCTTCAGAGTGGCTCTCTTGGCTTCTCTGCAAGGCTCAAAGCTTTGGTTTCCACCTGCTGGTAATTTGCCCTGCAGGGAAGATAATTACTCATAGAAATTTATTTTCTACTGCATCAGATTTTCTGGGAAATTGATGATAATTACTTGATGTGCACTCAAATCCTGGAAGTTTTTAAGCAGAAGGAAATACTGAGAAAAACTTGGCTCGGTGCTTTTTTCCCTGAGCACTGTCTCCCTTGGATTTATTCATGCAAATGGAAAAGTTGTTTTTTTTTCTGAGCATCACTCTTTTCAAGATTTATTCCTGAAAAGGGAGAAATTGGATGGATATTTTTCAAGAAAGACATGTGGGAGAAAATAAAAATTTAGGAACCTCTTCAGCTTGGAGGTCACAGACTTAAAAAATGAGTTACTGAATGCAGTTTCCTCATATTTTTCTGGATAATTGTACCTAAGGATTTGTTTATATGGGATGTGTTTGTTTATATGGGATGTGTTTGTTTATATGGGATATGTTTGTTTATATGGGATGTGTTTGTTTGTATGGGATATGTTTGTTTGTATGAGATATGTTTGTTTGTATGGAATATGTTTGTTTATATGGAATATGTTTGTTTATGTGGAATTGTTTCATTTATGGAATTGCTTCGTGGTACTTCAGCTTTTTATTCAAATATTTCAGCTTTTTAATGAAAGTATTTATGGGGTCTGGGAAATGTGTTTAAGGAGAGCATGAAGAGTGCAGTTAGAAGTTAATTCATAAGAAAAGGTTTAATTTTAAGTTTGTACTAATTACTACAGACTTTTCCATTAATTTCTCCTAAACTCAGCATATCAGTATCCATGGAACTTAAAGGACAATCTGGGAAACTCCATCGGGAAATCGTTTAATCCCCAGTTGAGGCTCATTTCACAAAATGATTCCATCAAGTCACTCACTAAAACGAGTGTGCAGTGCTTGAATTTATTATCTGTTAGATTTTTATGCTTGGGATAAATGAGACAGCCAGATATAAATTAATTTAATTTGTTTTGCCAGGCTCCCTGAGGTACCCAAAGTCTACAGCAATCTTAACAACAAGGTAAATTTGCTACAGAAATCACTGGGATTGGGGAAGATGGGGGGCACCAGAGTTCTGCCACTACTCCTGTATTGAAAAAGATCAATTAAAAATGTGATGAGGATAGAGATTTAATTTTTAAATTCTTTATTCTTGAGGGGAGGAGCACTCAGCTCTTGGACTTCCGTGTGATGTGACATTTCAAGTTGTTTATTCGGGCTGTAACGATAAACTTGGAAAAAAACCTTAAAATTCAAATATTTGCCGATTTTAGCCGAAAATTTAGATTAAAAAATGCTGGTTTTTTTGTTCTTTCTGAGCTGGAGAAGCTGCTGGCAGAGATCCTGCAGTGCCTGCAGTGTCACTGCCTGGGCTCGTGTGACACGGAGCTGCTGCAGCAGCTCTGCCCCGTGCTGTGCGTGGGCTTCCAGCACAGGAGCAAACAGATCCGCCAGCAGAGCGCCCAGCTCTGGAACTGCACCTTCGCCAAGGCCTCCTCCCTCACCTACCCGGAGGAGCTGAAGTAAGAAACTGCTTTTTGGTATTTACATCCTTACAGTAAGAGCTGTCAAGTTGTGTTGTTCCATTCTGGTTCCTTGTGCAAGCTGGGGGATCTTTCTGTGGCGAGCTGCTGCTCTTTTTCTGCACCTTTTCCCCTCTCGTAACTTTAAAATCCTATTTTTTTTTTTGTTAAACAGAACCGTGTTAAGCCAAGCCAAAAAGAAAATCCCTCTGCTGCTGCCTGGTTTTGAAAGCATCGAGGTGTCTGAGGACTGCAGTGGCCCCTTCTCTGACATGGTAAATGTTTTGTTGGGATTTCGTGGGAATTGTTCAGCAGGCAGTGAAAGGTCAGTTGGGGTTTTTAATATGATTGGCCTGCAGTGGCTTCATGTTTAGAATAATGGACTCTGCTGGGTTAGCAGTGTCCAAAGACTCAGCTGGTTCTTACCACTTCCTGTATTGTGAATTTTGGGTTCCGTGAATTTATTTGAAATAATTCATTTTTTTAAGTTGTCCTCTACGTAATTCAGAGGAAATTTGGGATGGTTTTATTCTAGAAATCAACACAAGGTAGGTTTGTGAGCTTGGAGTGTCTTCCCACAGCATATTTTTGTTTGAACAGATGGAAAATTCCCAGCTGGATGCAAGGATCAGTGGAATGGAGGTGAGGGTGGCACAGAAACGAGATTCAATATTGGCACAGACGAGTGAACCCAAAAACAATGGCAAAGACAAGCCCAGCAGCGTGCAAGCAACACCTGCAAAGGTAAAGTGTTCCCAGAGAGGTGTCCTGGGATCAAATCCAGGATCTTCAGGACAAAATCAGGAGTGTGGGGATGCTGAAATGTTTTCCTTTCCAACTTCGGCTGCCCAGCACACTGTGATTTAATGTTCCTGTCAGAATTCTCTGCTGGGTTTTGGGGAGGGGTCAGGCTGGGTGGGAGGGTGGCAGATAAAAACCTCAGCCCTCACTCTGCCTGGAGGTTGTGACAGATTTGGGTCTTGGTGGGTTTTGGGGTTGGCAGATCCCTCACAGGGAGGGAATTGTGTGCTTCAGGAATTCCTGATCGTCAGTTCCTCTCTTATTCCTAACCCGGGGTTTGGATTTTTTTATCTTTCTGCAGTTGAAACTTGAATTTTCATCTCCTAAATCTACAAGTGAGACGCTTTTGGAAGAGGAGAAATCTGTTGATTTTGTGTTTATTCCTCCAGAAACAAAACCAAGAATATTGACAGAACATCAGAAAGAAGTGCTTAGGTCAAAGAGGTCTGTCATTTCTTATTTTAAACTTCATGTGAAATGTCATTCATTGAGTAGCTGAGCTTGACTTAACTTCAGTTCCTGGTTCTCAGGCCACCACAAGTAAATGAATCTTGTTCTTCCATAGAAGTTATTAAGTTTAAAACTAAGAGAGTTCCTTGCTTTGCTGTTTTAAAGCAGCCAAATTATTCTTGCAATTGCATTTCCTTTTTTGATTAAATACACTCTCTCTGGTCTGTTTGGAGTTTGGGAATTTGGAGTTTAAATTTTTATTTTGTGACTCACTTGCAGTGTGAAATAAAAGATGCCATTTGTCTTAAGTCATGGAAATTAAAGGATTGGGTAAAACAGTCTGAGGAAAGGACTTCTACATTTGAAGAAAAGTCTTGAGCAGCACATAAGGAGTTAGGATATTCCCAAAACTCATCTTAATTGCAGAGGAATCTTTAGAATTATCCTCTTTTTAATGTGAGAAAATAATATTGGAGTGTTTCCTGTGCTTAGGCAGCAGCAGCAGTGTGAGCAGCACTTGTGTGGCAGGAACTCCCCTGGGTTGGGGTGAATTCTTTGCAGAGTGGGATCCCAATCACAGCTTTTATTCCCCAAAAATAAAGATTTAATGCAGCTGAAAATAACGGCCTTGAAATCAGGAGATAATCAATTCCAAGGAAGAGTCTGACTCCCATTCCTGGTGTTGTTCCAGAGCTGATATTCCTGCCATGTACAACAACTTGGATGCATCCCAGGACACCTCCTCATTTTCCCAGTTCACCCAGAGCCAGGAAGATTCTTTGTGAGTAAAAGTGCCCAGTTCTGATCATGAAAGGTTTTTCCTTTTGCAGCAACGCTGATGTCAGTAATTCTCTTTTAGGGAAGTGCCACCTGTAGTGGAAAATGCCAAAGAAGGCACTGCAGACCAAGCTCAGGTAATTTCCCAGTGTCTGATGGTGATGAAGGTATCAGAGTTACAACATGAGAGGTTTTGTGGTTTATTTTCCATTCCCAGCACCAGGTGAGAGAAAACCCCACTGCAGTGCTGTGTTCTGCTTTATATCATTTATACCTGACAGGCCCAGTCATGGGGCGTTTGATTTCAGAATGGGAGGATTTATGGGAGCAGTTTCTGCTCGCTCGTGTGCCTGTGCTGTCACAATACTTAATTCAGGGAAAGATTGCAAATCCTAAATTCCTTTTGGGGAGGAGTTGGCTGAACAGCTGCTGTGCCAGCTGTAGTGCCAATCAGACCAGGAAAACAGCGAAACTTCAAACATCTTTGGAGTTCTTTGTTTTGGGATTAAATGGCTTTAAAAAAAAAAAAAGAGTGTCTTTTCTAACTCTACCAATAGAGAATAAATAATTTGGAGGAAGGGTGGTTAGAAAAACCTTGTGGGTGTGTTGTTTTCTGTTGCACCAGAACTGTAGTTGAATATTATATTATATTATATTCATAGGACAAGTAGAACTATTTAATTTGATTCCTGGGACAAATCTTTTGCTGTTGATATTTTTGGGACAGGAGGAGAACGCAGAGGGTGAAGGACATCACTCAGAGGAGAGCCCAGCCTGCGACAGCGAGGGGGAGTCCAAAAATGAGACAGCTGAGATGATCCCAGAGGAGGAAACATCAGCTGGAGAGGGGTTAGAGACAAGTTCTGTGGAAGCAGCTTCTGAGGAGGCCAGGGCAGGGAAGGAGGACACCCCAAATGTCAGCAGCAGCTCAGCCTCCAGTGACATCATCTCGGGCACCCCGCAGCCCGCGAGCCGGCGCCAGTCCTTCGTCACCCTGGAGAAATTCGGGGCTGCAGAGAGCAGGCCCTTCAGCCCGGCCCCACTGGGCTCTGGGTTAGAGCTGCCTGGCAGCGCTGCTGGGGCAGCCACGCAGGAGAACACCAGGGGCAGCAAGGCCAGTGCTAAAGCAGAGAAATCTGGAGAGGAAGATAAAGCCCCTCCCAAAGGCGAGGCTGAGGCGGAGGCTGTGGTCGTGCGCAGGGTGACGCGCCGGCAGAGCAGGATGGAGCTGCAGGGCAGTAAATCCAAGCTTCCCAGCAGGTCAGAGGAATCCCAGGGCTCTGCCAGCCTGGAGAGCAGTGCCGAGCTGGGCTCTGCAGTGGAGGATGTGGATCACGTGCTGCTGAGCCAGTCCCAGGCTCTGCACTCCACGGAAGCAGACATCCAGAAAGCCGAGGCTGCCATCGCAGAGATGGAAAAGGCCCAGGTGCTGGACATGGACTCGAAAGAAAACACCCCCCCAGACACCTCCAGCTGCTCTGAGCAGGCCCCCGGCGATGACAGCCAGGTGCCACAGGTGTCCCCTCACCAGAAGCAGCTTCGGCGTTCCTCCAGGAGACGCTCAGAGACTGTGGAGAGCTCCTCGGGGAGCCAGGAGAAGGAGGATGGGCTCCCGAGGAGAGACAGGAGGAAAGAGGAGGAGAAAGCTGGGCAGAAGAAGCTGTCACAGGCTAAAGGGGATGGATCCCAAAAGCAGAAAGGGATTGCTGGGAAAACAACAGAAAACACAAAAGAGAGCAGCCAAGCTGAGAGAGGAGCAGAGGACTGGAGCTCCAAGGACTCTCCTGCTTGCAGGGGCCTGGACGAGGAGGGGAGCAGGGGTGGCAGGAGGGCAGAGGATTCCCCCAGGGCTGAGGGGGAGGCTCAGGGCAGCCTCAGCACGGCGGGGCAGAAGGTGGAGCGTCCCCGGTACCACACCAGGAGAGCCTCCCAAGGTTTGCTGTCCAGCATAGAGAACTCCGAGGCCGACAGCTCCGAGGCCAAGGAGGAAAGCACAAAGAAGAAAAAACAGACTAAAGTGAGGACTAGGAGCAATTCTCTTGAAGGTAAATTGAAGGAGGGGCAGCCAGGGAGCTGCAGCCTTGAGGGGTCTCCCCAGGGAGATGAAATGAAGAATTCACTGGAGGCAAACAAAAGTGATCCTGAGGCCAGCACGGGTGCTGCAGTGACAGCTGAAGCAGGTGGCCTGGAAAACCAGGACATTCCTGCTGGAGAAGCTGTGGGGTGTGGCAGCTCTGAGGATCCAGGTGCTCTGCAGGACGCCAGCGTGGAGCAGAACAAGGGTGATGCATCCATGGAGTCCCTCAGCAGCCCCTGTGTGTCTGAGCAGGATGGGAGAGCAGCAGAGGAGAACAAACAGGAGGAGAAGCAAACCAGCACAGGGGACTGTGCACCAGCAGCAAATGTTCCAGGTGCTGAGCCCTCCTCTTTGCAAAGCCCTGAGTGTCAGAACAAGAGGAGCAAAAGGGTGAAGAAAGTCAAGAGCTGTGATTGCTGCTTTAAAAAGCCAAAGCAGCAGGTGACTGAATCAAAGCTCCCTGAGTCGAAAAAGGAGAAGGCTCCTGAGCTGGAGGAGCCCCAGACCACCCCAGTTCAGACACCTGGGAATGTTTCTGGTCACTCAGATTTGGAGGAGAGCTTGGCCCTGGCTCCGTGCGCCATGAGCACTCCTCTGCACCCTCCCAAGGAAACCAGCAGCTGCAGCCTGGAAAGCCAGGGAATGTCTCTGGAAAACCTGCAGGGAAGCAGCGTGGTGGTGGAGGAGAATCCAGAGAATGCAGCGTGTTCAGCAGCTGGAACCACCGAGTCCATGGAGGAAATAAAGGAACCTGCTGAGCAGAAGGAGCAAACAGAACAGGTTCTGCCTGAGAGTGTTCCTGAGGAGCCCAGGGAGAGCTGCCTGGACTCGGGGGACCAAGGGAAAGAGCCAGCAGCTGCAGAAAAAGAAGAAATAAATTCAAATGCACAACTGGAAGAGGTGCCTGAGGAACTGAATGTTGACAGCAAGCCTGAGGAAAAAGAGATGAAGGAGCTAGAAGGAAATCAGGAGGATAAAGGAGAGGCTGAGATCACTGCTGGAGAAACTTCTGTTGTTCCAGATCAAGAGATGAAGGAGGAATTGGTGGAAGCTGAAATAAAAGTGCCTGAAAACGTGGCCTTGGGAAACGTGAGTGTGGATTCCCCTCTGAAGGTGGAAGGGGATCCCTCGGTGCAGGTGGCTGAGAGCCCCACCAGCCTCCAGGCCCGCTGCACGTGGTCCCCCTCAGCCTCCCCCTCCACCAGCATCCTCAAGAGAGGGGTCAAAAGGAGCCAGGAGGATGATTCCCTGTCGCCTGCCAATAAGGTATTCCATGGGAATTGGGTGGTACTCGGTGCAAAACTGGGGTGAGGAACTGTAATCACTCCAAATCTGTTGGTTTCCATCTCACGGAAAAGGTGGGGTTTGGGTTTGGAACGTGCCAGCACTGACAGATTTGCATTGTGAGGGGTTGGGTGAGGGGTTTTGTTTTGGAACAGAGCACCAGAGTCTGTTCTGCTGCCTGGCTCACTGCAAAGCCAGGATCAGCATCCTCAGGGTGGCACATAAAGATTCCTTTGGGAATCCCCACAGTCTCTCCTTGGCTGAAAGATTCCCTATGTCATTCAAGAACTTCAATGATTCTAAACTGAATTTTTTTGTCTCCTCAGACTGACTTCCCCAGGCTGTGCTGGGTTGAGTTCCCACTCTAAAACCTCCTTCTCTCCTCCTCAGATCCGTCGAGTCTCTTTTGCAAACCCCATTTTCCAGGAGGGCCTGGCAGATGACATCGACAGGAGGAGTCCTGTCATCAGATCCCATTCCTCACCCTCTTCCAGAAGTCTTAAAATCCTCTCCAACATGCAGGTCAGGGTAAATCCTGTTACAATATTCTGTGTGTCCCAAGCATTCATGTATTTATCACGAGTAGCATGGCTTTAGTGCATGTTTGTAGTCACTTACACACAGTTGTAAGAGCTGAGGGTCGGAAGTGTAAGAAACAAAACTGCTTTAGCCTGACTCGTTCTGTTACTCTGAACTCAAGTGAACTCTGAGGTTTCAGGGGCCAAAATCTCACTATTAACTGAATTCCTACTGTTAACTGAATTCCTACCATTAACTGAGTTCCTACCACCCTGAGATATTTTTTTCCTCTTTTTCTATCCAGCACATTACCACTCCAACCAAAGGATTTCTGTCCCCAGGATCTCGTACCCTTAAATTTAAGAGCTCAAAGAAGTGTTTAGTAAGAAGTGCTTTGGTTCATGTTTCTCTTCTATTTTTTTTTCCCTGTATTCAGTGGGTGACAGTTAATTTAACACTTCTCCTGTGTTATCCCAGATCTCAGAAATGGCCAAGGAACCTCTGCCATGCCCCACGGAGTTTGTGTATCCTGCCTTGGCTGGCTGCAAGGCCCCTGTGGATGTCATTTTACCTCAGATCACATCCAACATCTGGTGAGTGGATTCTTGCTTTTGAAGGTGCCATTTCAGTAGGCACTGAATTCTTCCTGAACCTACAAAACCAGGATTTTAGCCAGAATTCTTTAAAAGGAATGGGGTTGGTTGGGTGAGGAAGAGACTCTTTTGGAGTTCTTCAAGTAGTTTTTTGATGACTGAAGAGCTCCCCAGGGATGGGGGATTTGTGCAGGGCCAGGAGTTGGATTGGTGATGCTGTGAGTCCCTTCCAGCTCAGGATATTCCCTGATTCTGTACCAATAACCCATTTTCCCTGCCCTGCTGCAGTGCCAGGGGCCTGGGCCAGCTCATCCGAGCCAAGAACATCAAGACCGTGGGGGACCTGAGCACTCTGACAGCTTTGGAAATCAAAACTCTCCCCATCCGCTCCCCCAAAGTCTCCAACGTCAAAAGAGCTCTGAAGGGATACCACGAGCAACAGGTAAAGTCCAATTTTAGCACCCAGGAAGCCAATATTGAGCTAATTAGCTGCAGGAGGAATTTTTTTCTCCTCATTAAAAATAAGACTTTAAAACTGTTGCATCGCTAGCTTGATGCTTTTTGTTGGAGTTTTATTGAAGAGATGGGATTATTGTAGTTATACACGATTTATTACTTAAAATCACAAACAAGGCTTTAGTCTTAAAGGTCGTGAGGTTAAGTAACAAGTCGCTATAACAGAGGATAGTNTATTATTATTATTATTATTATTATTATTATTATTATTATTATTATTATTATTATTATTTATTAGGAATAGGAATAGGAATAGGGATTGGATTTATTATGAGGCTATTTTAGCCATGTAATATAATTTGTGTTTTCAATCTGAAAATTGTTTCTCTCCCCAAAAAATGCCCAGGTAAAATCTCGAGTGCTGGAGGAGAGCACGGTGCCTGAAGAGGCTGAAAAGCCTGGAAATGACGTGGAGGAGAAATCTCTCTCTGGAGATGAGGAAAAACTTGCAGCAGGTACTTGCTGGTGGCTTTTTGCTTTGGATTTGGGGGGTTCTGCTGTTGTGTCTTCATTCTCTCCTGGTGGGAACAGCTCATCCTTTTATTTTTAAGCTTAGTTTTATTGTTACGATGATCAAACCCTGCAAAATCACCCTGAGGAAGGGAAAGGGAGGGAGCACCTTTGCTGGGAGAGTTTCCCATGGAATAAATCCTTCGTAGGCTGCTCCAAGCTGGGATTTTGCACACCAGCAGCTGGAATTCCGCCGGGATTTCCCTGCACTTCTTTCCCTCCTTGCAGATTTGGTCGGCACAGCCCCCGGCAGCAGCGAGCAGCCCACGATGGATCTCGTGGGGCAGATCCAGGCTCTGGCAGCCCAGCTGAGCTCGGAAGATCTGCATGGCTACTCTGGCAGGCAGCTGTTCGAGATGCAGGAGCAGCTGGCCGGGATGGCCTCGTGCATCCTGAGGAACCTGCAGGCCCGCTGGCCGTCCCCTCCCCACCAGGGCCCCGAGTAGCTGCTGCCACAGCTCAGTAAGGAGGAATTTGTTACAACACCTTTCCCCCCACTTGTTCTTCCTCACCGCTCAGTTACTCCTTAAATCTGCATTTTGTGCTATAGGAGATTTTTTTTTAACACCTCCATAAATTTATTATCTTTTTTTTTGTTCGTTTGGGGGTTTTTTCTTTTTTTTTCTTTTTTTCTTTTTTTTTCTTTTTTTCTTTTTTTTTCTTTTTTTCTTTTTTTTTGTTGTTGTTGTTGTTGGTTGGTTGTTTTCCCCCCCCCCTAATTTGTGGGACTGTTTCCTCCCTGGCAGAGGTGTTTGGATGGGATTGCTATGCATCTTTCTTTCAGGCAGTGAAAGAAAACCTGACAAAGCTGTGCAATAGCAAAGACTGTGAAAAACCAAACCAACAGAGTAATTAAATTATTTTTTCAAATCCAAAGTGTTCTTAACTGCTGCAAACTCTTGCTGTGGGGCGAGAGCTGGAGCTGCCAGCTCTGCTCCCCTCCTGCCCCTGCTGCAACTCTGGCAGCACGTGTGAGGTAAGCTGGGCTTAATTCCTTCCAGCAGGAGCCTGGGATTTGTACTGGATCTATTTTTCCATGTATTTTTGTACGACTCAAGCTAAGGAGTGCTGAGGAAATGTGCTTGTACAGGAGAGAGACTCTGCAAAGCCTCCCAGGCTTTGCCCCCTGGCCTCTGCTGGCAGCAGTTCTTCCTTGTGGAAAGGCTTTTTTTTTCCACGGGGAAATGGATGAATTGGACAAGAGCTCTTTGTATATTGTGTACAGACTCACAGCAGATGTTGGGTAATAATTTATGGAGTTTTAATTGCATGGACTGCATTGCTGCTTCTTGGAGACCTTCAGCCAGGATTCCCAGGTTTTTCCTCTGGAATTCTGATCTGTATATATTGTACTGTAGCTCTCCAGATGGATGTTTATTGAAAGGAGCTGCTGCGGGTGGTTTTAGAACTTTTACATTGGCGAATAAAAGAGCAAATAGTTCCCAAATTTGGCCGTGGTCTGGTGGTTCTGGGCTTTTTCTCTCTTCAGCTTCCCTTCACATTGGGATTCCCAAGGCTGGGAGAGACCTTGGAATGTCACCACTGCTGCTGTAAGGTAGGACAGATGCTCAAGGACAGGGTGGGATCTGGTCTGCAAAATTCTTGAGTATTTTTTGCCCTGTTTGTGTGTCGTGGAGGAAAGGGACAGGACGAACAGCCTGGAGCTGTAACAGGACCAGTTCTCTGTGGGTTTTCTTGCTTTTCTGAAAAGTTATTTGGGTTTCAGATCTGCCTCCGTAGGAGGCCTCAGCTTTCCATCCCATGCCCTGGACAGGTAAGGATGTTCCTGACACATGGAAAGGGTTTTAATCCCAACTCCCAGGGCTGGTTGTCTTGGATCCTGCCTTGAGCAGGGACATTTCCCTGTGCTGGGAATTCACTCTGAACTCTGAATTCCTCAGGGCTTGTGCTACAGCTCCTGCTCTTAACTTGGATTTAGACTTATTTTAGACACAGTATCCAGGGATTTTTATTCCCTTCTTTCCTGTGGAGTGGCTGCTACCAGGTGCTGCAGTAGATGAAGCAAAAAATGATGTTCAGGTGTGAAATAATCCCAGATCTGAGTCCTTCCCTCCCTCAGTACAGTTTGTGGGATGAATTCCCTTTTCCAGCACCAGTGACTCCATCCATACTGCAGAAACCTCAGCTTTATTCATCACTAATTTACAAGAAACCACAGCTTTTGCCCCTAGAACAGTTGCAGGAGAACAAATTCATGAGAGCTCGGCAAGCAGGAGAGGGGTGGTTGCTTTTCCCTCCCCAGATCAATTGGGTTGAAATACAAAGCTTAAATGGAAAAGGAAGTGAGCAGATTGAGACATTTTAGAAGAGCCCAGAAAAATTCCCTCGTTGTGGGAGAATGAATATAAAGTAATGTGTGCGTTAGTCTTTGGTAGTAGAATGTTGGAGATGTTGTGTAGTGTCTGATGCTGGTGTGTGATGAAATGTTTGAAATTCCAGACAATATCTGGGGATGTGCTTAGAGGTGTGTTCCAGAACCGTGTGAGATATTCCAGGTGCATTTTGCTCTGCAGTTATCTCTGCTCTGGCTCGGGGCCGTGAGGGACGGGAGGCCTGGGGGAGATGTCCCAGCCCCAGGGGACAGTCCCAGCCCCAGGGGACAGTCCCAGCCCCGGGGCAGGCGGGGCTCACACGGCCTCCACGTAGTTGGCCGGCAGCATGCCGGTCTTGCCGGTCCTCTGCACGGTGCCGTACATCCAGCCCTCGTCGATGGCCTGCACGTTGACAATGGTGTCCCCGTCCTTGAAGGACACCTCGTCCGCGTCCGCCGCCGTGTAGTCGTACATGGCCCGGAACGTCTTCTGCAGGGACAGAGAGGGACATGGTCACGCCCTGAGATGGGGCAGAACCTCTTCTGCAGGGACACAAGGGACATGGTCACACTCTGAGATGGGGCAGAAGGACGTGGTCACGCCCTGAGATGGGACAGAAGGACGTGGTCACACCCTGACATGGCCCAGAACCTCTTCTGCAGGGACACAAAGGGACATGGTCACACCCTGAGATGGGACAGAAGGACGTGGTCACACCCTGACATGACATAGAACCTCTTCAGAAGGGACACAGGGGACAGAAGGGACATGGTCACACCCCAGAAGACACAGAGGGGACNTGTGACATGGCAGAGAACCTCTTCTGCAGGGACACAAGGGACATGGTCACGCCCTGAGATGGGACAGAAGGATGTGGTCACACCCTGACATGGCCCAGAATCTCTTCTGCAGGGACCCAGGGGACATGGTCACACCCTGACATGGCCCAGAACCTCTTCTGAAGGGACACAGAAGGGACATGGTCAAACCCTAACATGGGACAGAAGGGACATTGTCAAAGCCTGGCTGGGCCTGGAGTGTCTTCTGCAGGGACACAAAGGGACATGGTCAAACCCTAGCAGCCAGAGAGGGGACAGAAAGGGACGTGGTAAACCCTGACATGGTCCAGAACCTCTTCTGAAGGGACCCAAAGGGACATGGTCACACCCCGCCATGGCCCCCAGTGTCTTCTGCAGGGCCGG
>VZTG01001218.1:0-66183 GCA_013397845.1 Melanocharis versteri
TGTTTTATCCTGTGAAAGAAAGAGGGATTAGAAGTCTCCTGTGAGGAAGGAAAATGTCCATAATAGGACGAAGAGTGTCAAAATTACCAAAGCTTTCCTATGCCATCATAACTAAGCAGAGGAAGATAAATTTCCAGTTTACAATAGTGTTTAGTTTGGAATTTCTCATTTCTTTGTCCAAAATATGCCTTTGGCATAGACAAAGGCTGTCATCAGATGTGCTCCTGGACATTTCCCAGACCTATTGTAATGTTTTTTGCAGGGTCTTTCAAAGACTACACTCAAGGGTGTACATCTATTATTGTAGATAGGTTTCTCATTTCAGCAGTGATGCTGCAGTAGAAAGCTGGTGGCTCCAGGGGCACAGGAACGAAGAGGTCTGGTGACTGAAGGACAGCTGTGTTAGGTATTATTAATGGACAAGCAATGGCAGCTTGTACTTTTAGAACTCCATGTTCCTAGTTCAAGTATTTTGGTCAGCTGTATCAACACTAGACTCAGATAAAGGAAATACATTTTTCCAGGCTGATGCAAGATCCTGGGAAAGAGAAACCTGGTAAGACCATGTGCTGACAGAGATAAAGCTTCCTAGGAGCATAAATCAGGAGGAGTTTCTGAGGGTAGTGCTTTTATACCTCACAGAACTCGGTGGTGGAGGGTCCATTGATCCTCTCTTCCCAACTGTCTCCTTTCTGGGAGAAGCGGGTACACTCTCCAAAACTTCTTATCCTCCAGCTCTGCACACCTGAACAAAACTGCTGTCACAGCCTCTTGCCTTTTTCTCTATGCCTGTATCTCTCTTTCACCTATAGCCACAATGCTTGTTTTCTATCTCTTCCCTTGCCATAGACGTGGATTGTTAGTGTCCTAGAAAGAAAGAGGATGTAGGACATGACAGGGATTTATAAAATTATGAGTGGCCTGGGGAGCCTGGGGAAGGATGGATTGCTTATTGTCTCTTATGGAGTAGCATGCAAAACCTGGCGAGGGTGGCTGGTTCAAAACAAGCAAAGAACACTTCCTCTATTTTAGGAAAGCTGTGAAGTCCTTTCCACAGGTTTTTATGGATGCAAAACATTTACATGGCCTCAAAAAGAGGAAGGACACATTTATGGAAGAAAAATCCTTGGAGGGCTATGAGGTTGAAGGACATTTGATCCAATCTCCCTCATCCTCAGTAATGGCCTGGTGTTGGAGTATTCCCTGCTACTACAGCCCAGCAAGAGACCAAAGATTATTACATATCTCTCTGGACTCTGACCCTTCTGCAAACGTGTCACTTGTGACCCAGAGAAGGACAGTCAGGGTTGCTTAAGTCCTGCATAAGTTTGGAGAGTTACCCAAACTCATGCCTTCATTTACTGCAGCATAGAAGGTCTCCTGGGAGCATCTCAGCCCCTTTTGAGCAGGATGGGAGGGCTCAGGTCAGGTCTGCCCTGACAAAGATATGTGTTGGAAGGTGGGTTTATCTAACAGTGCTGCTGGGCTGTTCTTGTTCAGGCAGAGGTGGAAGTGGGGATAGAGCTTAAATGGTGGGAACACTTGCCCTAATGATTCTGAGTTCTAAAGGTTTTGCTGGGGGAGTAAAACACCTGTCTTTCCTGGGCAACATAAAGACTACTCAGAACAACACTGCTTTTCACACAACTTCTCTTCTCTCTGTCTCTCAGAAAGGATACCTAGACAGAGATCCTTATATCTTCCTTCCCCTAAAGCTGGTTTCTGTATTGCTTGCATCATTATTTAAATCTGATCCAGAGAGCAATTGATGGTGATACACGTTTTCTTCTCCAGCCTTTGAGCAAAATTTCCCTGTGTCCTGGAAATTCTCCAGTTGCCTTGGTATAATTTTTTCCTGCCCTCTTCTTGCTTCCTTTTCCAAAGCACAGAATCCGGGCATCTAGAGAGGAGTATGGCCAAGCAAGGCTGTGGTGACAAAGTACGGTCTCCAGTTTTGGTGGAGAAGGAACTGAGAAAGTAGGAGAAGGAAGGGCAGAGTTAGAGGGAAGGAAGAGGCTTTGGGATGGTTAAAAACACTCCCCAGAGAGAGCTCCTTGTCTTCTTCCACTACTGTTTTCTGCTGCAACCTGCTGTAGTCTCCTTAAGTCACCTCATCCTCCTTTTTCTGCCATCTTCATCCACTACCTCTTCCACTGACTCCTCTTTTTAAAATTCTGCTGCCTTCTTCCATTGTCTTCTCTGTTGTCTCTTCCTTCTCTAGTTATGCTGCTTTTCTTCACCACTGTCAACTCTTCAGCTGACATCCTCTGTAAACTTTTCCATTGCCGCCTTCTATTCTTCTGCCGTATTCTTTTGCCACCTTCTTCAGTCGCCTCCTCTTTTTCTTCTTCCACTGCCTTCTTTTGCTGCCTCCTGTCCCTTCCTCTGTCATCTTCTACTGCACATCATCCACAGCCCTATTCCACCTCCTCTTCCTGTTCTTCCAACACCACCTTCTGACATGTTCTTCTGCTACCTTATTCCATTCTGTTCTTCATACCCTTCTCCTTGTCTTCTACTGCTTCCATCTTCCTTTCCCTTCTTTTGCCACCTTATTCCACTGTAACTCCTTCCTATTCTTCTACTGTAGTATCTCTTTTTCAGCTGGAGTATACAGCTCTGTATCCCTGACTCCAAAAGCCTAGGGGTAGACCTCGAGTCTCCTTAATGCTTTCTGGAAGAGGCTCTGCAAGAGGCTTCAAATAGGAGCTGCAAAAGCTTCTGTAATCAGTGTGAAGGAAGGAAGGAAGGGAAGGGGAGGGAGGGAGAAAGGNGGTGTAATTATTAATAGTTCCCAATAGATGGCTCCCGAAACACAGAGGTGACAGCGATGCTGAGCACACAGATCAGATTAATTTCAAGACCAGTGATTCTATCATATAGCTGATAGAAATGAATGCTTTTCTTCTTTTTGAAAATATGCAAAAATTATTTTGTTTCATCACACTCTGGTCAGATCTGTAGTTATCTCAACGCTTCGTGTCCCACATTGGCACCAAAAAAGGATCATTATGCTTTAACCCCAACCAGCAACTAGGTTCAATGCAGCCGCTCACTCACTCCCCCCACTTCCACTGCTCCAGCTGGATGGGGAGAAGAATCAGAAAAAAAAGTAAAAAACCTTTTTGGGTTGAGATAAGAACAGTTTAATACTTAAAACAAAGTATAATAGTAATAGAAAAAGAAAACACAAGAAAAACAAAGTGTGATTGCTTACCACCTGCTGAGCGATGCTCAGCGTGTCCCTGAGCAGTTGATTAATCCCCTCTGTCCTACTCCTCCCAGTTTATATTCTAAGGATGACGTTCTGTGGTGTGGACTATCCTGTTGGCTAGTTAGTGTCAGTTGTCCCAGTTATGCTCCCCCATGGCTTCTTGTTCACATCCTTGCTGGTAGAGCATGGAAAGCTGTAAAGTCCTTGACTTGGACTAAGCACTACATAGAAGCAACCAAAACATCAGTGCGTTATCAATATTATTCTCATATTAAAAACATAGTGCTGTACCAGCTGCTAAGAAAATTAACTCTATCCCAACCAAAATAAGGACAGTCACCTCCTCCATCTCCTCCTCCATCTTCTCCTAACCTTCTATCATTTTCTTCCATTGCCTCCTCCTTCCTTTCTGCTGCCACCTTCTTCCACTGCCTTATTCTATTCTACCTCTTCTGTCTTTTCCTCCTTTTCTTCTTACATCACCTTCTTCTACCACTTTCATACCCTGCTTTCATCTGTAGCTTTCTCCTCATGCTGCCTTCTTCCATTGGTTCCTTCTCTTTTTCCAACACCTTTTTTGATCAAGTCTTCCTTCTCTTTTTTTGCTGCCTTCTTCTGACACTTTATTCCACCACCTTCTCCATTCCCTCTGCCTTCTTTTCCTCTGCCATCTTCTTCTGTCACCTGCACCATCACATCCTCCTTTTCTTCCACCATGTTTTTCTGGTGTCTTCTTCCATCACTTACTTCATCACATTCTTCATCACTTCCTTCTTTCCTAATTCCAGAACCTTCTTCCATTGCCTTCTTTCACATCCTCCTTTTCTTCCGTCACACACTTCTGCTGTGTTCTGTCACCTCTGCCCTCTCTTCCTTCACTGCCTTTTTCCACCACCTCCATTGCCTCCTCCTTCACTTCTTCTGCCACCTTTTTCCTTCACCTCCTCTGTTGTCTCTTGCTTTTTCTTCCATTGCCTTCATCACCATTGTCTTCCATTGCCTCCTTGGTTGTTTCTTCCTTCTTTACTTCTACAGCCTCCTCCTCCCCCTCCTTCACTGTCTTCTTCCATAGCTTCCTTTTTCTCTTTTTCCAATGTCTTCTGCCACCTTCCTTCATGGTCTTGTCTGTAGCCTTCTTCTCTTCTTACAACACTTTTTCCTCGCCTCCTCCGTTTCCTCCTCCTCCTTTATTCTGTGGTTTTCTTCCTCTGCCTTTTTTTGTTGCCTCCTCCATTGCCTCCTCCTTCTATTTTTCTGCCTGCTTCTGTTGCCTTCATCTGCCACAGTCACCTTCCAACGCAAATGCCTTCCTTCTGCCACCTCCACCTTCTTCTGTCTTCTTCCACCACCATTTTTTGATGCCTCCTTCCACTGCTGCTGCCTTCGTGCACCGCCTGTCTCTGCTGTCTTCCTCCGCTGCTTTCTGCTGCCACCAGCTCCTGTCCATGCAGTCTGCTGTCACATTCCATCACTGCCTCCTGTTGCTGCCTTCTGCCACCTCCCACTGCTGCCACCTTCCACTGCTGAATTAATCAGCCACTGCCTCCATGTGCTGAAGCTGCCTTGTGTCTCATTGCCTTTACCACTGCGTTTCACCACCACACCATTCCATGACTTCCAACCTTTAGCCACTGTATTCCTCCACCTTTGGCCTCTTCCACCTTCCATTCCCTCCACCTTCCCTTATTCACCACCTGCTTCCAGCTTCTTCTGTCACCTACTGTTTCATCTCTCTTCCCCCACCTTCTTCTGCCTCCTTTCTTACATCACTTCCTCTATCACCTCCTTCTCTGCTTCTGCCACAACCCTTGGCAACTTCTTTTGTCACCTTCTTCATTGCCTCCTCCTTCTGCTCCTCCATGGTCTTCTTCTGTTTCCTGCTGCCACTCTTTGTTTCTGCCACCTCTTCCAACATTTCCTCCTTTTCTTCCACATTTCCAAGACATCGTAGTGAAGCTGTTTTTGACAAGCCCAATAATTGTAACTGTAGCTCTTAATGACTGTATAGGAATGTCTGTATCAGGTCACTAGCAAATGATTACATTGGAAAACTTGTATTTTTAATTACAATTATGAGAGAAGTGTTGCATTTTAACAGTATGAAGAAAATAGGTTTTTTCCCTAGAATATTGCTCAGTGGTACAGGTCCTAACTCTGCCTCAGACAGTAATCTTGTACTATTCCACTGATCCTTGAGTAAATAACATCACCCTTCTATCTATTTATCCTCCTGCCTTTTTCATGTGTCTTAGCTGTACATACTGGAGATCTTAAGACAGGGACACTTTACATTAGTTATTTTCACTTTGCCCAGCATGAAAGAAATACAATGGGATTTTTATAGCAAAAAGTAGTACTGAAGTGTCATATCCAGTTTAAGTGTCTATACACCTTGTGTTCTTTGACAATCAAGAGACTATTTCATGGAATCACAGAATGCTTTTTGCCTGAAGGAACATCCAGGGGATGGGGGTCTGTGGCCCAACCTCCCACTTAAAGCAACACCAGTTTACAACCTAGAAGAGGTTGCTTAGGAACTTACCCAGTTGAGAACTGGAAACCTCCAAAGAGGAAGATTCTGCAGTCTTTCTGGACACTCTCTGTTCTAGCACAGTAGGACCTTCATGGGCAAATTATTTTCCTTTTATTCCTGCAACCTGTAACAATTCCATCTTGTCATTATGCCATGCACTGTCTCTATTTCACTACATCTGCCTTTTTTGGTAGTGAAGGGTTGGAATTACACCTCCCCCAGCTCCACCTGCCCTTAGCTTTCTTCTCTCCATACCTAAGAATAAAAGGTTTCTTGTTTTTTTCTTGTATGTCATGTGCCACCTAATCATCTTGGACACGAATCAACTTCTTGGCCATCTGCTGGAAATTCTCAGGTATTTAACACTACTTCCACACGGAGGGGAAGGTGTGAACAAAACTGGACTTTATTCAGCCCTTTACAATAGTCAGCTCTCCATAAGGAGCAGAAGGGGTTAGTTATCAAAGTCAGTAACACAGGTCAAGCAGAAAATGGATAAAAAAAGCTTTTTGCTAATGACATAGTAGATGTACTATTGACCTAGCAATTATAAAGAGTCTATGATCCATCTTGCCCTTCATTACTGAAGGGACAGATAATTTTTTCACTATTTTTACATGGGGCCAAAGAAGTTTCACTATTTTTCCTAGCCCAGGAATCAGGGTAAGAATAATTTTGCATTTTTCTCAGCCTGGTCCAGAAACTTAAGTCGTTGTAGAGTGCCAGTGTCCTGGAACATGTGAGGTTTTTCTCTAAAAATAATAATTATGTTTTCTTAGCATACTAGATTCTTTCAGTAGTGTGTACTTGCTGACCAGTAACATTGGTGTTTGAAATGCATAAGAGAATAGGGAGGTGCAAGTCACAATTCTTTGATAGTTGTGCAATCGTTTTCATTAGTCAATTCAATAAGAGTCAAATAATTTACTAGAGAGTGTGATTACTGTTGCTCACGTGCAAAACTAAATCAGTCCATGAAATGCACATCAAGCACCATGTCCGGGGATTTTCCTTGGAATGTATTGTGTTTATTTAAAAATCCATCCTCTTGGATGCACCAGTATCTGAATGGGAGGAGCACATGTGCATTTTCCTTGCAGGTGCTTCAGGGGAACCTCTGTCTCTGAAGGATAATGTAGGTAAGCCACCAGCTCACTTAGGGCAAGTGAAAACTAGACCTTTCAGAAAATGATGGCCTGGAAATATAGTTCCTTACTGAAATCAAGGACTAGATCAATTCCACTGAAGCACAACATAGAATTCTAGAGTTATAGAATCATGCAATCATAGAATGTTAAGGGATTGGAATGGACCTTAAAGACCATGTAGTCCTAACCCCTTTTCATCCCCCACCATATCTCTGGGTCACTACTTTGGCACTTCAGTTCTCATGCTACTTACATAGCCTCTTATGTCTGTGACTGATCCCGCCTCATTAGCCAGTTGTCTTGCTTTAGATCAGCAAATGAATGTGGTGTTGAAATGTTGTGGGTTTCAATACAATTTAAAGGTGAAACTTCAAAGGTTTTGTGCACCTTGCACATAACATTGGTGTCAGTTCCAGCAAAGCTGTAACATGTCATTTCACAGTTGTAGAGATAGAGGGAACTCTTCAGAAGCAGCTGATAATTAATTATAGTGTGTAAATCTGCAGAGGTTAGGAAGACTTCCAGCAGGAAAAATTTCCTAAACTTTTAATTAATCCAGAAAAGTATTCTGGCTTTGTGAGGCCTTTTCACTATTTCCTTCCCCCTGCCCAAATATTTATTAACTTTCTAAGGACTATGAATTAAAACTCAGACAATTTATTAACTTTCTAAGGACTATGAATTAAAACTCAGACAATTGCTTTCTACTTACTGTATATTATATGAGGTGTTACTAGTATGACACTCAAGAAAATTCTCTCAGGAGTGAAGCTAATCAAGAACAGAAGTCTCACATTAAAGATTACTAATATCACGGAGTCTGGAGTCAGCCAGGCTTCCCCAGCAAGGGTCCTGTCTTGTCTGGGAGATCTCATGCAATGAAGCTCTTGCAGAGAGGTTCATTTTGAGTAAGCAATTAGTTATTTTTTATACTTTTTTGGTGTAGATACATAAGTAGTCACAGGACATCAGTGCCTGGAAGAGCTGTTGCTGACTCCTAGTTTTCTGCAAAGTCAGTTCTTTATCACAGTTTCTTTGTCCTGCACCCACCAGTTTGTTTTGGTTTTTGTTTGGTTTTTTTTTTTCTGAGAGGAACATGCTCTTATTTATAAGACTGTTCCCAAGAGAATTCTGTCACTGCAGAAGACATGTTTGCTAGTAAAATTGACGATAGATTCACTAAAATACTCTTTGTTATGGAAAACCTTTGCTATTGTTACCTATCATTCTTCACTGCAGTGGCTGGAAATGATGAATGATGCCATCCATCAACACAAGTTAACATTTTCAATAATAAGTTGGGCAGTTGGGCAGAGTGCACCCTCAGCAATTCTGCAGATACAAAACTGGGAGGACTGATTGATAGACCTGTTGAGAGAAATGGAACATCCTGTACATGGCAAAGAATAACCTCATGTTCCAAAGTTGGAAAGCAGCTTTGCAAAAAAAAAAAGAGATGTAGGAGTCCTCAAGGAAAGGTTGAAGATGAGTCAGCAACATGCCCTTGCAGCAAATAAGTCCAACAGCATCCCTGACTGCACTAAGGAAAGTGTTCCCAGATCAAGGAGGTTACTACCTCTATTATGCACCAGCGAGGTCACGTCTGGGATATGTATTCAGTTCTGGACTCCCCAGCACAAAAACTATATGGACATGCTGGAGCAAGTCCAGCAAAGGGCCACTAAGATCATGAAGGGACTGGAGCACCTTTCATACGAGGAGAGGCTGAGAGATCTGGGTTTGTTTAGCCTTCAAAAAGAAGGTTCAAGAAGAACTTTATTGATGGGTATGAATGTCTGAATAAAGAAAACAACATCAGCCTATTCTCGCTTGTGTAAGAGGCATAAATTCAATTCCAGAAAACTCTGTTTAAACATAACCTCCCTCATTTTTTTACTGTAAGGGTAGTCAAACACAGGAACAGGTTGCCCAGCTATGTTGTACAGTCCTTGAATATCTTTAGATATTTGAATATCTTTGGAGATGTTTCAAACCTGATTGAACACTGAGCAAACTGCTCCAGCTGACTTATATTCAGGAGCAGAGGTCAGCCTAGACAATCTCCAGAGATTCCTTCCAACCTCAAGATATTCACTGTGATTCCATAAATGGAATCTTAAAGCCAAAGAGTCTTAAGTATTCTTTTAATTTTTGAGATGTTTGCATAAATAAATGATAATTTCTAAATTGACTCTCACGCACCCAGGAAAGAGGAAGATATATTTTTCTGTACCAAATAAGTTGACTCTTGGTATCTGCACTACATTTCAGCTTTCCTTTTGGAGGTTACTGTTATGCTGCCTGCAGTCCACTGAAGTCAGATACATTAAAAACAATAAAATTGTTCCATTAAACTGTATAGGTTTATGATTGAGGTCCTGCTCTCCTAGCAGACTTAATAAGTCGGAAGAAGCAAATCCTAGCCCTAGTCTCATAGGAATAGTTATATTAACTACTGAAACTACCAGGAATATATATTCCATTTACTGACTTTAAAGTCAACTAGGAGAGATTTTATGTGGAATTTTAGCTGCAAGGCTGTCATTTCTGTCACCATTAGTCCTATAAAAAAATGACATAGAGCACTGCAAAGTAAAAACTTCACTTATCCTTGACCCTGTAGACATACAAGCTATCTTCAAATTTTGGAGCCTATACCTATCCCAGCCCAGACTACTCCAAGTGATAGGTCCCCCTCAAATCCTAATGCTGATTTTCTGCTTACTTTCTCTTGAAGAAGCTAAACAGAAAAGACAGCTAAGTCTGTAATGGTTCCTTCTGAAATGTCTAAGCTTGTGTAAATTAATTGCTTTAAAAGACACAACCTATTATACAAATCCCACTTAACAACCATTAAAGCTGAATGAATTCTAAGCAGGAAGAGGAATTATCCAGTGGGCCACCATTAATTCACTAAGCAGCTCTCTCTTCCTTCACCTCTCTGTTTCCCTTCTGCATTTTTTTCCTCTTTAATCTTGTCAAAATGCCTGAGGAAAATAAAAACAGTTGAAAGCTTTTCCTACAGAGAACAGAGCTGTGTAGAATTCATCTCACAATTTCCTGAAGTCAGTGTGTAGGAGACCAGGATGGGTTTGAAGGAAAGATTCTGTGGGAATAGATATGAAAATCCTAGCTCTTTGAGCAGTTCACTCTTGAACTACTGTATGAAAACAGTCTCTCAACATGAAGTTCTTTTAGTTGTGGAGGCAAAGTGAGCAAGATGAGTATTTGGCATGAGCTTCCAGTATCTGGAATGCTACCAGTAAGCACTGCATAGTTGACAGCTTTACGATGACATAATTGCTAAATGATAATGGCTTCAACAGCTGTGTCACAGACCAAATGTTTTACACAATCTTATTCAGGTCATATTCATCCTAGTCCACACAATTCCAAGCCCCAGAGTCTGTTTATAAGATTATTTCAAGCTCCATGACTTGCTCAACAGGAGCACAGAGAAGGTTATTCATTAGACCTAATTGATTAAGGGACTAGAGCTCCTCTGCAACTACTGAACTTAGTAAAAAGCAAATCCTTCCCCTCTGGGATGCTTCTCATGATCTGCACCCCACATAAGGAGAGTATCCCAGTCACAAAGTCTGCTTGATACACAGTCTTACAGATGCAGGCTACTGCTGGTACTGCTATGAATTTCACTGAAAAAAAGATTGACACAGTGTTTGACATTGTTCCCTGTCCTCCAAAGGACAGTATATTTTCTTACATAAGACCACAGTTTTAATTCAGTGCAACTTCAGTCTTCAGGGTAGGAGCAATTTTAAGGTATAAAAGCTGTATCAACCCTAGCATGCATCCTTGGTTGCAAGGCTACTATTTAGAGCTGTTATATATTCTGTGCAGGTAAGTTGTAGGTGACACTCTTAGAAGTCAGACGAAAAAGATACGGAAAGACAATGCTTTGACAGAAGCAGTTTGTGAAGGCGACAAAACTTTCATTTGCAATTCTGCAAGTGCAGGTCAGTTAACAGTGGAATCAAGCTCGAGGGTATTTATTATTCCTGTTTCTCTCTATTGCTGTATTAAGAGCTAGTGCTCGTGGGACTTGGAAATATCATTCTTATTGGACAGCACAATTCTGTACAGCTCTGTATTGATTTCAGGGTTCTATAATTGGGTTTATATGGTATTGTAACCCAACACGTTGGGCAGAACTTCTGTTATTTGAGGTCCATAGGAAGTCAGTGGCAGGAAGATGATACTTTAATAGTTTTAGCAACACACTAATGCCTTAGGAATAAAAATACTTTCTGGATCGTATTCTGTGAGCTCAGAGCTCTTTCTTATTTCAGTCGCTCTCATTGTTTGGGTTTTCACTTGATGTTATTCTAGCCGTTTTTAAACTAAGTGTGATAATTATTAAATATTTTATTGTGCAGCATACAGCAGCTTCAGGGCGTACTGAAGGGCACTGCTATGATGTTTCATTGCAGTTGACAATGAATGTGGTAATATTTTGGGTGTGCTTGTCTTTGGAGTGTTCCCTTTAGATTCTCTTACCCTACTTCTTTCCCCATTCCTGGATGCTAAAATGGATCTCTTTGTAACTGTAAACAAAACAAAATTTGAATCATGTGAATGATTCTGGATGCTCTCTGAGTAGGGTGGTGTTTTACTGGAACAGCAGCTCATGTGGTCTTCCTGCACAGCTGGATATAAGTGGTCAAAAATTATCTTGGCTTGCCCATACTCTTGGCAGGACATGAAACAAAATCTGTTCCCAAAGCCATTTATACATATTAACACAGGACTGAGCTGATCACAGAAACTCTTAGTCTCAAGACTGCAAAAGCCTTCTGATCCAGAGGCAGTCCATGGCAAGAGAGGACCTAACTCGCGACTGTCTGATTAAGAAAATTTGTCTTGCTACTAATCTTTATTTTAGAGCAACTTATTTTGCATAATATGTTTCCATCTCTCCCAATAAAATGCATCTGCATGGCAAAGTGCATGGCCAATATTTTTGGGTGGAACTTACCACTTAGCACCACAGCTTGTTATTAGTAGTCACAGGGAGAGCATGCTTTTGTTAGATAGTTTGCAGTGTCACGCATTCATAGCATGCATTTTACACTTGTAAAACGGAGAACAGGAATTGGCCAAGTAAACAGAGTCCTTTACTGTAACTACTGCATGCTATCAAGCTTTTGTCAGTGGTCAGCTCATGCTATGTCCAGTCTTTATAAGCTCCTACTGAATATTTACCAATACTCTTTAAAGACAACTTTCCCATCTCTTTTCTCAGTCTTCTGCTACTTTTTTACCGTATTTCATTTTTTCACTGTATTTCGTTTTTTCTCTTTCTCAGAACAACTTTGATCTTTCACTTGCTGACTCAATGACTTACTGAGATTTTAAACAAGATGGGCTCATTCAGAGAATTTACAGAAACCTGAGACTTATGAAATTATTCATATATACTGAATTATGGTATTGAGCCATTAAAAACTTTTGCTGCAAGCTGGCCCCAGAGAGGAAAGAGTTCAGGAAGCCAATAAAATCTTTGCTTTGGCTTTTGCTCAGTTAGCTTTCTGAAAGCCATTAAATCTTACAGCCATGTCACACATGTGGTCTGTGTACCTTCTGAACTGTCTGACTGGCAAAGACAACTAAAACAAGGCTAAAGACCTTGGTAGTGAACATCAAATAAGGTTTACATTTATCCTGCATTGATGTTACTTAAGAATCATTCTTTTGATGCCATTGATTTCAACTGAAAGGGGAGAATTTGGCTTCCCCTGGACAAACATAGAAGAGAAGCTGACTTGGACCAAATAGCAGCAGAATCAAAGCCCAGTGTATGCTGGCTCAGTTTTTCAGAGCTTAGGTATGACTGGTATCTTTTTCAGGCCTGAAATGAGAAGTTTTCATAGATTTCCCCAGTTATGGGAGGTGTTTTTTTGCAAACTCACACCAATTTAAAAAAAAAAAAAAGTGCTAGTAATAATAATTTAAAAAATAATAATAATAATTCTCACTTTAATTTGGAAAACTAGAATGTAATAAAACAACCTATTATGTCTCTCAGTCAGACATCTCTGCCAAGAGGATCTGGCAGTCAGGCAGATCATATTATTGAGTCTCTCCCCTTGGCTGAATATACTGTTCTTAGTTCAGGTAAGCAATCTGGTCAAGCTGATGTTAATGCCAGTGCAGAACACAAACTTTGGTAGTGCATGCAGAATTTCTTTCCATGTTTCTTATTTTTAAAGCATGAAGAGATTACAAAGACAATATCGTTGTTTACAAAAAGAGATCACGGTCTTCAGAGCCAACGTACTTACATATTCACATACCTGCTCACAGGTATGTAACTGTGCAGAGCTGCAGCTCTTCCGGGGAGCTGTCAGAGGCATCGTGCCGGATGAAACAAAAATTGGCGCTGTCAAGGCACAAGATTTGCAGCCAACAATGACCAGCAACAATAGACTTTAACTATGAAGAACATTAAAAAAAAACAACAACCAAAAAACCCCAACCAACCAAAAAGCTCCAAACCACCAAACCAAAACATAAAGAGTTACAGGATTTCTAAATTTGTTTCCTTGATAAGCAGTGGCTTTGATTAACACATGTGAAGGGTTTAAGAAACAGAACTACAAAAGAGTTAAAAGTGACAAACCCCATGTGTTTCTGGATGAAAGTCATCTTTCATCCAGGATGAGAGAAAAGTTGCAGGGCACCGAGTAACTTTCCCTTTGAGAAAGTCATTCTTTAGCTGTTTAATCGGCGGCTTCTTGCATCTCCTTCTGAAGCACCAGGTACTGGCCTCAAGGCCAATCTATTACTTCTGTGTTATCCTTAGCATGTGATGAGCTCTTTCTGGTTGGCTGTAGGTTTGGAAAGAAGTGGAAAAAACATGCGCTTACTTCCCTTACTTTCCTAATTATGAAAATATACTGTCTTTACTGACACCTTAGGTGTCAAAGTATGAGTTAAAGACAAATAAAGGCCAAGCATATTTTGCTGCAAAATTGCATTTACTCTTGCCATATTTATCTGGACAGCCAATGTTCAGCTTGCAGTGAAGGAAGATGAAAACCACCATGTTGCACTTCAGATCCATTAACCCAGGGGATGTTTAGAAAACACCTGTATTTTGATCCTCTTCAAAGCTCCAGACATCACTGCTAGGAATATTTTACGACTTCTGGAACTCCGTGCTCTCTAGCATTGGCAGTTTGCAATTGCCTGGCCACATGGGATTAAAGGCATTCTTCAGAAACAAATGGATCATTTGGTGCCTTAGGTTTTCTTGCCAAGTGAAACAGAGAGACCTCACTTAAAATTAATTTTAAGCACATCACTAATGGGATATTCTCCTGGTAGCTTCAGTATTTGTTTTCTTAATAGCTGCTTTCTGGAGCCAAGATAACTATCATACTTTTTATGCAGGGCTGTGCATTGAGGAGACTGTGCCTCCATATCTTTGGCAAAGCATGTTTCCCCATGTGTTTTGATGCAGCTCTTTATTCCATGCTGCTACTTCCTTCATTCAGGATGGTATGCTTAAAAATGAAAATTTGAGAATAGCTGTTTACTCTCTCTAATCCCTGCAGCATATCAACCAGACTGAAAGTGCCACGTGATTGATTTCCACACTCTCCTTGTTCTGTAATTCAGAAATATCAGGAAAGAATGGCACTGCATCCCCACATTCCTCTCTCTTTTTGTTTGGCAGCATTTTCCAGCCTCGACAGGGTAAAAGAGGGGTGCACAGCAAGCAGGAATATTTTTGCCACAAGCTCATCTGAAAAAAGTCTGAGAAGGTCCCAAGCCTAATTTTTTGCCTTACTTGATTGCTCTTTATAGCTCAGCAGAAACCAGAAGCCAGCCGTAACTTCCAAGACCTGGGGGCTGACTATCATTTTTCACACTTGGGAAATTCTTAATCAAGGCAGAGTGAGGTGCAAAGAGACAGGGGATCAGAGAAATAGCATTTTAATGAAACATTGAAGCATTGATAAAATACTGTCATTGAGAAAATTCAGTTTGCAGCAGTGGGTTCCAGAAAGAATCAAAAGCAAGGGACAAGGGGGGACAGCGTGGGTGCCCTGTGGATATAAGAATGTTACAGAGTCAGAATATCTAGCATTGTTGGGAATCTGCTGCAGGCCTTAATGAACATAAAGTATTCATATAAATTAATGCAAAGTATTAATTAATTAATTTAGACTGCAGGCTTAAATTAATACAGATTATTTATTATTTTTGTGGTATGTTCTAGTGATTGTTCCTTAGCAGGAGCATCCCAAACAACCAAAATGAAAACACAGCCTTGTATGAAAAAAACTCAACCAACCACTGCTTTGGTGGTGTGCACAAAAAAGCTGGTGACCAAATGCAGCTGTGCAGAGTGCTGTGATACAGGAATATATGTTTGCTATCTGAATATGGTTATGAGTATGTAATGAAAGACCAAAAGAAGAGTTTGTTTGAGAAGAAAAAGAAGCAACAATAAAGAAGTCTGAAAGTTAGCCTTTTAATAAATGGAGTGCAAGAAATCTTGCGTTATATTTCTGCTCTGGTCACTTGCTTGTTTGATCTGCAGCCATCACAGAACTGCAGGGTCCCTAAGTTTGTCCACCTCTAAAACTTTGCATATATAATATTGTGCGCACATTGCGGTGCCCTTTTATTGCTTAGCTTTGCGCCAAACCTGGCTAGCCTGACAAATACGGTGGCAGTCTATGTATACCATAAGTTCTGCCAAATTTTTGTTTTTAATCTTTTCTTTTCCACCGATCTTTATATACATGATTCCTAATAGCCAGAGGCATAATAAACCTTTATTGGATTGTTTCCTTTTGGAGAGCATAGTTTGATTACACTGAATTTGAGTTTTGCAGCAATTGAAATGCACCGAATATAGGTCTGAATATATATTATTCTAATGTAACTTCTTGAAGGCCTAGTGACTGAAAGGCAGCTGTCATAAAGCCATATAACTGGTATTTTCTACCAGCAATTGCCTAGCTTTTTTTACTGCTTTTATGTACTTCAGTTGCTTAAAAATCTTTTTATGTACCTTTATTGATGCTGATATGTGTTCATTATAATTTGATGTCAGTGCCTGTGTTTTGGTATTCCTGCCTATTGAGTATTCATTACTTGACCCAATAAAGTTGTAATATTGTCACTTAAAAAGTGAGTTAGAGTCAGCTGCCATAAATCTGTTTGTGATCCCTAGAATGTGAGCACAATCAATCAGCAGTTCCAGCCAGCAGACTTTAATGAATCATATGCTTTGGTCTACTTTTGGTGGTTGTATAAGATACATTAATCAACAATCCATGCATGTTTAGAAAATACTAGAATCAGTCAGCCTTTACTTTGAGATTTTAATTTTTCACATTGCTTTGATGATTATAACATCATTTGGTATAGAGGGTGGTTTGCTCATCATGGTCTGATGATTTGCTTATGATTTAATCAAGCACTAAATTCAGAGAGGAATGTGACTGCATCTGGCTTCCCTTACTATTTTTAAAGAGATGAGGGGCAGTCAGTATTCCAGGAACATGACAGCTTTGCAATCATAGTGCTTATATTTAAGTTTTTTGTAAAAAGGTTCATTATGTGAAGTGTTTATGCGAGGGATGATTATGAAATCAGTGGTGAATAAGGGACTGCCGTTGCCATTTATGAAGCCTTAATGGGACCCTGGACCACTCTTGCAATGCCCAGCACAGCAGAGTATCAAGACAGTGACAAGGTGGTCTTCTGAAAAACTTCATATGCCATTTGAGGAGCTGGTAGTGCAAAGTGTCTGCTCAGAGGAGATTAATTTCGGTGACTACTGTCAGAGAGAAAAGCCTGACTCCTATAGAGAGAGACGTGCCTTAAGATCCTACAAGAATTTACAGTATCAGTATACGAGTTTTAAAAACCTTTTCAAAGTGTTGGGAAAGGGGTTTTTTGTGTTTGCATGAAATTTAAGAGTAATATGAGATTGTTCACAAAGAATCAATGGTAATCTCTGCATATAGAGCTCTCTAGAAGACATATTAATGAAGAAAAAAGAAATTGACTTTATAAGTTTTTTGTTGAAAGATGTTGCAATGTAATGTTGGCTTTATGGCTGTTCATCACTTGCCAGTGTACCTTAAAGGTTCCTTATTTATTATCCTATTTAATACTTAATCTATGCCCAGTTTCCATTGCACGTAGCGGCTAAAAGTCCAGACATCATTGATCACTTTTGAATTGCGTGGTTCCAGAAGTAATTTTCTGACTAATTATCGCTACTTTGGCTTCACCCATCAAGTGTGATGTAACTAAAATTAATATCTTGTCAAGATAAGCAAGGCCAAAACATTATTTCGTAATTCTTATGAATAAGCTGTGACATGTAAATTGTTACACACGGTGCTCCTCTGACTGACATTAACATTCTCTGACAGAGTCTGTAGAAATGGATGAGCACAATTTTAGTCACTTTGTTTCGTGGTCTGACATTTTGTCTTAAAACATAGCTTAAAATGGAATTTTGCTATGATACCAGACCACAGACATGGGTATCTGAGCCTCGTATCTGTCCTGGTTACTCTACGAATCACTACCTCCCAACAGCCTCATTATTATTGTAAGAGCCTTTCAGGTAGCAAATCTGCTGTGATAAATGTCTATGTGAAGATGGCGACTTCTTGTTGAATAGACTTGTTGCCTGTATATATTTCTTTCCTCCCTGCTTTTACTGAAACACCTCTTGTTGCTAGTTTTTATATCTATTTGTCTTTCAAAGCCTGAAGAGGGCAATGAGAAGACTTGGAAAGAGTGATGACATGCTTTCTTTCATGTTATCAGTCTTTTTGACCTAGTAGAAAATCACTTACTGCAGAAGCTAAATAGAATTCCCTGGGAGTTGTTACAAGAACGGGACTGAGGTGGTACGTTTGTAAAGGAAGAAAGGGAATTAGTCACTTAGTGTAACTTATTAGCATTAGTAGATGGACATGCTGATGCCTCAGGCCACAAGTTGTAAACTTTTTCCTAGATATGCTGAGCTTTTTATCTTCTTAGGTAAAGGGAGGCTCCACAGCTGGTTCACAGTGGAAGATAAGGAAGCAAGGAAGGTCACTACCTCCGTCAGCAGAGGCTGCAACCGTAGAGATAGGAGTAGAAAGTCTGCCTAGAGACAGCAAAGAGAACCAGCGGAGAACAAGAACCTAATACAAATATTGGGCCAAACTGTCCTGTGAGGGGTGGGAAACTTAGTTTGTAACAGCATAATTCCTATGGATTCCTTTGCTTGGGGTACTCACCTTGAGCCAATCCTATTGTTGTACCACTCAAATATGAAATTATTTCTTGCTGGTATCAGACATCTGAGACTCTGCTGTGGGAAACCTAGGGTGAAGACATTTCTTTAACACATTTGCATAGATGCCAGTGAGCATCGTCATTTATTCTGCAGAATTTTGTTGCTTGTGGCAATAGAAAGAAACTCCATTTGGCTCAGACTCCAGATTGTATTTCAAGGGATGACATCTAAACTGTGAGCAAGAACTATTTTGACTATTCTTTCATCTAAAGCTTAAGCTTGGGACTTCATAATTTTTTTGTGCAATTAGAATACAACAAAGCTTTATGAACTATAGTTCAAACAATCAATTGTTGTTAATACTGGTTAATGTATCATATTACCAATACATATAGCCCTTTACAGAGTCCAAGAGAGAATTCCTTACCTTTGCAACCCATTCTCTCTGGGAATGGAAAAGCAAAGGAAGAAAACTCTAGAAGTCTTTTCACAAGAACGACACAGGTTCAGAGAACCACAGAATCACAGAATCACAAAACCACAGAATCACAGAGTGGGTCAGTTTGGAAGGGACAACAGTGGGTCATCTGGTCAAAACCCCCTGCTTATGCAGGGTCATCCCAGAGCACATGGCACAGGATTGCATCCAGACAGTTCTTGAATATCTCCAGTTAGGGAGACTCCACAACTTCTCTGGGCAATCTGTTGCAGTATTCAGTCACCTGCAAAGAATTTCTTCCTCATGTTCAGGTGGAACTTCCTCTGCAGACAGCTCACTTTTGAACAGGTCTATTAGTGGAAATTACCCATTTTGTTCCTGCCCATACAAGCTTCTAATAGACAAAAAGACGTGCAAAGGCTCTTTTTTTTGTTTTGTTTTGTTCAAACTTCATGATTCATGCCTGAAAACTTTCTCACATATGGTGAATTTTCTATACCTTGTGGTGAAAACAGTGCTCCATCTGGGAGAGAGCATAGGGAGAGTGCTGACAGGAAGTAGCTATCTGTTTACTGTCACTTTTGGCTGCGTAGATTGTAAGGGTCTCTGAGCCCTGCAAGGAGTGTTTTTGCAGTTTGCTTAACTATGACCAACAAAAAAATGACATACCAAATCAGCAGAACTAAAAAAAAAAGAGCAACACTGACAAGAATTGCCACTATTGGACATGGCTTTAAGTTGCATCAGGGAGGTTTAGACTAGATATTAGGAAAACAAAACACTTCACCGAAAGGATTGTAAAGCACTGGAACAGACTTCCCACGGAAGTGGTGAAGTCACCACCCCTGGAAGTGTTCAAAAAATGTGTGGATATGGCACTTGAGAACATATTTTAATGGTCAATAAGGTGGCGGTGCTGGGTTGGTGATCTTAAAGGTCTTTTCCAACCTTTATGGTTCTATGACTCTATGATTCTGAGAACTGGGATTTTGGACATGATAACTGACAATATGAGGTGATTGCAGAATATGGGACAGCAGCAAGGAGCAGTGGTCTTTTCCCTGTGATCTCTCTTCAGGGAAAACATCTTTTTTCTACCACGATTTCTATGTAAGTTTCCTTCAGAACGGCTTCTGATAGGGAGCTGAAACAACACATGAGCAACTGACCATTCTTACTGTGGGATGTTCAGCTCGGTGCCACCCTCATCACTCAGAAAATGGATACATGTTCTTCTCAAGTACCTCATCCTTGTTGGATAGCTGCTGTGTGAAGATGGCAACAGGCTGACTCCGGAAAGACTGAGCTTTCTTGGCATCTTAGATGCCTTCTAGTCAGTACTGAAATTTGAATGTGTTGAGAGAAAGCAGTTGTAGTGTGTCAGTGAATCGTCTACAAGGAACTGCAGCTCTAGGCCAAGAATCCAGAATCTAATGTTGAATTTGATACAGAATAACACAAGTCATATGTGGAAAAACCCTAAACCACGAGGATTCTTCAATGTTAGAGCATTGTTCTCTACACTATACTTCCTATTAATGTTTTCAGTACTGCTGACCATTATTTATTGACTTGCGAGGATTTTAAGTATTAGATTAAATTGCCATTCTTTACTCATCGCTGCCCAATCCCAAAGGCTGGTGATTGCAGCTATGCTCTTTTTTAATTCCTTTAAGTTATTCCTGTGATATTCAGAGTTCAGCTTTATTATGTTATTAATTAAATGTCTTCAGTTACTCAGCAACACCACAGGAGTGTATAGCATTTTGTAAATGAATTCTTGTCCTGGTTTCATAAGTAAAGAGTTCATTTTCCTCTCAGCAGCTGGCACAGTGCTGTGTTTTGTATTTAGTATGAGAAAAACATTGATAACACACTGAGGTTTCAGTTGTTGCTGTGTGGTGTTTACTCTAAATCAAGAACTTCTCAGCTTCCCATGCTCTGCCAGCGAGGAGATGCACAAGATGCTGGGAGGGAGCATGGCCAGGACAGCTGACCCGAATTGGCCGAAGGGATATTCCACACCACAGAATGCCATGCTCAGCATATAAACTGGGGAGAGCTGGCCAGGAGCTGTTGGTTGCTGCCCAGGGATGGGCTGGGCATCCGTCAGCAAGTGGTGAATGACTGTATTGTGCATCACTTGTAGTATTATTATATTTCACTTTGTTTCAGTTATGAAACTTTTCATATCTCATTTTTTACTTGATCCTCCTCCCCCAGGGGGAAGGTGGGGCCAAGGCAGCTGGGGTGTGAGTGAGCAGCTGTGTGGTAGCTCGTTGCTGGCTCAGGTTAAACCACAATAATTTTGTATGTTAAACACATCCTGCTTTCATACCTTCCGCAGTGAATATAAACCTAAATGTTTCCCAGTTCAGTACCTATGAAATGAAAACAGTTTTTAAGGTAGTCAATTAAAAAGGAGCTTAAAATAGGAAAAGATAGCGGTTTTAGGACAGGAATATTTTTAGGTTTTTTCCTTTTCTTTTCTTTTCTTTTCTTTTCTTTTCTTTTCTTTTTCTCTTCCTTTTTTTCATCTGGTTTTGTTTTTCTGAAAAGGTATATATCTTCAGAGATGGATGTAATCAAGCTAAAGAACAATGTTTTGTTCCATTTCAGCCTATTTCTGTAGGCATTATGGACAGAGCTGTTGCATCATTGAATGGCTCAAGGTAAAGAAGACTGACTCTCACTGCCCTGTTTTTATTGTCTAATCTGAATGCTATGAAAATAGTAAATGCTTGGTGCTGAAGCTAAAAAAACTGTTTAAAATCATCACTCTTTTTATTTGTCCCAAATTCATCTTAGGGTTTTATTAAAATTATGAGATTCCATTTTGATTATGGCATCACAATGATATTTGTTATTCTTACCCTGCTTCTGTAGAGTTTCCATTCAACAATATTTAGTGTCCCTACATGTTGCTGGCAGAGTTTACTGTTTAGTTGTGATGTGTATTAACACCATCCTGTACAACTTGTGTCTATTCTTCTTTAACTAGAATATTTTCTAAGTTCATCAATTATATATATTTTTTAAAGCCTAGAGGTTATCAGCTGTAAGACATTTTCATTTAAATGTATTATGGTCGTAATGGTCCCTTCCTGCATATTCCCTCTATATATATAGCGCAAAACCTTTAGCACTGTTAGACTATACCATGCTACATAGGATATTAAAAAAAAAAATATATAGTAACAGATTGGATTCCTAGTAGTGCTGTTCCAGTTTACATCACCAAATCTGTGACCAAGGGTCTTTTCAGATATCTTTAAAGGTGAATTCAGACACATTTTATATGACAGCTTTTTAATACAGGTTTTTTCTTCACTTTGCTTTAAAGATGCCTATTTCTGGAAACCTCACTGAAATTTTCTTAAACTTTATTTACTGTTTAAATTACAATATTTTTGGCTATAGATTGCTTTTAAGCACACAACTGTACTGTAATATTGAGGGAGAACAGGTTGTTTGCCTTTTAGATTTGCTTTTTTATTAGCTTTTTTTAGCTCTCAGAAGAAAAATTTTCAGATCCTCTATTTGCTCTCTTTGACCTGTTCTGGCTTAAGCAGAAGTTTTTGTCTGAAAGAGCCAAAATTTGTTCACCTTTAATTTCAGCTTATATCATGCTATCAGAACTTTGTGTAAGTTGAATTGAAAAACTTCACTTTTCAGTTTGGGAAGATTAAAAGACTGAACAGAGAATAACGGAGAGAATCAAGAGTTGAATCTCTATAGTTCAAATTGCATAGGTAGTTGGAGTACTTACATCTTATCCAGTTTTTAGTTAAATATGAAAGTACAATCTGAATTTAAGTACCTTGCTGAGATGTCAAGTCTAGATATTTTCTATAAATATATACTTTGGTATAACATTACAAACAGTGAAGGATTTTGAGAATCTGGATGAAGCTTCTTTAACAGCAACAGCACCAACCAAAGAATTTTGTTTCCTAGAGGTCAGTTGCATTCATGCTAACAAATGACAGAAAAAGATTGAGGATTAGTTTATGTCTGCATAGATTTAGGTTTGACTGAAGTCAGTGGAAAAACCTTTTAGGGAAGTCAATATTTTAAGGTTAAGTTTAGTCAAATTAGTCAGGTTTTTAAGACCAGGAGGAACCAATAAAATCTTTTGTGGTCTACTCCAAAATACAGATTGTAGAATTTAATTCCCTGATATCTGCACTGAATCTGTTCTGATTGCTCTCTACAAGTACATTTGGTTGAAACTTGTGAAGTAATTTATCTGTTGCACAAGAATGAATAACATCTAGACCCCTGGCTGAATTGTGTGGGTTCTGCGAGGAGACAGGACAGGAATAAAAGTTGAAAAGGCATATTTTTGTCTTTGAGGTAAATAGATCTGACTCTGAATAAACACAGCAATCAAATCTGTTGAGTAGGAAGGTGCAATTTTTATGTAATCACTTTTGGAATAGAACTTCCAATATTCTATTCAGTTATCCAGTTTTTAGTTAAGTAAGTGAGTACAATTTGACTATAAGTACCCGAAGTCCATTTAAAGTCTTTTCTGCAAAATAATACATTTAACATTCCCACTTGAACTTTCAGTATAAACCTGAGTGCTGTCATATCTCCTTGTTCTTACAGGAGCATTTAAATTTTACTGTCAACTTTTTTAGGGTTTCACAACTTCAGCACTGTCATCTCCTCCTAAACACTTCTCAGGACTCTGCATCTCTTGAGTCTAACGTGAAGTGTGTATCTTTCTTCTTTCTTTATCCCTTTGTTTAGCTTGCTCTCTGTTTTTGTTTGCCCACTGAAGATGCACGTTGTCTTTCAAACAACACGTAACTCATACGGAACAGCAAACTGCCATTGAGATTGAGAGCATTGTGTTCTTAAAGTACTCTTTGCACTTGCCTTCTCTGACCTGTGTGCCTTAGATCAGAAGTTAAAAACCTGAATGCACCACTGCATGCAATTCTTCCTCTTCCCTGCTACATTTGATGGGTAAAAACTGTTTATATTTAACTTTGGGCGTTTATTTTGTTCAAGCATACAACTCTCAAAGAGATATTATATTCCTCTTTGGAATCTGCTTGTCTGCCTCATTTCTCTACATTTGGTTGACTTCACCTGTTTTCTATTAACTGCAACATTAACTGATTTTACATGGTCTAATTTGCATAAACTGTCTATGGAATTTTAGCTTTCCCCTCACAAAATTCAACATAAAACTCTTGCCCACAACTTCTAGTCTGCTTTCGGGCTTTCATATGGACCCCAATCAATTTCCTTACTCCTAACTTTGCAAATACATGCAGGGATACCTGGGTGAATTTTCTCTAATTTTCTGACAGTGCAACTCTCTAGGAATTGAAAGATCCTTTGTTCTGTAGTTGGTGAGTTTCAGCACAGAAACCAATTTTAACACCTCCTACCTTCACTATAAACAGCCCAAAACTTTCTTGCACCAAATATCAAATCAGGAGTTTTATAAAAATCCTAAAAAATTAGTCAGTGGCTTAGTTAGCAAAAAGATTTAAATTTTCCTAGTATTTATTTTCCAGAAAATTCTCACAAAGGTTTGGATTGGGTTGATTTTACTTTAGTTTCTGATGTGAAATTTCAAAGACATGCAGTGAATTTGTTTTTAACCGATGTCTCCCATGTGCAGGATAACAGTGCCAGTGGAAAGGAAGGGGAAATGGCAGAATACTGCAATCAACATGTAGTTGTTTATTTAACAGTAAATTCTGGTTTGTTTCTAGTGTATTTTTCCTGGAAAAGGCTACAAAAAACTCCTATACATGCTCCCCATCGCCTTGTCTTATATCAGCTGTTGAAGTGTAGGGGCTGCCTTGCTCAGAGACAAGGTGTCTCTGCTCATTGTTAATGTTCCACAATGTGAGCTGACATCTCTAAGTCCCTTAAAGCTTCTATAGGAATTCAGATGGTGTTGAACATCCAGGCAAGGACAGAGTGGTGAGGTTAAGACAGAGAGGGATATTTGTCCTGGTTTCAGCTGGGATGGAGTTATCTTCTTCTTAGGTGGCACGGTGGCTGTGTTTTGAATTTAGTATGAGAATAATGTTGATAACACACTGATGTTTTCATTGTTGCTAAGAAGACCTTGCTCTAAGTCAAGGATCTTTCAGTTTCCCATGCTCTGTCAGCAAGGAGATGTACAAGGAGTTGGGAGGGAGCATGGCCAGAACAGCTGACACGAACTGGCTTGAGGGATATTCTGTACTAGAGAACATCATGCCCAGTACACTGGGGAGAGTTTTGCCAGAAGCCACCAAATGCTGCACAGGTGTAGGCTGGGCAGTCAGTGGGTGGTGAGTATTGTGCATCACTTGTTTTTCCTGGGTTTTAATTTGCTTTCTCCTTTTCCTTTTTAAATTATTTTTGCCATGACTATTATTATCAAACTGTTCTTTTCTCTACAAGTTTTACATTTTTCCAGTTCCCTTCCCTATTCCATTGCGGGTGGGAGAAGCAGGAGCACGTGGCTGTGTAGAACTTAGTTGCCAGCAGGGGTTAAACCATGACAGTTCTTGGTGCCCACTGTGGGGCACAAAGGGTTGAGAAAACAGCAGATCTGACCAGAGCTTGTTAAAACAAAATTAATTTAAGCATTCATTTCAATAGTCACCGGTCACACTGCTGATACATTTGCTCTCAGAGTTTCTGCATGTGGGCTCATGTAATACTTTACTTGATGTATGTGTTCCCTGTTGTGCTGTCTATCCTTCTTGGGGTCTGGGCTAAGGTTGTCATTTTGTTGTTCTATGCAATGCTGGCTCATGATGAGATAGAATCACTGGTTGTGACACTAATCTGGTATGTGTGATCCGTGTGCTCGGCATCGCTGTCACCTCTGTGTTTCGGGAGCCATCTATTGGGAACTATTAATAACTACACTTTCCGCCTTTTCTCCTTGAAGAGCCAACCTAGGGGGCAAACATCCCTTCTTCCTTCCTTCCTTCCTTCCTTCCTTCCTTCCGTCCTCTCTCTCCAGGCTGTTTACAGTAGCATGTGAGATTTTTAAAGGTACTGAATATCCTTTGAATTGTCTCAAAACAAACCTGGTCCTTCTGCTAGGATGCCGCCCTACTGTTAAATTCAGTTCAGATCGTGTTTAGGGTTAAGCAAATGTCTGTGACATGGTACTCCAGAAAGAACTGCGTCATACAATGGACTCACTTCCAACACAACCTCATAGATCCCTGGTCCAAAGAAAAGGGCATTGAGTGGGTATATCACATCCCCTCTCATACATCAGCCTCTGGAAAAATTGAACACTGCAGTGGACCATTAAAGACTACACTGAAAGCAATGGATGGTGGGACTTTCAGACTTTGGGATACACGTCTGGCAAAGGCCACCTGGTTAGTCAACACTAGGCAATCTGCAAATTGGCCTGGCCCTGCCCAAACAAAACTTTTATGACTGTAGAATGGGATAAAGTTCCTGTAGTGGACATAAAATATACTCCAGGAAAACAGTCTGGGTTATTCCTGCCTCAGGCAAAGGCAGACCCATCCACAGGCTTGCTTTTGCTCAGGAGCCTGGGTGCCTTTGGTGGGTAAAGTGGGAGTATGGGGAGGTCTGGTGTGTGCCTCAGGGGGATTTGATTCAGGATAAGAATAGCCAATCAATTAAATTGCATGATGTTAATTGCTAGATAGCACTGTATCTTATCACTTGTGCAGTGGCTATATGTTCATCATCACACTGGGATCTGAACCCCACTTCCTTTTGATTTCCACATTAATGAAAACTGAACTTTGATGAAACTGGACAAGCACAATGATGATGGAATCAGAACTGACTTCAACATGCAACAATTCACACACCATCTTTGCTGCCTTGAAAGATTGTTATGACAGATGGAGCCCAATTTCATGGACTCAATGAACCCAATAAATGATCCCTAGACTAAGAGAATATATCTGTGTGCATATATCAAAAAACAGGACAGGTGATAAATAGGGTATTGGAAGTGTGGCATGACATACATTATATGGAATAAGTGGCGGATAAATGCAGGTTTTATCTGGGATAGAATTAATTTTCTTCTTAGTAGCTGGCACAGTGCTGTGTCTTGGATTTAGTGTGAAATAATGTTGATGACACCCTGATGTTTTAGTTGTTGCTAAGTAGTGCTTACTCTAAATCAAGACCTTTTCAATTTCTCGTGCTCTGCCAGCAAACAGGTACAGAAGAAGCTGGGAGGGAGCATGGCCAGGACAGCTGACCTGAACTGGCCAAAGACACATTCCATAGTATGGAATGTTATTCTCAGTATATAAATGGAGGGGAGTTGGCTGCGAGCCACCGATCGCTGCTCAGGGATGAGCTGGACATTGGTCAGTGGCTGATGATTGACTGTATTGTGCATCACTTGTTTTCCTTTTTCTCTTTTAAAATTATTTTTCACCATCATAGTCATCATCACCATCATCATCATCATCATCATCATCATCATCATCATCTTTGACTTTATTTCAATAATTAGAGTGCTCTTAACCTGTGAATTTTACCTTTTTCCAGTTCCCCTCCCCATCCTGCTGAGAGGAGAGGAGGGAGCATGTGGCTGTGTGGTACTTGCTGAGTGGCTGAGATTAAAACACAGCAGTGTTCCAGACATGGAAGCAGGGAAGCATGGGATAAAGAGCTGAGGAAACAGCAGTGTGAGGTGAGGGTGAATAAGGTTAATTCATCTTTTGGGTGAGCTGAGTGGCAGCGACAGGAACATGGGTTTAGATTTCTGTTTAGGAGGTGTAAAAATATGTGATGTAAGGGTTTGGAATTGATAAGATAGGAGATGTAGGATCACACAATATTTCAAGTGAAATTTCTACTTCTGCCCTCTCAAAGGGACATAAAATCAGGAGAGGTCTGTAAGATCATCTTAGAGACAACAGTGTGTCTTTGTGGTGCGGTAGTGTACGTTTCTCAGGAATTAGTCACCCCAAAATAGCATATATAGGGTGTCTAGAGGCATGTAATAAAAACAATGGGAAGCTGAGAAGCACAGGCTGAATATTCCTTTGTCAGAAGCAGTTAACCTGCTAGACCCACTTGGCTTAGAACAGAGAGTCATAGAAGGAGTTGTGAAACCACAGTGTTTAATACAATAAACTTGGAAGGAGGATTTGGAAGGATTCTTGTTTTCTTGATAAAATTTCAGTAGCACAGCTAACTGATTAATTAATTAGTATTTGTGAGTGTCCTTATCCAAGCATATGTGGCATACCAAGAATATTTGGTGCAAGAACATAATGCAGGATTGGGAACAGTTATGAAAGAAATATTGGTGTTGAGGGGGAAGAAATAACTAAAAATGTACTGTTGTGGTGTAACCCGGGTAGGCAGCTAAGCACCACCCAGCCACTCGCTCACTCCCCTGCAGTGGGATGGGAGAGATGAACGGAAGGGTAGAAGTGTGAAAACTCATGGGTTGAGATAAAGATGGTTTAATAGGTAAAGCAAATGCCGCACGCACAAGCAAAGTGAAAATAAAGAGTTCATTCATTACTTCCCATGAACAGGCAAATATTTTGCCATCTCCAGGCAAGCAGTGCTCCATCACACATAATGGGAAGGCAAATGCCAACACTCTGATCTTCCCCCTTTCTCCTTCTTTCGCCAGCTCTTACTGCTCAGCATGAAGCCATATGATATGGACATCCCTTTGGTCCCTGGGGTCAGCTGTCCTGGCTCTGTCCTCTCCCAACTTCTTCCACAACCCCAAGGCTACTCATGGGCAGGGCTGTATGAGAAACAAAAAAGCCTCAATACTGTGTGGTTGCTACTTAGCAATAACGAAAATGTTGGTGTATTATTGACACTGTTTTGGTCACAAATCCAAAGCATAGCACCATAACCTATTACGAAGAAAATTAACTCTCTGTTAGCCCAAACAATGAGTACTTATAAATTTTTAATCATATCAGTTCTTAGTGGAACATCTGAAAATAATGAATATTCATAAAGATCATGGACTTTTCTTCTGACAGTTCCTCAAGAGTCAAATTCTTCTCCCATTCCAAGAGGTGAAATAGACAAACAGATTTTGCATTTCTATCAGAGGTAGAAACTATTGACCAAACCTAGTCTACTGCTTGTTTTTATCAAGGGGAACTGTTATCCTCTACCTTGGAGCTCTTTGGATCATGCTAACTTTAGATATATTGTCTAGCTGCAGATGGTTCATTTTATTTAGAATGCAGAAATAGAAGGCATTCATTTAAATGCAAATTTGCCACTATGTCCTATGGAATTTCCTCTCACTGAACAGTGTTGTTGTGAACATTTACTGTGACTGGAAAAATACTGACACTCATGTATGCCTGCCCCTATTTTTCTGCAGTAAAGTGCAAGAGCTGTTAAAAATTATAATTTGTGACAAACAACTGCCAAGAAGAAATCTTACATTAGACGTCTTGACATACTGATGTATGAGTGGGGGATATCTGCCCAGCTTAATGTTTTAATTAAAAGCAGAACGTTACACTATTAGCTTTTTGTAGAATCAAAAATTCACATTCTCTGCATTTTTTCTTGACTGATGCAAAGGTTTTCCAAAGATGATAACCAAATTTGATATTTCATGACAGATAATTTGCATCTTTTCAATGTCCCACCTTCTCACAGTTGTCAAATCTTTCATATTTCTTTCAAGCAATGTCATGATTCTGATTGCTTTAACAAATATTAATCAGATTACATCACATAATTTGTTTCTCTGTTCATGTGGTGTCAGCATTGCAGAATGAATCTCTGAACCTGAAGTTATCGTGACACTAATGTTTTCAGAGAGACTATCAATGTGTCTGGGTTTTCTGTTTTGTTGGTTTCATCTGTATTGGGTTTCTTATTTGGTTTAGATTATTTTGTTTTTCATTTGAAACAGGAATCAGGAGGCAGCTAACAGCTTTAAGACAGGTATGCTCAGTATTGTATGATGTCAATGTTGCTTCTAGCTTCCTTTTTCTCTTATGTATCCTCCAAAAATCCCCTTATGTATTCTACAGAACTATACAAGAATAAAGCCAACTTACTCATGTAGTGTGTCTATCTGGTTGTGTTCTCGGTCTGATCTGGGTTCTGATCTCACACTCACTGTGAAATATTTATTTTGTTTATTTGCTTAGTGTGGTTTAGTTTCAATCACGAAAGATTCCTTACTTCTTGAACAAACTAAGCACTTAGTCTTGCAGATAAACCTTAACATACCACTCTAGTCAAAGCTACACTGGGGCTGGAATTTAAGCATATGTTTAGGAACTTCGCAGAATAATAGTCCATAATTGTGTAAGAAATAATACTTTGGAAGATGCTGTTCAGTATTGCATTCTTTCATCCCTTTCCCCTTATATCATATTTTGAGCATACAATCAATTTGCTGTCCACAAAATCTTTTAAGTATCACTTGCTCATCTAGTTTGCCTGGTTTATCTCTTACAAATATTCCTGGTATAGTCCATGGAATATTTGTAAGGAGTAATGATATTTTTTAAATGCCCTAACTTATTTTGGAGCATTAAATAATATAGAATGCAGTAAATCATACTCTAATTAAAATTCAAGGTGTTAAGATCAGCTAGATGTTCTCCAAATTGGGTAGTGTTCCCCATTTTCCCCTTTCTGCTTTGTTTTCTTTACTGTAATGTCCTTTTCTTTAACATGTGAAGTCCTCTTGTTTGATTTTTCGAGCCATGTCCTGGAGGATTTTTGATGTAAAAGTTCTAAACTCCCCTTTTCACATCAGTAGCAAATGTAATAAATGAAGCAGAGCCTGACACCAAAACTCTGCTACCCCACCAGAGATGTTTCCAACACTCCTCAGCGTGGATCGGAAAGACCTTATGCACTCTGGTAACTTCCCAGGTTCTCCCTCACACTGCTGACTGTGGAAGGAATTCCTCTCCTCTGCCAGCAAGCGTGTCTTTGGACTCTCTTTGTGTCTGTCATGCAGCTCTTTAGAGTAATCAGCGAGGAAGTAGCACATGCTGTACAAAACACTCACTGTATTATTACCTGAGCAAGCTACACTTTACATCAGTGTACTTGCTTATGCTTGTTATTTATTCTAAATTATTATTGAGGAAGATCTGATGATATTAGTGCACATTGGCCCCAGGTAAGAGAAAGCCCATGCTCTGAAGAATTTACAGTCAAAATAGACAAATCAGGGTGGGGAACAGAAGAACTCTCTTTTAGCATGTGAGCACAAAAATCCTCGTACGAGGTTTACATCTCCACCTCCTTCTCTGATTTTGTACAATGCATAGTGTGTCACATGTGTTAATCTGTGACAGTGCCATCATTGCTCTGAACACAAAATCATGCACGAACCAAGATACAGATTTCACCATTATCTTACAGGCACCTGTTTGCCTAATTAGGTGACAACTCTGTAGTTGTAATAAACTATCTGCGTCAGGACAAAACAGGTCAAAAGGAATGCTTTTGCAGTGTGGATTATTTCAGTGCACTAAGTTTGTGACTGGGGTTTGTAGATAAAACTATTTTCATTTAATAGGAACAGTAAAAACTGGGGAGAGGTCCAGTTTGATTGCAAAATGCAGCAGCATCAAAAATTCAGAACATTGATAAAAATCCAGACACTGGGTTCCATGTTTCCTCTACATGCTGCTTTTCAATGAAAGGAAAGATTATGCAAAACCTCGTGTTTTGATGGTTAGTTAAGCTACAAAAGCAAGAAAATCCAATGAGAATTCTCTCATTTGACAAAAAAATCTATTTTACCGTCACAGAGTCTTTTAACTGCTGGAGCATATATTGGTTCAAGAAAACCATCTCGAAAGTGAAGCTTTTTCTGTGTTAAAACATGCAGATCTGTCTATGGGAAACTGTGACAGCCCTGCGAGGCACCACTTTGCATCTTTTAGCTACTATCAGCCTATGAAAATGCAATCTTGAGCTATGAGCTGGAACCTTCCTATTAGAGCTAAACCACTTCCTTTGCCCATATTACTTTGGATGAACTACAGCACCCAGATCCATCTCTTGGAAGGCTAGGTCACCAAGATCTTGCCTAGCTTTCCTAAGAACTTAAAATATATCTAATTAGGGAAATGACTTGGGGAAACTTAAGTCAGTTTTGAGCTGAAGAACTCATGATAAATGAAGAATGTGGAAAAATTTGGAAAGAGTCTGGCAGAGGGATACTAAAATGGTGTAGGGCCTAGAGCACGTGATCTACAAAGGAGATATTTAGTCTGGTAAAGGGAAGATGAAAACCGGTATGTAACAACCTCCTGAAGTAATTCCAACAACTCTTTTTCATTTTTTCTTTTGCTTTTTTTTTTTACTTTTTCTTTTTCCTTTGCTTTTTCTTTTTCTTCTCCTTCTGCTTCTTCATCTTCTGCTGCTGCTTCATGCACTGCTTCTGCGTCTGGTTCTTCTTCATCTGCTTCTGCTTCTTCTGTTTCTGCTTCTACTTATTTCTTCTGCTTCTGCTTTTTCTTCTTCTCCTGCTTATTCTGCTGCTGCTTCTGTTGCATTTCTGCTGCTTCTTCTTCTTCTTCTTCTTCTTCTTCTCTTCTTCCTCTTCCTTCTTCTTCTCTTCCTCCTTCAGTAGACGTTATGTCAACTAACCACTATCTTTAGTGTGTTGTTGTTGGGGGTTTTTTTATGTAAGCAAGACTTACACCATTCCTCTCTCAATTTGTCTTTACCAGATGAAACATTCCAAATACCTTTGATCTATCCTGCTGTCTACTTAAAGGAATCTACAATTCTCTGGAGGGAAAAATTAAATTATTTATACAGTTTAAAATCACTGTGTGTAGGCAAAGAGTATTAGCATCACTGTGGAAGACACATAAATTAAAATTGTAAATGCAATTATTTGTTTCTTATTTAGATGATTTTTTAAAATTATGTGCAGTAGTTCTGCTTTCATAAGTGGATAATCCAGACAAGAATTATCTAGAGCATTATGATGATGGATACAACTGCCTTCCAGAGGGACCTCAGCAGACTGGAGAAATTACACAGGCTGCATTGAGGTACATGAAAGCCCTCGATCTGTAACTGAAGACCACACGGCCATGATTGACAGTGCCTTGCTAGAGCCTTTTCTGGGAACAAGCTGGCCTTTACCTTCTCAGTCCAATCTGCTGTGAGGACCATGGACAGTACATGCAGGTACCTGTGGGCATGCTGTGCTGGTTTGGGCTGAGACACAGCTAATTTTCTTCACAGCAGCTTATGTGGTGCTATGCTTCGGATTTGTGACCAAAACAGTGTCAATAATACATGAAACTTCTGTTACTGCTGAGCAGCACTTACACAACATCAAGGCCTTTTCTGTTTCTCACACAACCCTGCCAACGAGTAGCCTGGGGGTGTGCAAGAAGTTGGGAGAGGACAGAGCCAGGACAGCTGACCCCAATGACCGAAGGGACGTCCCACACATATGGCGTCATGCTCAGTATACAAAGCCAGGGAAAAGGAGGAAGGGTGGAGATTCAGGGTTACCGTGTTTGTCTTTCCAAGTAACCATTCCACGTCATTAAACCTTGCTTTCCTGGAAATGTAAAAATGTCTGCCTGTTGAAGGGATTAATGAATTAATTATTTTTGCTTTGCTCATGAATGCAGTTTTTGCTTTATCCTCTTTCCTTTCCCTATCTCTTTTCAAATTTTTTCTTACTCATGAGGCCTGTGGGGAGTAAGAACCATCTTTTGATTCTCATGTTTTTGTACAGTGTAAAAAAAAAGTCTCTTTTGTCTGCAGTTGCTTTAACGATTCCTTCACAGTCAAAGCGTTGTAAAGGGAACTGGGTATACATCCAAATCAGACAATCTATCTCTGATAAAAGTTTATCCTCTGAAGAAGGAACAAATTTCACTTTTCCAAGTATAGCTACTTGTGAAATGACTGGTGCTTAACTTTGGTTGAGTAGTCAGATGTTAGAACAGAGGTAACTTGAGGAATGACAGGACGCATATTTATTGATATATAATGAAAAGCTAAAACTAGGAGGGAAATGCAAGTAAAATGTGATTATGATAATTTCAGCTGTCTAAAATGTATCTGTTATTGAAGAGACATAAATTTATATGGGAGATAACCTCAGGTACACATATCTTAATACATCTTTTTTATTAATGTCTCATAAAAATATGTATTTGCCTACTGCATTGAGGAGTTAGTGATCCACACCACAGGTTCCTGAATAGGCCCAGGTTTGTGCTGTGCCACACGTACAGCGTGGCCTTCAGGCTTGTGTTGTACCACACAAATTCCTTGGACACAGACTGATCATTGGAACAGAGGATCCTCCAGGCAGCTTCAACTGGGTACTGGCTACCTGTGTGGCTTTTCTTTGATCTAACTGTACACCAAGAAGTTCTCAGGGGAGAATCCCAAAAGAGTAGGGAGCAAGATTTATTTTATTCTAGTGTGTTTCAGATATTTTTATGGGCTCAACAAAAATCTGTGAGACATACAGGCAACTAGAAGTGCCCTCAAACAGTTGCATCTTCTGAGAGGAGTATTTGCAGAAATATCCTGCAGAATTATGCTTTTAGAATTTTGAGGATTCTCTAAACATTCAGTAGCTTTGTCTTTGTGAGATAGCTTTCTTACTGGAGTGTCCACCAGCACAACACACAACAAATAACATCACTCATCCAATTTCAGTTGTTTCTAAAAAACTTTGGGGAGCAAATAATAAAGGTTTAGACATAATAAATATAATTGCTAGTCAGACATCGCAGAAATACTTCATAGATCTTTTGTGTGCCATTTATTTGAAATCTTACCATGTGTTCAGTCTCTAACAGTTAAGGTTCTGCCTCTCATGTCTCTCTCATATTACCAGTTCAAAGAGGCAAGCAAAAGTACTTTCCTTTTGTATTTCATTGCTCTGCTCTCTTTTGTGAAACCTGACTTTGGTCTAAATCAATCCAGTCTAAATTCTGTCAATAACGAGGGATGATTGCCTCCAGACCTTGCATAAAGATATTCTTTGAAATAGCAAAGACTTCGTAAGCTCAGACACTTTCCAGAACTTTCAAGGCAGCCCACAAAGCCTCATTCAAATGCATTGAGACCTAAATAACCAGTGGGATTCTGTCCATCCCTTTACATAAGCATGGAAATTCTGATATATTACAGAAGACAAGTTAGACATGCCATTCCATAACTTATTAAGATGATTAGTTATGCATGATTACAAAAGTTTTTTGTTAATTTATCAGTCCAGTATTAAGGCCAAATACCTAAGAATTTCCAAACAGAAGTGCTCAATGAAAGACTTAGATTGTATGTATTTTCTATCTAAGATCATTGGCACAGCACTTGGATTAGATGGTTTTACTTCTGGATATCAATGTTAGCATCTTTCTACTATTTCTTGTTCCTAGATAATTATGAGGGTCCTTAAGCAGAAGATTCCTGACTCTTAATCCAAAATTTTATAGCCCTTGGGAGAGAAATTTTAGTACATCTCAAAAATAAGTTTTAAAAGATAACAACTTTGGAATTCCTAAAAGTATCAGAATTGCATATGGAAAAAGAAATAATAACAAAAACCCAAAACCCTCAAATATGTGGAAGAGATTCTACTAATGAAGATAACATGGGAGGTTTCTCACAGTAGAGAGTGTTCTTGGTTAAACAGCTGCTCACTTCTTGATGACTTTCACATTCCCAGCAAAACTGGAGGAAAAGAAAAAAATGAGGTCCTTAGCCTTATTTTCTTTCCTGTCCTTATGCTTATATCAAACATGCATATGACTGTATGAGACTCGATGCATGACGAAAGAAAAGAAATTATGAGCAAACTAAGTAGGAATGCTGAATGCCAAGATAAAATCTATAGCTAGTATTAGCCAATAGCTAATGATTAACCCAAGTTTATTGTAAGTGCAGTGAATGGAGTGGAGTCGAAAAGAAGACGATATGTGTTTAAAAAGTTACTTTGCAGCATGTTGCAAAGCGATACAGAAACTGCTAAAGTAGAACTCAAAATGAACAAAATGCTTTGGCTGGATTTTCCCTAGAGAGAGACACTTTACAAAGCAGGTGTAAAAAAAACCACGGGAGTCTTTGTATAACAAATGAACTGTGCCTCTTAATTAGGAGACTCCCTCAGAACTCTTGGCAAGTCAAGGGAAAGCGTGCTTATATCAAAATCAGCTGGCTGTTTTAAGTGGATTTAGGATTTGTGCCATGTATTGGCCTGACAGCTCTGGAGATGGAAATCACTCAGTAGTAAATAAGGAAGCAACTGTGCAGATTTCCTACCTCCCTCCTGCAAAAGTGTTTTGTTTCTACCCTCTCAGAGCTCTCCCAAGATGCCTCCATTCATTCTCCAAGCCTGTTTCATGCAAGGCTTTTTGAATGACTACTCAAGGTCTAGTCCTATCACCACAAGGATTCCTGCTGCAATTTAGCACATGACTTAAGGAGGGGGGAGGGAGTGCTAAGTTTGCTGCTGAGATAATCATGTCCTTGTAAATAAAGCAATATGCAATTTCTGAGAACAGGCAAATGGATTTTTATCCATCTTTGCCCTGTGAGTGATTACTGTTTAAAACCTAAATAAGAATCAAGAGTTAAATTTAAATTTAGTCTCTCTACTCCTGTGCAAACCCTTGGCTCCACTGTGTCCATTCCTCAGATTTATCGGGAGTCTGCACATGGAACTTTATCGGCCTTTTCCCAGCTTCCCAAAGAAAGCTTAAAGCAGTTCTTGGAGAGGTTCAACCAATTTTAACACATTTTTTCTATCTAACAGTGCTGCTGATCCACAGTTAGAAATGGTCAAATGTACTTCACGTAAGAATTGCAACATCAGCATAAACAGGCTCACATAAATAAATTTGAGAACACCTTAGTGAGATCTGTAAAGAAGACTGTTTCATCTCGTTTGCAGTAGAATAAATTAAATCCAGGAAAATCAAACAACTCATTTTGAGTGTGTCTGAAATATCTGGAGGAAGGAAAGCTTGGTTCATATTATCTTATTGTTCATTCTCTACTGTTTAGCTACTTTCTTTTATAAAAATAATTTCTTTCTAGATTTGTATAATATGATCCTTTCACTTGACAAAATGAGACATTGCCTCTGTAAATTTGCTAAATCAACTGTGCATTAAAACATGACTAATAAAGCATGCAAATTAGATTCTTGCTTTTGTCATTTTTATTGTCTTTAGAAATGGTGACTTTCCTATTTGGTAGATGAAAAGCTTTCTCATTCATTGTGTAGGTTAAGCAGCATTTTGTAAAGAAATGAAGTTCAACTCAAAACTCAAAAGGATTTTAATTGATTTTATTCTTTAGTGAAGCTGCTGTAAAGATGTTGGCTATACAAGAATAAAGTAGTTTATCAAATTTCCTGCACTGAAAAAGAATCCTTCTAGTAAGAAAGATAACTATTATCTACAGTTGCAGAATAGAAATACATTGGTTTGGATCACCATGCCTGATCCAACAGAAAAGAAAAACTAGGTTTGTTTGGAGATTTTGTTGTTGTTGTTGTTTTGGAATATCAGTCAGTTTTTAAATTTTGGATAAATCAAATATTAAGCAGCCACAGATAAACCGACCCAAATGAAGTGACTGTTCTTTCCGTATCCAGAAGATGCAGAATTAATTGCCAAAGGCACCCGGTGGATTGATGGGAAAAGGAGAAACTTGAACAGAAAACAGTGAGGCACATGAGTAGTGCATTGCCATTTAAGCATTCTACACAGAACCTGATCATCACTTGCTTTGATGGATTTTTATGAGGTTATGAGAAAATCTATCTTATTTTAAAACGTTCATTTGCAGAACATAACACTCATGAAGAATGATTTAATTTCAGAGTTTATTTTTAGGGACATATTCAAAGAGTAAATCTGGAAAAGAAAACACAGGGTCATAGAATGGTTTGTGTTGGAAAGGACCTTAAAGACCACCTAGTTCCAACTCCACTGCCATGAGAGAGTTTTTAGGATCAGTGCTTAATTTGCCTGGTTGCACCTGAAAATAAAATGCATTTTCTAATGACACTGAAAGCAAAAAATTATTTGGCTTATATAATCTCAACTTTTTTTTTTTTTTTTCCCCTGACAGAATCTTAATATTTAACTTCTGGCTTTCACTTTTGTGAAATTGTTTTCCTTTAACAATTGAAAGAGTTACGTATTCAGGGATGCACACATAGTCAAAAAAAAATTTCCTTTTGTCAAAAAGAGAGCCCATCCCAACACATTTTCCCAATGAAATGTGATTTTTAATTGATTACTTTGTTTTCTCAAAGAAAATATGTTTCTCTGATTCACTTTAGTTAATGCTTGCACATTTAGAGCCACAAACAGTTCCTAATAACTCTCCAGGTAAAAAACTGTCTGGATTTATGTCTGATAGTATATCCTGGGATCAGAATTTTTAAAACAAAGGAGTACATGCCTGTGAAAAGGCTGCTGTTTTTGAAGACACACTGAACTTGGCATTACGTGAGCTGAAAAACTCCAGAAACTAGTTATTGGGGAGTATAAGGTCTACGACAGAACAACCTGCTGACTATTTTGCAGTTCAAGAGATTGCTGCCTGTGTCCCTTCCTCTTGGCCACTGTGCTGCTTGCATCTGTCCTGGGAGTAGGGGCGATGACAGGGAACACGAGCCTTCATATTAACCACTGCCGTGGAAAATCTCGTTGCTCAGCGCATTCTGCCGGGAAAAGTGTTTTGGTCTAAAATATCACGCCACGAACTGGAGAGTTTGAAAAAGAGACATGTTGTTTTCTTTCTGTTCTGTGGTTGAGTGGAAAGCTTCTAGCAGCAAGGACAAAAGGCAGCTGAGTAATGCTGTAGGCTCCTTTAGAAAGGGAACACCAGAACTTGCTTGTGTAGACCCAGGTTCTTAACTAAGTTGTAGACAGGTGTCACTTTGTATTGTGAGGTTCTGCAGTAACTTGAAAAAGGAAAGTATTCTATTATGGTTGTCCAGCTTCTCATTTTCTTTAGCTGATGATTTTTATGGCACATAGGTTAATTTTATTGTATATTTATTTGCCAGATGTTTAATATCACAGATTGCACTTCCGTTCTTTAAACAGAACTTACAGTGGTTTTGAGAGCAAAGATATACATATTTGCATGAGGAACAAGCAGAGTGCTTGGAAAATTTTCTTGAATTCACTTGAATATTTCAAAATGGGTGTGTGTCTAATTTGATTAGCTCATTTGCTGCGTTAAGAAATTGTGGTTACTTTGGGGTCATGTGCTTTCTTTTATGGAACAATCTGATGGAAACTCATATTGTCAAAAAAGTGTAGTAAGTTGCATCTGCAAAAGCAAGTTTATGTTCAAGTCATCATCTGTAGAAGTCATCCCACTGCCAGTGATACACAAATCGTGTTTGTATTCACAATCCTCACACAGACCCCAGTACCATGATGCTATCGAGAAAAAAATCCTCTGTCTCAGATATTATTTAGCATATTGGCTTAGTTTAAGAACTAAGCTTTTTCAGGTTAGCCTGCTTTTTCTTTCAGAACCAAGAATTCAAATTTCATCTTGTAGTCAAATATGCAAATTTATATCAATGCTGAAACTATTTTGGGGTTTATTTGGGTTTAAAATAGCCCAAGGCATTAATGATTCTGACACAGGGGCTTGAAGGGTCTCAGGAATTGAGACTCTGATAGTCTTCTTTGTGCTTTATATTTTACATCTGTGCCGTAAGTATCACAGTCCCATTCTTTCCTGCGACATCCTCAGAAAGAATATGCTGTGAAAAAGCAATTTTCCGATAGCCAGTTCTAGAGCAGAACTGCATATTAATTTCTTTAAAATTCATGTTTGCTCACTCACCTGCAGTAAGTGATGATTTCTGACATGAGAAAAAGAGAGCAGATTGGAATTTGCTCCAACCTAAAGCATTTGTTGTGTTTAAAGTGAGATAGCAGTGAGACCCTTCTAAGTGCCCTGCAACACAGGTATTCAAACTGTGGGAAGAAAAAGCTCTCCCTAGCACCTAACTGAGACTGGAAGTACAGGCTGAACTTCCCCTGCCAAAATCATCAAAGTCAGGACTACAAGTTATGAATTTCAATGACCTGGGAGATCAACCACTGATATGTCATCTCACTCCCATGAGAGCACAGACATTGAGAAATTTAATTTATATCTTCCCAGCTCACTGGACGAGCACTGGTTGCCAAAGCTTTATCATTAGCAGTAGCATGTAGAACCCTTAAGACTCTAGAATTTTTCTCTGCCATGTCTGTATTTTCCTTTTGAAGTAGATTCTTCTGCATCATTCTTATTTAAGAAGCAAATCTTCATTCAAATGGAGATCAAAATATAGAAAGGAAGCACTATAATAGTGTGGGAAGGAAACATAAGAGGCTCTGAAAGGAAACATGATAAGGATCACTAAGGGAGTCTCAGAGTGACTTTGTTTTCATTAATGTGATTATATTCTTCATTATCCTTGATTATGTTTGTATGAAAGGGGTTAATGGATTTGGTCAAATTCAAAAGTAGATCTGCTTTATGAGGTGCTGCAAGATATTGATAAAACCAAAGATTTTAAAGGGAATTAAAGTTGTTAGAACTATGATAAGGAATAGTTTTCAAAAAACCTCAGTTTACAGGCTGATATGTAGGCAATATTCAGATATAAAAAATTAACACTATTAAGCTTGGGAGTATTACAGTGAAGAATTAGAGATGAGACAAATTTTTAAAGAAATATGCCAGTGAAAAAGGCCTGTGGTATTGAATTTTGATAACACACAGCAGTAGTCTCTCTCCCCCTGGAGCTGGCAGAATTGTCCTCTGGGCAGTTCTAGGCATGTCCTTAAAGACAGATAATCCCATAAAGGATGAGTTTAAAGGGCGAGAAGGAAAAAAAATTCTGATGGGTCTGTTTGGAGGGATTAATTTACAGGGAAAGTATATGTGAAGAAGGATATAAATATGCCTTGTTTGACTGAGAAACCGTTAAAAAGGAGAAGAGACAGAAGTATCTACATTTTTCCAAGAGTAAACAAGTCTTAAGTTTATTTTTAGATCTTTTTCTTTCCTTCAATCACATATTCCCATTGAAGTTTCCTAGGAAAAAAACCTTCCCAGAACTAAACCCTTTCGTATCAGAAAACAGAGATCTACTATGTCTGACACCATCAATTAGTCTGCATTCTCTAGCACAGATTTTAATATCACACTTTATAAATAGATAAAACAGATTTCTTGGGATTTTTAAGCTGTGTATGAGCCAAAAAGAAGAAAAAGTCAAAATAAGAAAGAAATACAAATTTATAATTTTTGAGACACCTAGAGATTCCCTCATCTTCCCTATGAAGCAAAAGTCCTTACGTAACCAGTGTTCAGTCTTTAAAATACTGCATTAAAATGTGTAATCCTGAAACAGAGTAAGCATTCTCACCATCCTCTAGTGGAAGGCTTTTGTAGCCCTATCTCTTATTAGTTGCAATGATAGCCTTTCCTCAGGAAAGCTGTCTTTGAAACATTCTGGTGCTTTCTGGCCTATACTTTGAATCTTTAGCTGAATGAATCTGAGAATCAGGCCCTTCATGTTTAACTAGGATTGCTGCATTTGTCTCTTTTTTATTTAAAATTGACTGAAAATCGACATTTATTTTTGTTTGAAGTAATTAATCTTCAATTTCTGCTCAAGGTCAGCCTACCCACATTCATACCTTTGGAACAGAAACTGTAGCAGGTGATAGAGTTTTTGCACGGAACAAGGGCACCTTGGAGAAAGGAAGGGAGCAGAGGCTGACACCAAGCAGGAAAACACCTAGCAGGTCTTAGAGAGAAGGGGAAGTGCTGAAGGGAGTCAAAATTGGCCTGCATCAACATTTAGCAATAGAACCATATCCTACTGGCTTGGATTGCATCAAGAAAAATATCATAGTAATACAATTAAATAATCTGATAATATATATAATAAGATTTGGCATGACGCAGCTCGACTTTGCAGTGCTTGTGGCACAATGAGCAGAGTTAATTTTTCATTGCTTTTGGGAATGTGATGTTCTCTTGTTAAGGTGCAAACTGACTTGTCATCACTTCTGGGAATTCAGTTTTAGTGGTCTGGTATTATTTCTGGGGGTAAACACTGACATTGCTTAACATACATTAGCAGCAGAGTGTGTCTAGTTGAGAAAATGCAAATCCTGAGTTCTAAGACGTCAATATGGAATATAAACTGCAACCTGGCAAAGAAAACTCCTAAATCTAAATCAGCATGATTGGCAGATTTTTTATTCTGTCACAGGAACTGATTACTCTTTTCACTTAGAAACCTTTGAAATGGAAACCTTCTACAACAAAAAGCCAAATTTTAAAACATTTTGTGTCAAGGAACCAAAGTAGATAAAACACCATTTAAAATCATATTGGAATATTTTGCTTTATTAGCCATATTTTAACAGCAACTCTCAGTGGTATTTCATAATAATTTGTTAGATGACCAGAAGGGTTTGAAAGAGATGTCTCATTACACTGTCCATACTTCTTTTTTAATCTACATTCTTCAGTTTAATGTATGTGGAAAATAAGACCAAGGTGATTTATTTAATTGGTCCTGTGGTCAGTGGATGTGATGCCCACTAGAGTCCCACTCACAAACCTGTTAAATTCATAATAGAGTAAGCTAAGATAGAGTCCATAACCCTTAAACTATTTTTTTAAGCCTTGGTTCAGAGCACTCAGGTCAGGAAGAAAGCTTAGGCACATAAATTAAATATCACCAGACTCTGATGATAAAATGTGTAAATAATGGTTATTTTGTAGCCCAGATCTTCCTAATACTCAAAGATATTTAGAAATTCACTCACATGCACACTTAAAAATTAAGTATTTCCCCTTGTTTTTCTGTTTATTTCTGCTTCATAAACACAATTTGTCTATACCACTGCCTACCAAATATGATTTTTCGTGCCACGCTAAGCTCAGTGGAATAGTATTCTTCTGTCAAGAATTTGCGATGCAAAGTAAGAAAATGTTAAGCTCAAAGCTACTACTAATAAATGTTATATAACGAGAAGAATCAGTGAAATAAAGAAGCACTTAGCAGCTAATGATTCAGGAATTATAGAACCAGAGAAGCACTGAATGGAATGAACCTCAGAGGTCTCCATCCAAATTTCATTATTGGAGTGGGACTGTTGCCAGCACTCCACGAGGTGAATCTTGAAAGTGCTCAGATGTGGAGATTACCCAGGCTCTCTGAGAGACATCTTCTAGTGCTGTCCTACTCAATGAATGCTTTCCTTTCCTCTAAGATAAAACCAGCTTCCTGCAAGTTTTTGGGAATTCCCAAGCAGTTTGTGGCCCCTTGGCCCTTGCTGTATCATCTGCCGTTACTGAGAAGAGTTCTGCTCTGTCATCCTCCCAAACTACCCTTCATGTGGACCAGGAAGGTCGGGCGATGCCCTGCTCCCCTCAGGGTGCCTCCTGGCCACGGAAGCTTGGCGTGGTGCTCTGCTGCCCCTCAGGGGACCTTGCCTCCGAGTCTCAGTGGCCTGTTGTGGTGCCCCTCTGCCCTCAAGGCTGAGCATTTTGGGCCAGCATAGTGCTCTAGTCCTACTGTGGATGACTATTTGTCTCTGATACCAAAATTGCTGATACAGGCATTAATGAATCACTACCTCCACCACAAACACAGGGCTGAAGCTGTGTCTTTAATTATGCTTTTTTTAGCACTTCCAGCAAAATTTCTGTCCCCTTCTCTTTGGACTTACCCTCCAACAGCCTCAATATTGTGCTAGTTCAGCTCTTTTTTTCAGCTATACAATGAATTAGTTTAGTAAATGAAATGGAATAAAAGTAAACCCTCCAAAAGAACAATGCCACACTCCCTTTAAAAAAAATTGGGTTTGTAATTTTAATCAGTGCCCTGGTCTGGATCAACTTGCATCCACACAGACAAGTGGGTTTGCAAACGAAAAAAATCAACAATGGGCAACAGATCTTGCTGTTGAGAAAACTGCCATCTTGAGCTGCATCCCAAACTCACCAAATAATTTCATACATTGGTACACGTAAGTGCTCATTAGAGAACAATTATTTCTATAACCACCAGCTTCAGCAAATTTCTAGTTCTATGATCTGGGATTAAAACTGTGTTCCTCTGATAACTTCTCGTGCCACTGTTCCATTCTGACATGCACTCTCAAATTGATCCTTGTGATGTTGAAGGAGGAGTCTCAATGGAAGTAATTTCTTGTCTTTCCAGAAAACAGATCTTCCCTAAAAAGTCAGTACAGAGTTGCTCCAAAAGGTCTGCATATTTTGCAAAAACAAAACAGAATAGCCCAACCTGTCACTTTCTCCAGAACACAGAGCATGAGATTTTGCTGCACTTTAGATCAAGAAAGACTAAAACACTCTTTAATTATGATGCAATAATTGTATCCACATGAAGGAGTTTGGGTACTTATTGCCTTTGTGAAAGAGTGGTTATCGACGCATAAAACACTACCACATTACAGAGCCATGGTGATTTCTATTTCCTTTCCTTGCTGGCAAGAACAGCAGCTGACTGTCAGTGTTCTGGAGGAGTAGGCTGTTAAGAGTAGATTCTGACCACGTGAGCTTGGTCCCAGGTGTCCCTGGAGGTGGATCCAGAGTTAGGCATTCCAGAAGGTAAAGTTCTCCCCTTCGAACAGAGGTGGATGAGCAAATTCTGCGTTTTTAACCTTATTACTGATGGGCTGCTCCGAGGTGTTATATGCTGATCAGTGTAGCAGGTTGCCAGGCAAACATTAATAGTTAAGTTCTGTTATTTCTGCCACATACGTGTTTTTTCGTAATACCTGTATAATTACAACTTAACAAGTAAATGTTACATCCCTAACAACTCCACAGCAGCATATCAAAGGTCAAACTCTGGGCCTTCAACACTAACCTAATTATTCTAGTCATGTCAGCTCCGTAGGGATTTCTCTCTCCGTAAGAAAGTTTGCTTTTGAGACAAAATCCCAGTTTCTCATGGGGTTTCAGCGCCCCACATTCCCTCCTCTGTCAATTCCCCCCTCTAAAGGTTCCATTGGAGGTGATGTACATGAGAACGGGTGCACAGACACTCATAAGATGTATTGTTTCTTTAAATTTTTTTTCATTTTTTTGCATAAGATAATATTCACATAGGAAATCAAATCTCTCAAACAGGTTGGTCAACTGGCATCTGAACAGCAACCCTATAAGCCTCTGTTGCAAGTGTCTTTGCAAAAGCATCTTCAGCTGAATCAAGTGAGACTCACTGAATTGCTTCTCTGCCACATTCTTATAATACAGCTGGCAAGCAGTCTGATGTGCAAACCTAGTCTAGATGTCTCAAGTGTTATGTTTGACCATTTCTGTAATGCAAGAACAGTTCTAGAGACGAGTTCCTCGTTACTAGTACAGTTTGGCCAGTGCTGCAGCATCAATTACCTGGAAGTGTCTCTGAGACAATAGTGCTGTCAAATTAGCTTATGAACAGCAGGAACCGCCTGAGGAAACCTCCAGGACTGGCTGAAATTCTCTCTTGGAGAGCTTCTGCAATGGTTTGTCACTTTGTTTTGAAGGCAAGTAGGAGTTTGGTTGGCCCTCTCATGTCATGTCAGTCCATTATCTCAAATGAGTTGCCTCAGCCAGCAGGATCAGCCTGTAAAGTTCCTCAGCCACCCAGGGAATTAGTGATTGTGCTGAGTGTGCACATTGGCACAGCCAGGATACGCAGCTACACTGGGACTGCAGCTCATCACAAACGAGTATATCTGGATGTTATATACCAGTTAGGGAACTGCTGGCATGGCAATGTTTAGAAAACTGAGAGATCAGGGCGAGAAGTTCCAGTTTTAAACTAGAAAACTAGATTTTTTTCCTAAATTCATCCATCAGCAACACACTTCTTGGCAACAGTCAGTTACTTCTACGATACTGATCATCATCACTACATATACAGAACTTTTAGTATTTAACAAGCGTGTTTTAAATTCCTGTGAGTTCACATGGACCTGATGGCTGAGAGGTCAGGATGACCAGGACTGAGAGCACAGTACAAACCATGTTGGAATATCCTGATTACTACAATTATATGTTATAGTTTTCAAAGGCTTCTGCAATAGTCACAAATTACAGGTCAAATGCAAAATTCAATCTTATCTCGCAATTAAAACTTAAAATCCATAATTCTTGCCACCAGGGGAATTCATTATTGCTTTTCTTTTGGGGTGTTCTCAGAGGTGAGAATTTTGGGATCATTCACTACTATATTTGTACTGAAGATAAAACAGCTATTAAATGTAGCAGAGAGGCAAAATAATCACTCAGAGAGACAAAATAATTTTAAAAGTACATAGTATAAAATATATGAAATACATTCATCCCTATGGAGTAACCATGATGAGGCTACTGTATTTGACAGTGTTCTTGACTTGACCATATCTTCAGTCTCTTTGGTTCTCTCCCTTTTGAAAACCACAGTTTGAGGACTTTATTCTCTGTTACTGTAAATTTTAAGATTGTACTGGATAATGAAACATTTTGGTTTGCAGTGCATGAAATGATTCTTATAATACAAATTTGAAGCCTATGTGTGTTTGTAATGATATTCCAAATATCATTGTAATATGATATTACAAATATTGTTGTAATACCTGATGATGTCCAAATCCACTCCCTGAAATAATAATCCAGGTGGTCTCTCCCATTCTTGTGTCACATAGAAGAAGTGCTTTAAATAATACTTTGCATTTCGGGAGACTTTTATATTGTCTTTAAACATGTACAAGACAAGGCATGTACCACCAGCTGATCATCTCTACCCCAAAATGCAGAGTAATATTATAGATTAAATTAAATGTTGATATAATAGGTCACAAAACTTGAAGATTAAATCATCTAGTATTTTGGGATAGAGACAAGATGAAAATCTAATGCTTCTAACCCTGCGTGTATTTCTAACTTAGGCATTAGAAAGTTTCTCATTATACTTTCCAATTAAAAATGTTCTTCAAGGTTTATACTTCTATTTGACCATAATTTGCAGGAACCATTATAGGATTCATTGTGGCTTAAGTTTGTTGGTGTTCAGTTTTTTTATTTGTCCTGGCATTGAAAGACAGAATAGCTCAAATTCGTCCTGAGCTCACACTCCTACAAAATGAACGTGACCTTTCATATGCCATTTTAAAAACATGCCTTACATTTGCTTATAATTTAAATCTTCTGTGGTTTAGATTGCTGTAATTTCCCTTTTCCTACTCACCAAGCTGGTAATTCTTTATAAACTGTACACACATGCATTTACTACCTATAAATCATAATTTTTACATATTTCCAGAACATACTAGGTGCAAGGGAGAGAATGTGCCACTTTCTTATATTTTTTCTTTCATTAAGAAATTACATATTTTTTCAAACCTCTTGCAGGCTCCAACACTGCAGTAAAGATTAGCATATTTTCATTTGGAGTTGCAGTGTTGTACCCTTCTTGTTAAACCCATCTATTCTATTACTGTTGTTTCCACACTGAAGAAGGTAGTGTTCCCAATGAAAAGGAATAGATCACACAAATTAGCTTCGTCACAAGAAGAGCTCTAATTCTGCACAATTTCTTTTTTTCTAAATCCTCCATTTTTAATTATGTACTGTTTTGATCGAGCAGCTTGAATTTCATTTCAGGTTTTTTCCAGAATGCCAGTTCTTAGGTTTATGGACAGAAAGATCCTGTCAGCTACTGAAATAGACCTGAAAACTGGCTCTGGCCCAACCCTCCTGGAATTTGTTTTATGTTTCATGTAATTCACTTGAGCTCAGTGGCAAAACTGTAAAGCAAGAATCAGGGAAACAATGCTTTGCTCTCATCTATTTAGTGGCAAACTACCAAAGAAGGATCTGAAGAGCAATACCTGGAACAATGGGGTTTGAAGATTGATTGGCTTCTCTAGGCCACATCTGTAACAAAAAATAACTGGAGTAAGAAACTCTTTCCTTAAGGAAGAGAGCTCTTCTTTACCTTGCTTTTAGAAATACCAGCTGTGTTCTGGCTCCCCTTTCCTTCTCAGAAGCAAGCTTTCACCGAAACTGTGAACTCTGCTACACTGATTTCTCTAACTTAATAAATTATGCCCAACAATCTGTATTTCCAGAGGCTTTTTATTATATCAAGCAAGTTTCTGAACACTACAAGCAAAATCATCATATACTACTTAAGAAATCTTTTTTCTCCTGAAAGAAAATACAAACATACCACATAAAAAGTTCATGTAATTCTCAATATTGGCTCCTTTATTATACCCCTTCTATTTTCTGTAGTTTGAAGAAAGAGAGAAGAGGGGCACCATTAACACCTAGGTCACACGATTATACCTGTATTATGAAGAGTTTAATATAAATAAGTCAATCTTCTCCCTGGCAGCGATCACAGATGAATTAGCAGAGTCTCCAGATTCTGCCGAAGTCCACAGCCACGTCAGGTGCCAAGGTCTACTACCAGATCAATAATCCAGGAGGCTGAGCTCTGTTTGCAGCCAGAAAAACCATCATCTTAGGCACCTCAGAGTGCTGACTCCATGCTATAACCTGGCCAAAGCCTGATTATATTTAATTTATTGGCGAACATCATCAAGCAACATTCTGAAGAGGTATGACCTCACTTTTGCTAAGTTATAGACAGTTCTGGAAAACGAGCTACATTGTTCTCAGCTCATGAAATACACAGTACTGATCACACTTTCTTATTTTTCACGTTTTAGTGGGAGGCAGCAGAATTTGGCAATTTTCCTTAATGGAAGAGGAAGGAAAACACCAAACTGGGGAGAAAAAAATGCCAGCCCACTATCATAGTTACCGTTGGCTGCTTGTCGACAGTGACAGCTGAACATGAAGAAAATTGTTCACAACAGGAAAACGTGAGAAATGTAGCAGAATGCCTCGCTGTATAAGACAGTTATGGAAGAGAAAGCAAGAAGACAGACAGCTATTTGCCAGACCTGACAGAGCCATCTAAGTTATTTTCATAGATCTTCCAGTTAAAATGCTTTACAGGAGTGCTCCCAAAGCATTATGTGTATCACTGGAGGAGGCAAATAAATGCCTCATCCATTTTCTGAAAAACTGAAAGTGACAGAAACTGAGATGACAGAATGACTGCTATTGGACAAAGAAATAAAAGAGAGGTGTAATTTCAATTATTGCATCTTCATCTGTGGTCTAGTTAAATTCCTCTAACCTCATGTGACAGCAATTCAAACATTTAGGCACAGACTGTACCCTAAGAAGCAAAGAAACAACTAAGATTCAATACTTACAAAGCAAGAAAACCTCTTGTTTGAATGAATAGTGACATTTTTACGTATTTGGTCTTCACCTCAGATTTGCTAATCATGCTATAATCCATCAGGAGAGAAAAGCAGAGCAGATGAAAAAGAAATGGGTCTTTAAGTATAGAAGTTCCATCTCAGATTCCAGCAAACAGTATAAGGCAGAAGGTAGGGGTTTTCTCAGAAGGGAAAGTTTCTTAAAGCCATCACACAAAAGAAGTGACAAGATAGGATGGAATCTAGTGATTTGCATTTCTTTCCAGTGAGGATGGGTTCATGATTCTGACAGTATTACTTCATTTTCTTTCTGATAAGCTGTGTGCCCAGGTACAATATTCTGCACCTATCGACAGCTTATGGGGGATGGCATTGTAATGAGGTTTAGCTCTTCAAACAACATTACACACCTTCTCTCTCCTGTGAGAACTCTAGAATAGAATACAAGCAACAGTCTTTCACTTCTCTCAGCGTATTTTTTCTGTGAAAGTATTGGCTGCACATATCAAATCACCATGGTATGAGATTATACATATATAATCTTTTCTTTTCAGGGCTTCAGGAATAATACAGAATAGAAAGCAAAAGTACAGATGCCCATTTGCCAGGTCTGACAGGGCCATCTGAGTGATTTTCATAGATCTTCCATAATCACACAGAATCACGTGGTCATTGAAGTTAGGAAAGACATCAGGAAATCATCTAGTCCAGCCCTCACTCAGAGGACTGTCAGCTACAGTTGGGGCCATTCGTAGCCAGGTTTTTAATATGTCTAAGGAAGGAAACTACAAAATATCTTTGGACGCCTTCACAGTAAGAAAAGGAATTTTTTTTAATGTTTCCATGTCTTTTATTTCAATTTGTGCTCCTCTTCTCCTTTGCTGAGTACCACTGAGAAGAGTCTGGTTTCATTTTTTTTACCCCCTCCCAGATCAAGCACTCCCAGCCTATCTTCACATGAGAGGGTCCCTCAATTACTGAGTAATTGTTGTGGCTCTTTCAGTGAACTCACTCCAGTATACCCATGTTTTTCTTACCAGGGAAAAAGTTTTGCATAACAAAATGTTTAGGCACTTCATAACTTTAAGACAACTTTGACATCAAACTTCAGGAGTATTTTGCTGTCCATTCTGAGTGCATGATTTGTAAATGCTCAAAAGGTTAGGCGGGAACTGAACAAGGTCAGTGTGTAACACACGTATGATACTACGCCCATTTATCTCTGCCATTGTAGTAATCACATTTCTCAATAGCCTGCTTAGCTCCTCCAATCCACAGAGGACTGGAGACCCACTTTGGTGACCTTTATAGAAGTTGTCAGAATAGGTCTTTCTTCCAACTGACCCAGTTACAACTTGTTCAGAGTTTGGCACTCACAATTGGAAGAAAAAAAATGGAAGGAACGTTTTGGTTCAGTTTAGATTAAGTTTTCAGCTTTGCAACTGCAAAATAGAGCTTCTTTTGTTAAATAAAATGGAGTCTACAATCTTAGAAAAAACGATTGAAATATCTTGCAGAGATAGTTCCGGGGTGTTCTGTTATCTGTAAGTATGGCTAAGGGCTCGTTCGTGAGAAGGTGTCTATAATTTAACACTGAATTATCTGAGCCCTGGACATATATTCTTGGCCTGCAGCAGTGGGTATCTCAGATCAGCTTAGGTTCTGATAGACCCTTCCTCACTCAAACCTAGCATCAGTGGTTGAAAACTGCAATGATTCCCAGGAAAAGGCTGGAATATGCAGTGTTCATGAAGAAGGATAAGAAGATGATACATGGGGGTGGGGGAAAAGTTAATAAGGAAAACTAAAGGACCAGGAAGGAACAGCATAAATAAAATGAGATCTTTAAATCCGCAGTGTGAATTAGAATTCACTTCAAATTCTTCAGAATTAACATGGGCAAGTTTCAGGAATAAGAGTAATATTTGAAGTACTGGCAACCTTGAGAGACATAGTAGGGATAGAAGTGCATGAAGAGACTGGAAAGCTTGTCAAAGGTATCTTTTGAGACAAAGGAAGTCACTGTGACTTCCTGAGCAGTAAAGAACAATGCAAAGTGATGCTACAGAAGGATCCTTCCAATAACAAATCAGATAACAAATAAAATTGATTAGATAACAAATAAAATTTGGTGGGGATACTGGAATAGGAATAGATTTTTGCTACACTATTTTGCCATCCAAATAGGAATTGGATTTATAGTCCAAGAGTTGGCTAATATTGAATCTGAACTTCCAAAGCCACAACTTGCAGTTCTTGCCCTTTTTCAAATGATCTGACTGAACCAAGTAGAGTTTGGGTCATCTTAGTTACGATCCTTAAAGCTAGTCATAAGACATTGCCAGATGCCCACCAAGCCCAGTTTTCATCAGAGCTTAGACCGTCGTAGCAGTCTTTCACTGAGCCATCTCCAATGTGTCAGCCTCCTTCCTGAACCAGAGCACCCAGCTCCGGACACAGAATCAATGATGTAGTCTCACCAGTTCCAAGTAGAGAGAGAGAGTCATATTTCCCTCACTCCACTGGCCGCTTTCCATTTAATGTAGATAAATTATACAGTTTGCCTTTCATGCAGTGAGAGCGTGTGATGAGTCATATCCAATTTAGCTGCACCTCCACCCCATAACCCCCGGATTCTTTCCAGCAGGACTGCTATGCAATTTCTCAGTCTGCACCAATGCGCAGGATTACCCCACCTCAAATGCAGACATCTGGGTTTCATCCAAGCTAATGACAAAGCTGGCAATAAGTCTGAATCTTCTGAGGGCCAGCACAGTGTTACTGCCACACTCAGCAAGTAGCACAGCAGACTCAATCACAGCTGCTATTATTGGAAATCTGAAGTAATAAATGCTTCCCTTTCCACTTTCTCTTCAGCACCACTCTACTCCATTCCCGATACTTGGTGACCTTCGTGTGTACTTACACATGATATATTTAAACTCAGAAGATGCTTTTGACACCTCCTGGCTTTGCTGCAAATGCACTTCTACTACCACAACAGTTTCTTCGTGACAGTTCTCTTTTTCTCAAGATCTAACAAAACAGGGGTTCAGAAATATGTCCCCAAGATAATTCCAATAACCAACTATCACCCTTGAGAAATGGGTGATGTCATCAGGATTTGTATTCACATGATGGGGTAGAATTTGTCCCCTAAACCGTATGAAAGCTCACATTCCTCAAGTTCAGTGTTGCTGTGAATTTCAGTATCAACAGGAACTTCCACTGAGCCTCATATTCAAACTGAAGGACTGGCCAAGTATCTTTGTGTGTTCACAGGCATCTGTGTGTGTAACCAAACTGCTTCGACTCTCTTAAAAATTATTACAAGGAATAGCTTCTACCCAATTAAAAAAAAAGGTTCCTGTAGAACCAATCATTTTCCCTTTGGAATAAAGCAGATTAGAGAAAACTGTGTGTATGTTTTCAGAGCAGTTTCCTCAATCACATATAGAACATAAACGGAGCGAAGACACCAACCATCTGGCAGATTTCCAAAGGAGTTCAGGACCAAAACATTCATCCTTATGCTGGAAACCAAGAGACTGGAAGGCTTTCCCAGTATCTGTACAACATCAGCACCATGTTCAAGGATGAGCAGTCAGGTATCATCTGTGTTGACAAAGAGGTGGAGGAGGACAAGAGTAGGTGCCAGGGTAAGTCATGCAGTATCTGAAGCACAGGAGGGAAGGATATATTAAATCTCTGCCTGCCAACTTTTGCTAGTTGCCGAGCGCTTTTGAGAATCTGATGCCTCATTTAGCTGACTAAAGAGTGATTGAGCTGTACCAGAAATACAAACCCAGCTGTCAGAGAAAACTGGAAAATATGTTCTGGAGTAGTTTTGCAAAATCTAATTCTTTTTCTCTATATAGAACACTGGTTTATTTAAAAATGTTTAATTAGGCTAAGTTTAGCCGTGTGTATCACCTGAAAATAGAAAAGACACACTAAAACTATGAAGGTTAGTCCAAATGCATGCTGACTAAAACTTCCTGCAGTCACTAACCACCAGATATTCATGCCATAGCAGAGAAAAACATTGTGACAAAGATTGCAGAGACATTACACTTTTATCTGCAGGTCATTTTTTTCCCCTTATCCCTTCACCTAGAAATTCAATACTTGGTGGGAAACAGGTCCATAGCCCAAGATTATGAGAGTAGCTTTAGAATACTTGGCAATGACTATAGATGTTTTCATATATGGAGAGTTTCAGGACCTTCAAAAGCTCTATGAACGTCACAAAGAAAAGAGGAGATGACTTGCTTCCACCTCTGTCATTACTTAAGCCTCATGCCTAGAAGGTGTGAAATGAAATTCTACTATATAAACAAAGGAGGTGTGGGTGATTACTGAAAAAATTAGCGGTGATGTGGAGTTAATGAAAGAACTCGAGGTGTCAAATGAGATGAAAGGAATAGGGGGAAATCAGAAACTTGTGAAAGACTGAGTGATCAAACGACTCCACAAAGTGTCTCACAGGGGTCCAGCCTCAGTCTGTATGGAATGTGTGTCTTAAACATATTCTCATATTCTGAAACCGTTTCATATGGCACCATTGTGCCCTACATGGCATTCTCTCATTGCCACTTGACATTTCAGCATACCACACACCTCCTGCTTCCCTAGGTTTCTAACTTCTGTGTGACTTATTACAAATTCCTGAAATCTATTGTATACCTACAGATCCGTTTCTGAGCAAGAATTTGGGAGGGTCATTCAAGTAAAAAGGAGAAATTTGCTTATTTTTCTTGGCCCCACCTCCTCACCCTCAATGGGGCAAGAGAATAATTTTGCTCTCTACTCTCTAATTCACATTCTCTATTTCCATTCCCCCACCCCCAGGAATATTTCCGTCTCCTGTGTGCCCAGGGACCTCCTGGTTTTTGGCAGTACTTCAGGGTATGTCGGTATTCCAGAGGTCAGCTGAGGATAAATTCTAATTGAAAGATATTAAAATAGGCTGCAAGGGACAAAAAAATTCAAAACCCTAAATCTATCAAAATCTGTTACTGATGAAGCATCTGAGCTAGCTATGTCCTTAAAATATGCATCAAAAGTAATCTTTCAAACCCCTTCTTCAGGTCTCCATTGGCACTCCTAGAGGAAATAATTTCGAACTGTTCAGAGAGCAGCAATCCTGTTCTGGTCCTTGAAATCCTTCGAGCAACACACACCCACACACCAGCATTATTTTCTCACCTCCTCCGTATAAAAACAAAACAGAAACGTGAGAACAGTGGGCTGGAGATGGAGCTGCGGAAAGTGAAGTTGGAAGGATTAATTATGTAATACGCCCCCTCTCCCGCCCTTACCCACAGCAACACGAGTGAGGTAAACCCAATCCTCCCAGCTGACAACTCAGAACTAGAAAGTGCCCGGAGGAGTGAAAGCAAAATAAACGTGTGGGGAAGGTGGCGATGCACTCCTACAGGGGAAGATGTCATTAGGGAAAGGCTAAAAACAAGTTCAAATCACCTTTAGCCTCTTCCCTTCCCTCCCCAGCAAGACCTCTCCCTCCGCCTCTTCCCCTCTCCTCCCCCCAGCTCCTCCTCCCCCCTTTTCAGCAGGAGCTGCAGCCGGATCGGGACTCTATTCCTACAGTTCACGGCTATCTGACGGAGTGTGGATCCTCCTGAAAAACTTCAAGTAAAACAGGAGCTGGGAGCACACACACGAGAGGATATATTAAGAAAGCAGGTTTGCTACTTAACTCGGAGGAGAGAAGCTGGAGCAGACTTCTTCGGTTGCTCTCTAAGAGCCTTGCCGAGAGTCCTTGCAAAGAAAAGTGTTGCTGATTCAAACGAAGAGGAGGGATGGGGAAGAGAAAAAAAATTGTGCATGTCTGTGTGAGAGGGAGACAACGCGTGTGTGCGTACGTGTGAATGCGTGCCTGTGTGTGAGAGGGTGTAGGCGACGGGTGGGGGGAGCTTGAAATTATATTTTTTTTTCTACGAAAGACACGTGAATGCAATTCCCAGTGAGGGGCACCAAGCTCTGCCCAAGAGCAGAAGGGGTAGGGAGAGGGAAAGGGAGAAGAGAGGGAAGGGAAAAGGAGAGGGAAGGGGAGAGGGGGGGAGGAGGGAGGGAGAAGGAGGAGGAGAAGGGATTTCTATTTCCGAAGACATTCATAGAAAGAGGGTGGCAAATTCTGTGGCCGTCTTTAAAGGAAGTGTCCTGGGACATAGAGAGAAAGAAAGAAGCCCAAAGAAGGAAAATAAAGGGCTATGATTTCCTTGTCCTGTTGCTTTGTCTCTGGCTCCCTCTGCCTCTGGAAGAGTAGCCACAGGACACAAAGATGCCCAGCTGGTCACTGCACGCCCAAGTTCAGTTTAGCTGGTGCTTCTCTCCTGTTTAGCCTGACTGCTTTCTCTGAAGGGGAGGACTCATAGCCCGACAGCCTTTTAGTTTAACCTGAAGAGTGTGTGCCGCCTCTCTCTGCCCACCCCAAGAACTCGCTGGAGGTGGAGGAGAGGGGAGAAAGAGGAGGACTTGAAAGTGCCTGAGGAGCTCCCGATGCTAAGAGGAGACAAACATTCCTGTGGACGACGCAGAAAGGACAAAGCTGACTGATTTATTGCTCTTTTCCGTATTTTTTTTTTTTTTTTTTATCTCCCTGTCCTTTGGCGCACACCAGTGTTTGGAGATCTTTGAAAACACAAACCAAAACACCAGCCCCGAAGCCCCAACCCCTTGGCTAGCTCTTATGGGAATGAAACACTCCTCTCGCTGCCTGCTCCTAAGGAGGAAAATGGCGGAGAACGCTGCCGACAGCACGGAGGTGAGTAAGGATGCGAGCCGGAGCCGGCGCCGCGCTCCCCCAGACCCGAGCACTGATCCCCCGGCAGAAGCAGCAGGGAGTGCAGAACNATTTAGGGGGACTTTAGGCATCCGTGTCTCTGCAGCATCCTGGATATTACCAGGCGGAGATGCCCGAGGTGCGGGCTGTCCGGCTGGCCTGGGCAGTGCCGAAAATAGCTTTGCACTGCCTTCAGGCCGGGAGGGTACCCTGCGAGCTCTCAGGTTTTCTGCAAGAAATCCACCCCCCCCCACCGCTCCCCCACCCGTTACCTTCTGCTTCCTCAACACTGGGGTTGAGCAGCCCCTGTTTACTTGTCTGGGGCTGTCTTGACCTCACTGAGACTTCTCAAGGGATACAGCAGTGTGCGAAGTCTCCGGTCTGGAAAAGCAGAAGGATGCAGGATGCAGTCCCAGCATCTCTGGGAGCATGTGAGAAGGAGACAGGCGAAAGTGCGAGCGTGTGCCAAACTCGCTGTTTCTATTAATAGGCTGTGCCTAGCACTCTGACTGAACACTTAACACATGCTTAAGCAAGATGCAGCACAGCCACGTACAGACCCCATGGGCGCTGCCCCCCAAACAACTTTACAGCTTTGCCCTTGCAGGGGCGGCACTGAACCTTCTCCCCAGTTACCCCGCAGAGGTAATAAAGAGCAAAAGCGACTGTGAGCACATGACTATTCCATTCTTTATTATTTCCACGTCTCTGCCAAATGCCTCCTCCTTTCAGTTAGTCCTCCCGGTAGGTGTCCTGCTCGCTCATGAATTCCACCTTTCTCTTCACAATAGTGTTCTCTCTGCTTGACCTTCATAAACATGCCTCCTTTGCCATGCGGGGTGAAGAGCCAAATTTTCTTAAATGAATGTGATGTAAGCACTAAATCAAAGAACATGCCTGCTGCTGCACTACAAGCCCATAGAGTGCTGTTTGCGGAAGAGGCATCTATAAATAGCGAGAAGTCTGGCTGCACATCTGTAAACTGTCGTAGTCCTGACAGCACATATTGCATTATAGGTCCCAGGATCCCAGGACAGGATTGCAACGAGAAATGTACAAGCACAGACAGTTCCTTTCAAAGCCATTTTTTACAATGGGAATTGTTTTTAGACAGGGAAGATAGGTGAAAAGAGCTCTTTAAAGATTCCTCTTCTATTTCATTCACTCTTAGCACATTTTTGTTGTTTAATCATGTTTTCCTGCTTGTGCAATGCTGCACACACTGCAATGTTATTTCATGGAGAAGGATTTTTTTAACAAAAAACCAGATTCGTTCCAATGCTGCGTACAGGTTCGGAGAATATTAAAATGCTGTGCTTCGTCTCCTCAGAGTATCCATCAGTGACAGACTTGTGAAATGAGAGTGAAAATATTGCAGATTAGGCATATCCTGCTCCACTTCTGCCTTCAGAAAATCAGAAGGGATATATTTGTAACCCCTGCCTAGATATTTTCTATTTTATTAATGTTCTTATTTCTGATATGTACTGAGAGAAGTTGCCTGTCTGCATATGTGCAGAGGTAGAAGTGCACCAAGCAAAATAAGCCAAGACCTGTGAAGCTCTTTTACTCATCAAGCATCTATATTTAGCAAAGTCATATGATACCAGTTCGACCTTCAAACCTGTATTTGTCTAACTTTCTCCTGAAGTTAACAAATATGTGTGACAGAAGGAATTTAGGACAAAATATCTCACTTCTGGACTTACCACAGTGTCAGAGAAAATTAGGAATTGGTATAAATTTGCTTCATTTGAAACAAATGGGGTACCAGTAATACTCATTATTTGATACTAAATTTCTGAAGAATTTTGATGTCACAGTGATATAGGCATGATATAAAAAAAATCAGCTGTAATGAGAGATGAAGAATTAAAACATTTAACAACAGGTCGGCATGCCCTACTACCAAATCATTCCAAAGACCTTCTGGTTCTTGCTTAGATTGATTTGACCCAATTTACTTATGTTATAGCTTCATAGTATACTTTTTATGTTTTGGGGTTTTTTTTAAATCTACCACAACTAAGAGCATTAATCAAAGTTTTGGTCAAATATGGCAAGTATACTCTTTCAGTTGTAGGGCAGTTTAAAACAATACATTAAGTCAAGGAACATGGACACTGCATGAGAAACTTTTTATTCCCTTGACTAGCCTCTGTTGCCCATAGTGCTCCCTCTTCAGCTTAAAGAGATTAAAGAAATTATGACAACAGGCATAGACAAGGGAAAAACAAAGCTACTGTAAGACAACACTCACTGTTTCCTCAAGCAAAAACACAGGAGAGTTGAAAAGCAGTTGCTCACTAGCATTACTTTGCAGTCAAGGAAGACAACTCGTGTTACCAGGAAACTTAGGGAAGTGTGCTCCCGTGGATCCAGCTGTACAGACATTTACATCACCAGTATCCCCACAGCCTTACATCTTGACACAAAACACGGTCAGGTGAGTCCGAGTGTTGCCATGGGTGCTGTTGGGGCTTGGATCAGAATGTCAGAACTATCAGAATAGTTTTGCAATTTTATTTCACTGATAACAGCCTGATACCAGTCTATCTGCCAGAGTTTAAGTAGGACCAGTGGTTTGTTGTATGTGTTTATAGTACCCTGAGGATACACAGTGCGTTGTACAAAAATAAAAGTCATGGGGAAAAAAACCATAAGATTTTTCTATTTAGACCCTCACTGAATGCCACGGGGTCTCACTAATAGGAAACTTGCCAGAATGGTTTCAGATCCGTGTCTGGAGCACACAAGGAAAAAAGATGTGAAAAATCTTTATAGCCCATGGCCATCCCAAGAATTTTAAGAGATGTTCCATTGGAACAAATGCTGTAGAATCTCTCCTCAAGATATAAAGATGAACCTCTGGATCTTTAGTCATGAAAGGAAGCTTGTCTAAATAAAACAGGACTGTTTGCATAAATGACAGATGCAGAATTGCGTTCTCTGCAAATAATTAAAGACACACTGACAGAAAACAAAGTAAAAGAGAAACTGTTCTTTGTAGAACATACACACAAAGATTCTGCAAAATTCATGGTGCTGACCTGCTGTAGATTTTGGGTTCTGGGGTTTTTTTATTTTAAGTGTATTATTTGGAATCCTTATCAATTGTAGTTTTGATATCAGCGATGAAGAAAAAAATCTGAAAGAAGTGTGATTTCGCAAGCAGTGTGCCTGACTGTGACTTGTGAACCCGTGCCAGGTGAAGGGAATACAATCATAAAATCATAGAATAAATCGGGTTGGAAGGAAACTTTTAAGGTCTTCTACTCCCCCCACCTTGCCATGGGCAGGACATCTTCAACTTGATCAGGCTGCTCAGAGCCCTGTCCAACCAGAAATTGAATGTTTTCAGGGATGGGGCATCAACCACCTCTCTGGGCAACCTGTGCCAGTGTTTCCCCATCCTCAAGGTAAAAGATTTCTTCCTTATGTCTTGTCTATATATGTCTAGTCTAAATCTACCTTCTTTTAGCTTAAAAGCATTATGCCTTGTCCTATCACAACAGGTCCTGCTACAAAGTTTGTCCCCATCTTTCTTATAGGCCCCCTTTAAGTACTGGGAGGGTGCAATAAGCACAAAGTGCTGCAATAGCACAGAGTGCCAGGGTTTATGTGCACGTCCAAAAGATACCTGTGACAGGCTAGTCTCTGACTGAAACAATCCTATAACTTGAAACTGATCTGGTTTTGTACAATCTAATCGCTCAGTAACTTCATAAAAAGCGATTCTTGTGCTGAAGACTTCACAGTGTCTGTAGAGAGAAAAGATTTCTGTCTCGTTGCTAAGAACAGAGAGATCAGTTTATTTATGGTAGCAAAATAGAATCCTCCCTGAACATCCTATTATGCAAACCTTGGGCTTTGATTAGATTTGGGGTAACATGCTTAATAGATCTGCTTCCCTAAACAGATGAATATAATTGATTCAGGATTATGTGGTCCAGGTCAGCAAAAGTAACTGACTATTCTGCTGTCAGAAGTGGGGAGATTATTACAGTGTCCTATCTGCATGAAATCCAGTCATACCACTACTGAGGGGGGAAAAAAGATATTATAACATCTATTGAAACCATGAGCTTCTATTTGTGATTCATGAGTAGGAAGAGGGATTTCTCCTTAATTAGTTACCAAAGTACAAATGAACAGAAGCAGAGCAGGAGTGTGTGTAACAGAGAAAATTGGACTGAATTTATTCAGTAAACCTAAGTTTTGCTCCTGGTTATTGTGCTGGGTGATCTTGCAGATAGAATTTAATCACTCTAAGCTTTCCCATTCATTCTATTGAATTCTAGGTTTCATTAGTGAAAGGTGTTGCAGAAATTTCTTATTTGGTGTTATGAAATTGCTTAGAACAGCATATATGAATGAACATTAATGAGTGGGTGATGTTCACCCAAGAGAGAAATGGCACTGCTGTGTGGTGTACGCCTTAGACTAACAGAAGTCACCAGAGGTCTGGCCTGGTGTCACAGAGCCAGCTGAGGAGGCAGTTTAAAACCCAAATTTCAACCTTACCGAGTGGCGTGCCACACCTTCTGTGTCACGTAACTTTGAACGGGAAAAGTTGTGGGTGTGTGCAGGTAGTGTAGGTGAGCTGCAGAGACCAGACCACTGGCTCGTGATCCAGAGGTTTTGCACAGCTGGCAAGGCAGTCAGAAAGCTGGCCGAAGATTCTTTCACTGTGGGTGTAGCCAAATTCCCAAGGGCTATAGAGGCAGCTCTGAGTTAAAGCAGGGAATATTGTACCTCCAACACATTTTGATTCTTTACAATGCTCCTACTAGAACTGAGTCGCCCATGCTATTAGACTAGTACAAGGTAGTTCTAACATAGTCGTAGGGGCTTTTTTTGGTTTCTAGCCAATTTAAGAGTGGGGGAGCAGAAATAATGGCTCTGAGCCATCTTCTACAACTTCAGCTGTGCAGAACATTAATTTAGCTCAGCTGAAGGTATAGCTAAATGCATTCCACTCCTTTCTCAAATTTAATACTAAAAGTTCAAGGTATTGACCATGATATTTTGGCCCCATTGAAGAAATAGATTTTAGTTGGCATTAATAATAGAGATAGGATGAAGAAACGCTTATGCTTAAGTAAAGAATAACAGCAATCACTCAAAGCAGAGTTTCAGAATAAAGATATCTTAGCATGGTTCGTCCTCTGCCAGCATAGGGTTGTTTTAGAGAGTAATATTTTAGTGTCAAGAAGACTGGGATTTTTAGAAAGGGCACGGTTCATATTGGTGATATCATGGGCCTAATCATATTGTGTCCTTGTGCCAATGCTAAAAGAGAACTTCAATGCTAGTGAGCAGGCTTTAATAATACTTTTTTCCCAACCTCAGTTAGTGAAAAGCACCAAATTTTTCAGAGAAGAGCGCAAGAAATTCTGTAGGTGATAGATTTTGTAATTGTTCTACATCCATGCAAAAAGTGAGCTTAGCAAGACTGATTCACATGCCTTCCAGAGCTCCATCCTCAGCCTGATTGTGAAAGATGAAGGCTTGTGCCCTTACTGGTAAAGGCAAAGCAGAGAAATACTTAAAGGTAAAAAAGCATTGAACCTACTCCTTTCATAAGATTTTGCCTCAGCCTAAGTTTACAACAAAGTTCAGTCCCTTGACAGGTGAGGTAATGGACAGCTGAAGGGAGTGAATGGTGAAACTTGTTGCTCCTACCTCTGATTCCACAGAGAATCCTGTTACCTACTGCCCTGCTCACTAGCTTTTTATTCCATCTCTGTTTTGATCTAGAAGTTTGGAATAAAATGGATCTTTTCCATATTTTTCTTTCTCCTTTGGGAGTAACCTCTAAATAACAGAAACAAAAAGCACTCATCGCGAGGAAGCAAAGAGGAGATTACCCAGTAAGTGGCTGGGTTGATGACCACAAGGATGTCTTCCCCATGCCATAATGGAGCAATTGATGATTAATCACAGCCTACCTGGCTCTTTCCTGTGTCCTTGAACAGGTTCTGACTGGCTCCATGAAGCCTTATGGCATGCTATTTCTTTCAGGGTCTTGATGGGGGCTGAGTCACTTCACGGTGACTGCGAGGGGATGGGCACTACTTCATTCTTGCTATTTCACTTTTAAACTGAGATTAAACTTGCAGAGAGGCAGGTACTGATCTCTTCACTCTCGTGACCAGTGACAGGACTTGAAGGAATGGCATGAAGCTGAGTCAGGAAACACTTCAGCTGGATATCAGGAAAAGTTTTTCTATCCAAAGGGTGTTTGGGCACTGGAACAGGCTCCCCAGGGAAGTGGTCACAGCACCCAGCCTGACAAAAAAGTGTTTGGACAACACTCTCAGGCACATGGTGTGATTCTTGGGGTTGGTCCTGTGAAGGGCCAGGAGCTGGACTTGATGATCCTGATGGGTCCCTTTCAACTCAGCTTATTCTATGATTCTGTGACTTTATGATTCTATGATTCATTCTATGATTCCATGATTTAAGAGGTACAGTAAGGTCAAGGATGATAGCTTTACATATTTCTTATAAGCTAGGCTTGCTAAGTCCCAGTTCTGACAAATAAAATACCCAGAATTTTAAACAGCATGTAAAATGCTGTCTTTTCCATGATCTACATAATTATAAAAATGGAAACTCACTTTAAAAATCTGGAATAGAAAATCTATTTATCTTCGTTCTATTGCATCAACAATTCAGAGATTTAAAGACCAGAATTGGAAATAAAGCAGACTCATTTTCAGAAGCACTCACTGCCAAGTTTATCTTTTCTGAAAATTTCGTTAAGTGCAGAAATTAAAGATAATTTTCCTTTGTATTTTGAGTGTGAAATGTTAGGTGATCATAAATAAAATCTCAATGTTTTTGCTTTCCAAAATGAAGAGAATATTTTAGTAATAAAACATTTGAAAGGATATTAAGGTGAGAACAAATCGTTTAGCTGAAACTTTTGACAGAGGAACAATAAAGAAGGTGAAGAGAATACCATTCTCCCTCAGTTAAAATATCCTGTCCTGCTGCACATGCTTTTGGAAGTTTGTGTGTATTGAGGACTGGACCTGGTTCCTTTCCTCAGAGATTGAATTCTTTAAAAAGAGGCATTACCACTTTTTCTAGCCGTTGCTCATAGAAAAGGAGTTACTTAAGTTCTTAAGCTTTTCTTTTTTTTTTTTTGAGGAGGAGGACCCACCTTGGAAGAGGGGCGTGGAGGTGGATATTTTCTAAGACATTGTTTTATACCACTGTCCTCCTCAGCTTTTCCTGATGCCAAACTCTTCACCTTAGTGCAGCTGGCAAGCTTCCCATTCAGCATTCTGTTTGGTCTAGACCACACACTTCAGTTCCTAGTGCTCTTCTTGTCCTGTCCCAAGGTACCAAGTATATCCGAGATGTTCTGCCACAGTTCCTCCCCTGTCCCTCTTTTCAGAAAAAAGAAATATAGCACTTCCCTCTCTTGTGTCAGTATGATGAAAGTAAACATCTACTGCTTGGGAAGCAGTAATACGTCGTGGTCTCCAAGGAGTAGCGTTGAAGTGTTCCCTCAGTGGCCACAGAGCACACTTGGGGTCATGTGTGGCCTCACAGTTCTCCTGTCCTTCTTGTCTTTTTTTGGCCAGACATCTTATGTTTCATTGCTTCCAGTAGGAAGCAATGTAGACCAAGAAGTAGATGAGGAAGGCTGAAACCTGGTCTCAGAACCCAGAATAATATGTGACCAAGGCAGGGCCTTCCAACCACAATCCACTATTTCAAACTTATTTCTGCTTTGGACCTTAATTTCTCATTTAGATAGGAAGAGAGGAGATGTTGTCATCTATTTCAGTTTCTAGTTGCGTCTTTGTGCTATATTCATCAATCCATTGTGAAATTTGACCCCAGCTTGGGATAAAGACCAGCTACTGATATTCTTTTCCTTAGTCACAAACAGGGAAGTAATTTACCCTTCCTGTAACTCATTCTGAACTACTTCTATTTGAGGACCATATATCTCATGATTGTGCCCTGTATTAGACATTAACCTGTCTGAAGTACAGGGTACGTACTTTTTTGTTTTACTCTAACATGATTTACATTAGGATATATCAGGAGTGACACCTCTGAGTCCTATATAAATAGGGAACACAGTGGCGTGGCAGAAACACAGACGTGTTGATTAGAACAAACTTCTGTAGACCATCTCATGCGACCTCACACCCAGCGTAGAAAAGTCACCAGCATTAGATCATGTTGGCCATTGCTGTCTCTGGCCAAGTCTTGAAAATCTCCAAACACAGAGATTCCACTGCCTCTCTAAGTAAACTCTTCCCGTGCTGCACAGACCTCTCAGTGGACAAGTTATTCTTATTGTCCTATCTGAACCTCAATATTTGCAGGTTGTGACCTTTTCATGTCATTATCTCATCTGCTGCTGTTTAGAAGAGTTCACTTCCATTTTCTTTATAACTGTCTTTCAAGTACTTGCAGGCTGCTGTTAGATTGTCCCTTAGTCTCCTCTTTCACAAATCAAGCTCAGCATACAGCAATCTCTTCTTACAGGTCATCTTCTCAGGCCCATGACCATTGTATTATACAGTAGCTTGCTTACCTCTTTTTAACTAAAGGCTGTGCAGAAATTGTTATGAGAAAGGAAAGGAAGAATATTTTCCTAACTGGAAGAACTTTGCAGGAGACTAACTGATTAATGCACATGGCCAAGTAGTATCAGTAAAGTGTATTTTGCAGAAATCCCTTGTGACTGAGCCCAGCTGTATATCTGGCATGTTTTACTTCAATATTTTGGGTCAGTAGTTTCATATTTTCCCTAGAAAGAGAGGTCAAGTCTGAAAAGCAGCATTACTTCTTACCCACATTTTGCATCTTGTCTAAGTGTACATCTGGAACAGCTGTTTCAGGAGGAAGTAAAATGAGCTAGAGTCAACCACATGACAATATAGTTGTCTCCTTAGGAGGCACAGTGTTTTAAACCTAATTAAAAGTAGCCAAATTTACTGGGAACAGGGGATGTTCAGCAGTTGCTAGGGATGCTTGCCTATTGTTAAGCCTTAAAAAAAGGTAAGGGCCATCATTACCGTTTCAGTTTTGTTGGCTTTGATAAAACCTGGTAAACCCTCTGAAAGCCTGAAGCAAACCAAGGATGCAAAATAACAAAACAGTTATTGGGCAGAGAAGACAAAGAAAGGGAACATATTTCAGTGTGCAAGAAAGTATGTTGCAGACTGAAATTTCAGCTGAATTCTTTTTGGTTCCGTGTAAGTTTGCTGATCTCTTAGATTTTTTGGATTAGAAGTGGTAAATGTAAAGTTACCCTCAAGTAAAAGCCCTGTTCTGGAAAATATTGTATTTATATAGTACTATATTTAGCCATGTAACAGAATGGTTTGCAAATTTACTGGAGGTCAAACTATATAATGAAATTATTTTGTGAAGTTGGAAAAGAAAAGGCGAGAGGGATGAAAGGCAGTCAGGAAAGTGGGCGGGCAGGTGGACAGGGAGGGGAAAAAAGAAGGCAGGGTGAAANACAGAATGACTCTGTGACTCCTTGAAAACTGTTCTTATCAGTAAAGGGCAAAGGTGAAGAAAGCACTGAGTACCTTGGCCTTTTCCACATCCATTGTTCCCAGGTCCCCTGCTCCATTTAGCCACAGGCCCACATTTTCCTTAGCCTCCCTTTTGGTGCCTGTGTACTTGCAGATCATTGTTCCATTGTCAGTTTTAACAAATGTCAGGAATCGGGGAGCTGTAGGCAGAGGTAGCGGGAGGCCTTCAGAGGACTGAATCAATTTACCCTTTAACAGCCTGTCAATAAGGAAATAATGGGGGGGGGGGGGTGCAACAGCTGGTAAGGTCTAATGCAAATCTCAATTTCTCTGTCAAAGTGAATAAGCCCAACATTCACTGCTTTCTGACAGATTAGTCAGTTGTGAAATAAGAAGAGACAGTATGTAGTTCTGGCCCTGTGATTCACCCCCACCAGTCATGAAAAAAGAAAGAACGTAACATAGAAAAAACCAAGACTCTTTAATTAGTTACCAAGGCATGTATTTTAAAGCCTCCTTGAAATTCTCCATTAAAATTTGCCTTTACCAGCATTGTCTCACAAATAGGTAATCAATTGTTAATCTCACAAGTAAGGGATTTACAATACTGTGAGGGAGACTCTGCCAGTGGAAACTTTTCACCAACTCTTACACTTTTGCACACACACCTGAAACCCACCCCAGTCTCTACTCCGATGAGTAGAACCAGGACAACATGTAATATTCCTCACCCATCTCCATGTCAGGACTGTGAGCAGCAGCTCAGCTCCAGCTCACCTCATCTCACCTCACAGGCACNGGAAGGAAGGAAGGGATGGGGAAATACAGTCAAAATACAGAGAAACACAGGAACAGTAGAAATACTTAAATTCATCATCAAAAAGTCACAGAATCACTCTGTGACTCCTTGAAGACTGTTCTTATCAGTAAAGGGCAGAGGTGAAGAAAGCACTGA
>VZTG01001218.1:66209-177679 GCA_013397845.1 Melanocharis versteri
GGGGGGTTGCAACAGCTGGTAAGGTCTAATGCAAATCTCAATTTCTCTGTCAAAGTGAATAAGCCCAACATTCACTGCTTTCTGACAGATTAGTCAGTTGTGAAATAAGAAGAGACAGTATGTAGTTCTGGCCCTGTGATTCACCCCCACCAGTCATGAAAAAAGAAAGAACGTAACATAGAAAAAACCAAGACTCTTTAATTAGTTACCAAGGCATGTATTTTAAAGCCTCCTTGAAATTCTCCATTAAAATTTGCCTTTACCAGCATTGTCTCACAAATAGGTAATCAATTGTTAATCTCACAAGTAAGGGATTTACAATACTGTGAGGGAGACTCTGCCAGTGGAAACTTTTCACCAACTCTTACACTTTTGCACACACACCTGAAACCCACCCCAGTCTCTACTCCGATGAGTAGAACCAGGACAACATGTAATATTCCTCACCCATCTCCATGTCAGGACTGTGAGCAGCAGCTCAGCTCCAGCTCACCTCATCTCACCTCACAGGCACATTGTCATCACTGAACTTGACACATTACTGAAAAGATCATTTTCCTAGCTTGCTGTTTCAGCTACAGTACCCTTCTATTAATAACTAAATTGCTGAATCTTTATATTCTATTAAATCCAAAAGCTGATTGCAATTTCCAGGGCTGTTAAAAGCATATGTCCTGCTACCTATCTGAATTTCTTATTCAGCACCAAGAGATTAATTCAAGCCTCCAGTGCCAAACTCCATCTCACACTTCTTAGATTTTTCAAACATACTTTAATGAATAATAATACTAGCACCATGACAGTGTGTATACTGCTTAATGAAGGTTAGCCTAAAAATTGTAAAACTAGGCCAATGGGTTTATATTTGTTTTCTCCATATCTGACATTCAATTTCTGTCCTGCTTTTCTAAGAGAATTTTTTTTCATCAGACAAATTTAATGGGTGGCAAAGATAGATAAGGATTTTAAGAAGGTGCTTGCACTTACTACTACAAGATTTTCATGAATATGTGAAATTATTCTCATAGCTTCAATGCCACTGTTTTATTGAAGAAAAAAATCTCTGTGCCATCTTTTTATCTTTTTAGGTCTGTTCCTTTCTCAAGAGAAAACCAATAATGCTCCTTAGCACTCATAAAATATGTCTTTGTTGCTTTGTAAAAGGGAAGGCAAAAGTATTTATGTTTGCAAGACCTCTCTCCACCTGGTAAAACTGAGTATTCTAACCATGCTTACTAGAAAAAAAAGGCATTCTAAGCTTAAGACAGGTTTACCCTCATGTAAATCCATCAGTTTCAGCAGAATTATTTTCGATTTATATAGATGCAAAACCAGCTCCCATCTATATATAAAATTGTATTTAAAAGGATGAGTAACCGGTGGTTTTGCTCAAGAATAGAGTTCTCATCATTCTATTTCATGATTGTATAAAAATGTTAGGAGCATGCTTTTTTGTATTACTTTCTTAACAGTGTTTAAAAGATGGGTGTAAGATACCAAAAGCTTATTTGATCATTAACACAAAGCTACAAAAGCCTGATTTATATCAACACGACTGTCAATTGCTGCTTTTGAAATACACAATGTAGATATCATTTTAACAGATGTGGTTCAGAACCCACTGTAGATAACATAAATCACTGAAGATCTCTGAACATTTCAGTAGATGTTTGATTAATTATGCAAGGAATGCTGAACACACTGGCTTGCTCATGTGTGTCAGTAGCACTCAGCATGATTATTTATTGTAGAATCAAGTCCATACCAGCAGGGTGTTTAAAAACACTCTTCATCTACCTCGTACAATATGGAGCAAGGGTAATTCTGCTGAAACTAAGGGTATTACCTTTGTTCTGCATGTTAGATACACATCCATTTTCTTAAATGACTGCTGAAAACACGTTAAAGTCAATTATGGCATTCGCAGCCCTCCTGGGAAAAAATATATTACCAGGTCTGGGATTGACAGGTTATTAATCTCAGTCTCTTCCAATGAAATTTCTCACACTAGGTAAACTAACACCAAATAACATTTAATGGCCACATATGAGCAAGTGTACTTCATTAGGCTAAATTTACAGGGTGGTTAAGAACATGTATGTTGTCCTTGCTATAAATGGGGACTAGTCTCAGAAATACGCACGATTGCCTTTGTAGTCTGCAGAAAGATTGATATTTCTTTGTCCATTCCTAAGCAGACTATTGTGGCTTAACCCCAGTTGGCAACTAAGTACCACACAGCTGCTCCTTCACTCCCTTTCTTCCCTAGGGAGATGGGGAGGAGAATCAGGAGGAAAAAAATAAAACTCAGGACCTAAGAAGAGTTTAATAATTGAAAGAACGTAAAATAGAATAGTAACAGCAGTGCTATTGCTACTACTACTAATAATAATTTTAATAAAATGGAAAGACAAACGAGTGATGAAACAATATAGTTTCTCACCACAGACTGATGCCCAGCCCATCCCTGAGCAGCAATCAGCAGCTCCCAGCCATCTCACCCCAGTTTATAGACTGAGCATGCTGTTCAGTGGAATATCCCTTCAGCCAGTTGGGGTCAGCTGTCCTGGCCATGCTTCCTCCCAGCTTCTTGTGCACCTGCTCACTGGCAGAGCTTGAGACACTGAAAAGTCCTTGGCTTAGAGCAAGCACTGCTCAGCAACAACCAAAACATCAGTGCGTCAACAACACTGTTCTCATGCTAAATCCAAAACAGAGCACTGAGCCAGCTGCTAAGAAAATGAACTCTCTCCCAGCTGAAACCAGGAGGAAGACTTATGAGAAGCTGTCCTTTACATGGGCATTTGAAACTTGAAATTCAAGTTTAATAAGCTGCTTCAATGTGGTTATAAAATGCCATCACCATTAAAAAAACCATTGATGTGCAGTGCAGTTCCAGAGTCTGATAATTAATGAATTACCAAAAGATATTCAGTCACACAGCAGTTTCTTCTCTGACACTATTCCAAATCAAGAAATTTACTCTACTCCCCATCTTAGAACTAAAATGCAAATGTGATACACAACCCTAATTATGGGTGAGCAGGACTATGCTCTTTAATAATTCAATAACTACTTTGACATTGTGATCATTTGTCATTTCAGCCACACAGTTCATTAAAGACACATTAATCTACTTTCTTACAAAATTCATTACCAGATTTATGTGTGTGAATACATAGACACGCAATGTTTTATTTTTACATAAAATTCAAAATGGATATGGTGCCATGACTTTCATTTCTTTGTGCACCCATCTTACTCTTATTAAAACTGTGTCAGAGAAGACCCAGCTACGCCTATGTGGGCTCATACACTGTAAAATGATAAAAATCCTGGTTAAAATCTTACACCACATGAAACATTTGTGTGTGTGTGTGTGTATATAAACATCTATCTGTTGATAGAGAAACTCTGTGTTTAAAAAGAGAGTTTCGTGGAGAAGTCCTAGCTTCTTATTTCTTTACATCCTTTGTATTCACTGTGTTCCTCTGTATGGGTGTTGTGACAAAATTCAGTTTAGCTGTGGAAAATCACAGGAAGATGCACCCTTCCATTTCAAGTTTAAAACCAACCTCATATTTTAGATGTAGTACCAGCTGAGCTGAAGTAAGTTTAAAGTCAACTAACTTGGTGAGCTGTTAGCAATACAAGCTCCCAGTGCAGAAAGGGAGCATTTAAATATATTTGTCTGTTTGAGTTTAGACCCCTTCTAAGCATTCACATCTTCAATTCATCAATTAAATATAACTGGTCTTGTTTTCTCAAATTGTGTGACACCTACACATCTCATAGCTCGTAGAAGTGCCCACCTGTATCCTGGGCTCCCTCACCTGCCCCACAGGGTCCCTCACTGCCAGCTGTGGCCCGTGACAGGATCAGAGGCAATGGGCACAAACTGAAACACAGGAGGTTCCATCTGAAAACCAGGAAATATTGTTTTACTGCAAGGATGACTGAGCACTGGCACAGATTGCCCAGGTTGATTGTGGAGTCTCTCTCCTTGGAGATAATCAAAAGCCATCTGGATACACGAGGGCAACTGGCCTGAGGTGGTGCTGCTTGCACAGAGGGGTTGGACCAGATGACCTCCAGAGGTCCCTTCCAACCTCAACTGCTCTGTGATTCTGTGAGATCAAGCACAACATAATAAATAAAGTTGGGAATCTAAGTGTTTTATATGTCTATTTCACACATCACATTTGTCTTCTTTCCTTTGCCGATATTTTAAAATCTGGTAAATTTAGGAATCTATAACAAAGGAACCCAGTCTCTGTTTTTTTCTCAAACATTCAGTCCTGTGAAATGCTGAGTATGTGCACATCTCTATTCACTATGGTGTTTTCTACACCTGTTGAACTGAGGTCTCAATAAAATGAAAAGGACCAATGATTTATTAAAGTCACTGGATTGTACAGACTGTACAGAACAAAGGAAGTCAAGTCAATTAACTTAATGTGCTAGGCAACAATTCCATATTTAGCTTTTTTCATTTTGCATTGGTTTTAGTTTTTTGACTGCTGGATATGACTTTGCTCTCTCTGACACTATTTTAAAATCAAAATCCTTCTTAATCATCTGTTTTTAGTGAGAAATCCTAGGTTTAAATAAAGATAGTATTATTTATTTGGGATTTCTTAAGGAATTAGGGGAGATGCTGTTGTCAGTTTCCATTGTTCTTCCTTCATCTTTTAACCATTTAGATCTTTCTCCATGGTATGGTCTTCAGAAGAAACATTATTGTTTGAGGGATACAATTTGTGTCTTGCTGCTGGTGGCAGAACGTTGCATTCCTCTGACTGGCAACATGCTTCAGAGTTCTGCAGAAAATTACTGCGTTGTCAGTAAAAGGAGAAAAATAGCACTTTTTTAATGTGGTGCTGAATGATTTTACCTCCACGGATTCCATGGCTCAAAAAAATAGAAACGAACAAAAAAACCCAAACAACAACAACAAAAAAACCGAAACCAAAACAAAAAAACCACCCCAAATATTTTAATATTTTTACAAGCCTTTCTTTGGGGGATCTTCTTGATGACAGTAATTTGTTTTCCATGGTATTTTAAGAAATATGCACAACTCATTGGATAGAGTCCTAATGTTCTCTATCATTGAATCAACAAATCTTTATTATTTTCTGTTTTTATTATTTTGCTTTGAATGGATCAACTAGGATCTGGAATCTGCTCACATAAATTCAAGTGCTTTAATAAGGTTTCTGAGCTGCTGGCCTGCTTGTCCTGTCTAAGCAGAGAGACAAACACCTCTGAATGGCAACTCTGCCCATCTCAAACCATACTTTAAAGAAACCTTTTTCTTTCTGTTGATCCTAGACAGAGCCTGGGGTGGTTTGGTGGCCAAACTTCAGTTGTATTAACAGACCAAACACAGTGGGTTTTGATTTGTATGACAGCACTGAGAGCATACTCCCCTGATTTATATGTCTATGAAAAATCCGATTTTTTGTCTGTGCTTTTCACATTTTCAAAATCTTCTCCTTGTCAGAAAGCTCTCCCTCCCCATTGATTCTGAATGTGCAGCCAGTTCAGAAGTGAGAGCTGATGTTTCTTCTCCTCCTCTATCCCACTCAGCTGCCAATCATTCCACAAACAGAAGAAATATATAAAGAAACAGGATCCCATGAAGCTTGATATGTTCCAAAAAGGAAAAAAGAAAAAGCATTCCATGTCAATAAATCCTTGAATCACCTTGAACTGAAACACTATTTTTACTTCTGTTATTTCTGTTATTTTTCTTCCAGTTTCTGAGATCATGTTGATGTCCAAATAACCAGCAAATGCAAGTTTCAGTCTTATCCTTTAACTCCAAGTTATCTTAAGCAATTCACAGGTTTTCATTTTATTTTATTTTATTTTATTTTATTTTATTTTATTTTAAGGGGGTTTTAGGGCAGTACAACAGCACATCAAAAGGCAAGAAAAACTGAATGTCTGTTCTGCCATCGGAACACAGATAGGGTTGGTGCAACAAAGAATTTTGCATTGCTGTACATCATGCTGTGCCCATACTGTGGCTGAAGAACAATAAGGCCAACCTTATATGTGGAAAGGTGATAAGACTGGCTAAAAAAAGACACTGAATCTGCGTCAATGTGTTACTTTTATAGGCCTTTCTGTACCCAAAAACTTTTACTCAGTCTTTTCAAGGTTTCTTCACAACTGTGAATAGTAAAAAACATTTCTACGGCCGAGATTCACTCTCTGAGCTTTTCAGGTTAAGAAAAGTCACATGAATCAGTGAAATTCATGGGTCAGAAGCACTTTGATCAGAAAGCATCAGTCTTCACACTGATCAACCTATTTACACAGCATCAACGTAAGACTAATTTGAACAGAAGCCCAGTTCTACAGATCTTTCTACTGTCAGTTACATTTTCTGCTCTTGTTGCTAGTAATTTCCTTTCTGCTCTACAGCTTTCCTAAGTGGAGCCACTTCTCCAGTCTGTAGTGATTCTACACCAATCATCTGTATTGCTTCTCTATTAGTGCCTAAGTAAAGGGAAGGATGAACCACTCGTGCACGTACGAGGGCGTCTCGTTACCCAGCTGTTCCTATGGATGCTCTTGGCAGAGCCAGATCTTTTCACACAACAAGAAACAATCAGGACCCAGGAAGGATGTCAACAGAAAAGCCTGGGAGGGCGTGTGGCCACTATAGAAATGGGGGAGCAGGATGCAGACTCTCCTTGCGTGCCTGAGACATACAGGAAGGATTCGGCTCCAGCTGACACCGTGCAGTGCAAGCAGCGTTTGCTTGTTGCAAAAGAGTCACTGACAACTGTCAGGACAGTCATAGGTTGTGTTTTGTGGACAAAGCATTGTGCTTTGTGTCCGTAAGTCAGGCAAGGATTTCCATTTTGTCTTAGCCAAGCGCGTACCTACTCTCATCTCAAAATAACATATGCTGCCTTATGAATCAGCATCAGGAGAAGTGCTGAGGCACAAAGGGAAAGTGCTGCCAATCCCTCATGAAAATGGCAGCAACAAGAAAGGGAAGGCAAATTACAGCAGCAAAAGCCAGGATGGAGACGGCCCCTTGGTGAATAGCAATGGAGGTGGCTCAGGGTAGGTTGTTCGTAATATTTTAACTAACCTGAAACCAGTCAGTATAAAATTCATACAGTCTCACTCCTGGAGGGAGAAGAGAAGATGCACTTTTCGTCATAAATCTCAAGGGCAGCTGTCTTCCTGAACTTCAGGTGTCGGAGAGAGAACAGAGTCAGAATTTTCCTCCTTTCATACACTTAACCACGTTTGTGAGGCCAAAAAGCTACTGACTTAGTTTTAGCAGCTGGGGATCCCGAGCACAAGCTAAAATGGCTTTCTGCCAGTTTTCTCCCCAGTGATTTAACTACACTTGGACCCTTTACATCTGAGTAAAAAAAATAAAGCTTTGAATGTCATCACAGGAGTTGTATTCTAATGACTACAAACAAAAATAGTAATTGCAAACAGGCATCAGAGTACAATATGCTTTTGGTCAGTTTCTTATAGAAATTCCTGCATGGAAGATGTAACATTAAATATCAAATGTCTTGTTAATGTCTCTTTTGAAAACAGTTGGCATTATATGGGATTTCTGATTTAGCGGAGGGATACAAAATACACTGAAAATGGAATATAAGCAAAATTTTACCTTAGGAAAATGTAAGAACTGTAATTGCAGTTAAATCATAATACAAATGTGTTTTTGTAATATGTTCATGGTCATGGCACTGGGTGTCCCCAGCTACTGGAAAGGATAATGTGAGCTGAAGGCAGCTGAACCCCACTGCTCTCACTGAGATTATTCTGTTAGTTTTTCAACTTTTATACTTTCTGTCGGGTCATGTAATCACAGTCCCCCGTGCAAGTCTGGCTAACTCAGGGAGGTGTTTATGTTCTTTTAATGAACTTAGGGAGAAACATTTAAACTACCAGTGGATTCACTCAAAATTAGCTTCTTTGCAACAGCTGTGGGCAGCTGCATTATTCCCTGAGTTTCATGGGCACTTCATCCATGCCCATCTTCAGTGAAGAAGGGTAGATTTGGCACTTGTATCTTCCCTTGTAAGTGTTGATTCAGAGACCCACATTCCACCTCTAGGGGTTTCATCTATCACAAAAGGATGCGAAATTCTGATAACCCACACTAAGAAATGGCTGATCCTTTCAAGGTCACACAATGAGGTGGACTTAACAACAACACACAGGACAAAAAAACTGCCAGGTGATGAAGAGAAAGTCTGTGCTATAACATATTAAGATCCAGTGAGCTACACCTCCAAAGGAAGTGGCAAGGTGTCATTGCTCTGTGCAGGGAAATGTTATATTTTGCCAGTTGACAAATGGAAGTGCCAAATGTGGGACTTCTATTCAGTGTTGGTGCTCGTTTGCTGGTAGTTCTGCAGCAGCACTGAACTGTAAGTCACTGTGCTGATTTTCTCTGGCACTTCAGCTCAGGAGCTGCCATTTCTCAGTCTTGTTCTTCTTCCTGTCCTCACTTATCCTGCAGACAGTAAGAAGTAATGAACCTGGACACTTGTTAGGCAGAGACCTCCTCTAGAGCTGAACTACATCTGAAACTACGCTGAGTGTAGATCAAAAGCTTGGCTGGGACATGGGGTAGGTGGTCCACTGGATATTTTTCCTCCTCCGTACTAAGGCTCAGCAAAGCCTAAAGAATATAATGTCTTCCTAAAGAACTTCCTATAGAGCTGTTGTGAAATGCAGTGACAGGGGAAGAGAAGACTGGTATATCAGCTGCAAAGTGACTTTCAGAGATCAGTGCATTAGAAATTTGCTAAGCAGAGGAGGGCTTCCATTAAATTTTCTGCTAATTTAAGAAAATAATTTGTACAGATAGAATCCTCTGGTTATTTTTGTTAATAATTAGCCTCTAAAAATAGTGGAGCTCTACTTTTTCATGTGAAGTTCAGCTTACTGCCTGATACTGAGAAAAGGCCTAAAAATAACTGGTTTTATAGTTGATTAGCGCTTTCTGGTTCTTGTTCTTTGTCACTAGAGAGTCAGTTGAGATGATGCTGGGGAGGGGAAGAGGCCATTCAGTGATATAGCTATTTTTCCTGCAAGAAAGGTACTTTGAGCACTGATAATGGAGGCTCTAACTCCCCCTGACCTTTCCTCAACAGATTTTCATGCACTTGCCAGGGTGATGTAAAGTAGCTTGAAAGTACCAAGTCCTTTGTGTTTCCATTCCATTCATTTCCATTTCCTTGCCTGTTCAGCGAGGCAGGCACTTATGCAGCAGCAACGATAGTAAAAACCAATAAGAAAATCACAATGGAAAGTTCACACTTCTCTGGCTTTGGATCTGCATAACTCTTTATGCAATGATCTGCAACAAACTCTTCCTCTTCACTGCATTCAACTTTGATATTTTCAGTGCAGGCTTCTATAACTTCTGTTGCTATTTCTACAACAAGCTGTGCCTTGTGATGCAAGGCGTTTTAAAGTAATCTGGCACATGAATATCTCTCTTCACTTGAAAATCAATAAAAACCTTCAGTCACATTTACATTTCTGTGTACTGCTTCCAGATAACAGGAGCATGTCTTCCCTGGGTTATAACTGATCACAAAGTGAAAACAACTGCTAGGGTTTCATGCCTCAGAAGATGACCTTGTCCTTATTTTTTTTTCCTTGTCACAAAAAGAGCTGACTTGCCTAGCCATCCTTAAAATAGAACTAATTACCATCTGTTAACAGCCCCTAATGCTCTGACTATAGATCCTTATGCACCATTCATGATTTCATAGCCGTGATGATAAATTGTCTGTAATTCAGAATTCATGTGGAATTACATCAGCTTACCTGGATGACCCACCACACATTATGGAGCCTTCTCCTATAGAACCTTGCACGCTGAATGTTGGCCTCCACAGAGAAATGCAAGGGCAGCCTTTTAGTCAATTTACACTGTGAGTTATACTGTAGGAAAGAAGTATTAAGGCAACACTGATGAGTCCTCTCTGTTGCATGCAGAGGGAAGGACAGAGCAATGAGAAACCTAGATCCTCCTTCCAGCTAGCCCAAGTGTGTGTGAAGGCAGCCCTAGAAAACTGGCTCCTTATGTACTGAGCCCCACATTCCAGGAGGAAAAGGAGCTGAGTCGTGACTTGCTAAAGAACAATATAGGCTTTGAGCTACTCCCAGGGAAGCATAGCATGGAATGATTTCTTCGTTCTGTATGATTGTGTAGTGCCAAATCTACCCAAGCAGCAGGGAACATGACTCACCAGCAACCCTGAACTTTGCTCATGTGCACACAAGAAGAACCACTTACCCTTGTTCCAGCTACTCCCTCACAGTACCCAACCGCCCTAGAACCGGTGCTGGATTCACAGGTCTTGGTGTCTCCACTCGCCACTCATAAAACTGAGCGTGTTTCCATCCTGCCTGAAAAAAACAAGGCAAGACTGGTGCGGTTTGACTACTTGTGTTGCAGAATACAAGGGGAAGGGAAAGACTTCACAACTGCAGCTTTGAGCCGGTGCTGTTGGAGCAATGTGACACTTTTGCAGCCTTCTCGCTCTGCCATGCCAAACCTGAATGGGTTTGGAAATGGTAGGGGGGGTTCAGTCCCTGAGCAGCACCCCGTAGCTGTGTGCTACTTGTTGATGGCATAGAAGTGCTTGCCCAGTCAGGCCAGGTGGGACATTAAATATCAGTATCAGGGCAATTAGTAAGCATATAACATTAACAATTATCGCTACCAAATATAGAGGTGACTGTGCAATGAATGCCCAGGAACGAAATTGATATGGTTTATTTTTAGATTCTTTCAGTTTGGGACCAATATTTTAAAATCATCTGGATCACCTGATGCATTTTATTAATGCAGAGATAGTTCTTTCCCTTGTGTAACTCCCTGAAAGGCAAATCAGAAATAAAATTACATTAAACTTGGAAAAGCTCTTTATTTCCCAGAGGCTGTAGCCTAATTCAAATGGAAAATACTGCTATCAGCTTTTCCTCTTTCCAGTTTCAACAATAGACAGGCAGTAGTCATACCTCAGACCTTCCCTCTGAACAACCACGAATAAAAGCCTCTAATACCTCTACCAGAACAACAGGCTGTTTCCCCTTCTTATATCTGTGCATCTTGATTTCCTTTGTTCTAGACAGTTTTGGATGTAGCACTTAAAAGGCAAGAGATTTGTCAAAACTCCCAAAACCCAGACATCTCAGAAGGAAAATCTGTTGCAGGAGAACATACAACATAGTTTATACCTACTGCTTTTTTTTTTTCTGGATGATATGGGTGGAAGAGGAAAAGTATTCCGTGGTGATCAGTCAATTTAAGTGCTCCAAGGCCTTTACTGGCTATTTTAGGTATTAGGTGCGCTTCAAATTTTGATAGAAGTAATACCAATAATGTAACATATGCTTGTCAATAACAATGTAATTCTCACAGTTGACCTCAGTTCTAAATTTTAAATTCCTGTGATCAGAATTTCACACAGTCAACATTGATAGGCTGGGGACCATGCAGTAAGGCACCTTCCTGTTTTTCACTACTAAGTCAGCTTCTACCAAATGAATAAAGAGTGAAATTAAATTAAATTAAATTCTCATCTTCTTTAGTCAGAAAAGGAAAGGCTTAAAATGACAGGAAGGTAGGAAGGACATTTTTTTCATCTTTTTGTTTTATTTGCCTTTCATGAATCCTTGAAAAGGGTCAGGATGCTCCTGCAGAAAGCAGGGACTTGCAGTGTTACCATGTCAGACATAGCTGTAAATCTGTGTAAGTCCAGAAGCTTCAACCTGCAAGAGGCACTGGCTTTGTGAAGTTGCTGATGTGCTGCTCTGTAGTCCACACACCAGAGTCAGCTTTTCAGACTGGATTCTGGAACAGGAGAAAGGCTGCTGTAGCATAAAACAACCAAAAAGCTCATACATCTTAGCAAGGCGCTATATTCAGAAGAGCTCCATTAGAAACCATGATTTTCCTAGTAGTCCTGATATATGGTACCGAGTCAGGAAAAGGCTGAGAAGTCTGGAATGTTTCAGAAACACCTAGCCCTGGTGGCCTAGCCTGTATTTCTCAGCCTGCCATATTTACTTATAGGTATCAATCTTGTGTCAAAATAACCAGTATGCTTGAATATATCCACCTCTTCCATTCCTGATTACGGTGAAAAATTGGGAGAAAACCACAGGACATCTAGCCACAGATCATCACAGCTTTCTTTATTTATCTAAAGTTCTCCTTTATTTAATTCTTCAGCTTTCAGATTCTTGACTTACGTGGCAGAGACCATTAAACTACAACAAATCCATATGCTGCGTATGTGGAGGGAACAGCGTGGTTATACGTGGAGATCCGTTTCCAGATTATTGATAGCAGTTAGATTAGCATCTACCCTATGAAAAGAAGAATGAATTTAGCCATCTGCCAACTGTAGTTCACTTTTGGTATTATCCACCAGAGGACAACGCTTCTAAAACACGATCCCCCGCTGAGCTGAAGCTGTGAAGCCCTGGCTGTGATAGAAGCAGGTTTGAGACTTCAGCCAGCACTTGAGAACCTCCTCACTGTGCAGTTTACCTCACTCCTAATGAGGCTCAAGGGGCTCCAAACAAACAGATGGGCAACAGAGTCCACTGACAGACCATCTGCTCAACACCACAGAGTACAGGTGGAAACACAAGGCATTTCTCCAGCTGTTCCTTGTAGCAGGGATCTTGCAAACCAAGAAGGTGTTGCTATGATATTAAATCTAAAATAATAATAATAGGACTTAGATCTATCAAATGCCAAAGATAATCAAAGTGCAACCTTCTCCTAAAGAAAGCTGCCTCTCAGCACTTTTAAAATAATGCTTTGCTATCCTTCCTTAGGGTGCTTCGCAAAGAAGACATTTCAGTTAATACTAATACATTTCTCTCATATTTGCCTCCTGTTCTGTGCTGAACTAGGACTTTTCATGCCCTGCATGGGACATTCTACTCTACATGCCTTGCAAAATCTCCATCTTTATGAAAAGTAACACAAGTTCAATTAAATGTCAACATCTGTAACTTGTCGCTATTTTTTTTCCCGATGGCAGCGTGCGCTAAGCAGTCATGAGAGCAGATTGGATGAAGAGCATTTTAATTACATGCACTGGCACACAGAACAGACTAGAACTGCTCACACATTTATAAATAATACAGATACTTAATATAATTTCTGTCCTTAAATTTTGTCAACTCATTTCCTGTAATCTCAGTTCTGTTCCGTTACATGTAGCTTTAGAAGGTTTTCGTTCCTGAGTGACATGCCCTCATCTTCTTATAGTGTGCATTCTTTAATCTCATGAAAGAAGCTTCTGTTCTTATTGTGTGTACAAATCTATTAACCCAAATTTATAACCTACCTCATAATTTGCATTAGGCTCAGGTTTATAAACCTTGCAACCTATATCTCCTGCACAGTGCAAATATAATTGTCCATGTCTTAAAATCATAGAATAATATGTGTGGGAAGGACCTCTGGAGGCCATCTAGTCCAGCACCCTGCTCAGATAAAAGACAGCTTTAAAGGCTGGTAAGGGATATTCTCCAGCTGAGTTTTGCAATATACACAGTTGGAGAGCCCACAGACCCTATAAGCATTTGTTTCAGTGCTTAACCTCTATTAGGGGGAAGAATTATTCCTGTATACCCAGGAATATTGGAAACTGGAAATTTGATTGCTTATTTTGTGACTTGTCACTAAGAAAATTCTGGCTTTTACCCAGAAAACATTTCCCATTAAAAATCTTGACAGTATGTAGTGCCCTGGGTCAGATGCATAAAGGTATCACAGCACTGTCTTGCATTTACATATCTAAATTTCTTTTTAGCTTCTGCACAATAAGTAACAACTTTGCAAACCGTTGCAATCTTTACATTCTTTTTTGCTACTCAGTGTTATTTCTGCTGCAGCCTAAGTGTGCCGACCACACCTTTAACATACTGAAGACAAGCTTCTATCTTTGACTTTTTGAGGATTTGGACATCTAAGGTATAATCTAGTTCCTTGTATGACTGATCATTCTCAGTTTTTCTGGAGAGAGGCTTTATCCTAAAGCGTCAGTGTTTTCACAATATTTTTACTATCACCATTTCTTAGGGATATGACGTCACAGTTGTAATAAACACTAAGCTGTGCTTGTCTATATAAAGGATGGTGAATTTCCTGCTGATAATGGACAACAAATGGACAGGCTTGTCTGTGACCGGTTGATCTGGCATTTCAAACAATCCACGTAGAAAGTTCAGAGCAGTGCTCCACTTTGAAGTGGCTGAACAAGGGGTAGCCTCAAAGCAAGCAATTTTAAGAATCAGTTCTCTCTCCCAATTTTCTTACAGAGTCTGTCTGACTAGATTCAGTTTTAGAGTTTAGATAGATTTGCATTTGCATTGAACTCATACTTATGTGCAGCTTAAAACAGACTGAGCCTGATTTTCATCAAGCAGAAAGTAGCTTTATAGCTGCTAAAGTATTGGCAATTTCATCCTGATTTTGAGACAATATAAAGTTTCCACTAAGCAAGCATTCTTTACTGGTCTTCAAAGGTTCTGTCTCCTGAAAGCATGTACCTAATAAAAGCATATATAACATCCTTGCTCCCAAGCAGTTACATCTGTCTGTGGTTGGATGCTGCAACTCCTTGATTTCCTGCCATTTTGCATTCTTTGTGAACTTCCTGTCCTTAGCATGGAAAGGTTTTCCCATGTGCAGAGGAGATAACCAAGCCTTGTTTCCCACAAGTATGTGCTCTTTATGCCCCCAACTCCTAGTTTAGTTCTGAGCAATGCCTGGTCTTCTTCCTACACCTTCATTACTGATCATCCAGTCTGGAGGCTACACATTGCACATGTAACACCAGCCAGGTGGCTTAATAAAGCTGGAGCAGGTAGAAAGCATGACAACTGAAATCAAGCTGCTTCAATTTTAGTGGATCATCAGATCGGTTATCCTTCTCCCCGATTTCTGCTTTTCAAAGTATGTACAGAAATATAATTGTGTTTGGTATTTCCACTCTTCTATCAAATCAGACTGTCTTGGACAAGCTTAAAAATTGTTAATGGGAGGCATAGGCAAGATACTGAAGAAGCTTCATTTCCTCAGAAAATCAGGTTAAAACTTCTCTGATAATGGATTAGATTCTTTGCCCTATGCAAAGATCACTTAAGATAAGCCTTGGACAAAGACTTCAAAACAAAACAAGATAAAGGAGTCAAGGGAGGTTTTAACCAGTGTGATGACTGCCAAGAAGTTTTTGTTGAAGCCTAAATTATGGCAGGAGGATATCAAATACCTTTTATATTTGGCTGTGCTTTTATATCTGCAGCAGGAAGAAGCTGTGTTGTTGGAATCGCTATGGTGATTGCATATAGTTGATAATCTCTTGCACTCTAGAGGTCTTGATTAATTCTTGAATTCAGAGCAATGAAAATGGTGTTAGGTACATTCTATTCTAGTAGTTCTGACATAGAAAGCTTTCTGACTCAAAAAATAAATAAAATTGACATTTAGATATGATAAAACCTTTTGTTTAAAAGGAAGATTATGCTGAAATTGAATCATTTTAAACTGTAATTCCATTCTTAATTAGTTTCTTAAGGAAAAGTTAAGCACTTCCCAGCAGAAGGTACAGCTAACCACTTCAATGTCATAAAAATGCCATAAATAACTAAGAATTTTTCGAGAATGAAACACTGCAGCTTGAACAACAGTTTTGCAAGGATTGGAATTTTAACCTCCAGCCCAATGTCTCCATAGTAATATCGAGAAAGGAGAATTGAAATTCAAGTTTATTTTTACTCTACACACCACAGCTTTTGTCACAAACCTCCTAAAAATGAATTGTGCATATTTCACCATCTTGTCTCTCTGTAGACAGATGGATATATCTAAAAGGCTCAAATTTTCAAAAATAGCCCATGATTTTTGAATACCCAGTTCTCTTTTGTATTTTAGGAGTTGTACATGCAGACAGCCTTGTCAGTCCATGTTGGATTAGGTCCAGTTTTCAAAGAACTTCAACAGCACCCATTGATGTACATAGGCAACTCTGTATATCTCAAAGTCACACTGAGGTGTCACTGAGGTGCCTGTACACGTTTTAGAAACCTACATCAGGATATTAGGTTGTGGGATTTTGAGAAAGAATGAGGTTTACAAATCTTGTCTTTTGTGAGAATTCGAAGCTTTTAAGGAAGCCAGTCCTGTGCTAGCACATTTGATCACCTGCAGTGTACCAACCTTGTCCACAAAGAAAGAGGAAATAAACTTTATTTTATTTTTAAAAGTATGAGAATATTTCCCTAATTTAATTTGATTTAAATATTGAAATGTTACACAAGAGTAGGACTTCAGTCACAAAGCAGTGATAGAAAAAGATTGCTTCTCAGATCCTTCAGACCCTCCACCTCTACCTTCAGTAGCAAATGGGAGATGGAAAAATAGAGGGCTGCATGTTTAGCATGGTGAAGAATGAATTCTGAAGCAGCTGCTTCCATTCTTTCAGACTTCATCTGCATTAGCAGCAAGCCAGTGTTCTGGAATTGTGTGCAGCTGGCCAGAATCCATACATGGGTTCTGCAGAGAGAGTTTTTTAGATTCTTTACATCGATGTGAGGTTTGCCCCCAGCCCAGATGCTTTGCCTTTTCAGGTGTTATTCAAAAGATGAGTTGTTCCTCATGTAGGATATATATATATCTGCTAAGCTTGCAAATCACATCAAGGATTCTTTTCAATTCTGGAAAGAATACAGGAAGTTGTCTTCCCTTGATAGCTTTTGTCTCAAAAGCATGTTTTCTCCTTAAGCAATCATACCATATCCCTAAAAGCATAGTTGTTTCTAGTTTACAATCTCAGAGCTGTACATCTGAAGACTTTATTGTTTCTGTTAAAAATAATAGCTTTCATTGCAATTCTTTATTCTGTAGTTGTCCACTGTGTTTATGTTTTCCCCAGATACTTGTTGTCATAGGGCATAAGTCACTCTTGAGTGAAATTGTTCACAGAGTCTATGGCGAGTTATTGACAGAGGGATTTCCTGAGCCCCACTCACAAAACTATTCTTATAATTGTGACCTTGTTTTGGAATTCCAGAATTGCAGTGCTACACACAGAAATTTCAGCAGGAGGTATTACAGACGCTGCAAAATTTACACCATTCTAATTCGGAAGGTCTGCGTTGTCTTAGTACGCCTAAAACAGGAATGAAGCAGCTGGTTTAAGGTCCCTGTGGCAGGGCGCTGCTGGCTGAGATGATCACCACCCCTATTCAGTTTTCTACTGCCCCTTCTGCATGAGGCTGTGACACCCACAGCACAGGATGGACAGGGTGTGTTTTATTGGCATTCAGAGCCGAATGTTGTCACACGGCCACCATCAGCACATTTTACCACAGGCTGCTTGGCTGCAAACTAAGGCAGCTGAGAAGCAGAACTAATAGGCTTCTGCTTCTGCGAGGTGGGATACGTTCTTCCTGGCAGAGATGGAGATGCACATTTGAGAGCAGTAAGCCTTCAGGTAGTTTGAATAAATCTGAAAAGTACTGTGAGTCAAAGGTGCAATGCTGCCTCAGTAGCCGAATAAAAGTTATCTTGCCACCCCTTGGCCATAGGAGAATTCAGTTGCAGACTAGGAAACAGCGATGTTAATTCTTTTACAGGAAAGAAATTCATTCAGACAGCTTTCCTAGCCTAAGTTGTTAGGTTTAATTTCATTCTGTATCTTTAGTGAGAATAACCTTGTTCTCATAATCCTGTCTAGACCCTTCTATGCAGCCAGCAGCAGAACTGATACTACCTGAGATCCAGACAGGAGATTCACCTTCAAGACCAGATTCTTTTTCTGTAGCAAATGCTCTCTGTTGTACAGAAAACCACATTTAAATTGGTAGTTTGACAGCAACAGAAATGCTAGAAGCCCCCTGGTTTCATTTACAAATACTGATGTAACTTATATTCCTTACATACCTTTTGAACAATTGCCTGTGATGCACTATCTTGTGTCTGGAGACATTCTTACCTAAGACAGGAATGGAATTCAGTGACTTTTTTATTTTGTAATTTATATAAACTTATGTATTTTTCTTGTAAAATTATGATGCAGAGGATAAGATTTAGGAGAAAAGTGTAAGACCTTACAGATTTCATATTATATTAGAACAGAATTTCAAACACTTACAGTTTAAGTCTTTGTAATCCAGCAGACAAATACAGAAAGGACTACCGAGAAAGGTAGCTGCAAAAATTACATAGGGTGCATGCCAATGGAGAAAAAAGTTAAGATATAACCTCAAGTATGTAATTAAAAGTAGCAGAATTATATTTGAAAGAGCTGAATATTAAGAGCAACACTTCAACAGAATTAGTTATCAAGGTTTTACTGCTTGCAATGAACAAGCAATGAAGCAAAGTCTTAAGAGAAATTACTGCAGACGGACATTTTTGAAACTAGACCAGACAGAAATACAAACACCGATTGGGAGCAAGTGTATTCTGTGTGGGAGGTGAACTAGGTGAGGTGAACAGGGTGAAGTGATAAAGTAAAAAATGTAAGAAATAGAAAAGACTTATAAATAAAGCGTTTCTGTATCTTTGGGGATGAAAAGTGTTACAGGAAAAATAAATCACTGGTATTTACTTTTTTAACAGATGGACCAAAGAAACCATCAAAAGATGACACATATAAATCTTCAAATGAACAAGGGTAGAAAATGTGGGGGCTTTTTTGCTTTTTTTTTTTTTTTAATTGAAGCAAACTGAACTAGGCTAATTGATGCTATTCAGAGACAGTACAAGGGATTGATATCTCACAGTACCAAGCTACAGAAGACAGCATGAACTTTATGAAAGTAGCAAGGAGAGGCTCAGACAACTCTGGTCCCCACTGGGAAACTACTGAGTCTTAAAAAAAAAAAAAAAAGAAGTGCAAGAGGATATGATGTCTTTTAAGTAGGATTGACCTTAATATATGAAGTTGTTGACCCATAATTTGCAGGAGACTTACTGCCTAGCTGAAGCTGTAGCATATTGCTCAGTCTTTCTCAGTTTTCAGCATTTTGCTTCATGTTAAGGATTCAAGATGTAGATACACACATGGGCCAGGCCAGGGTCTGTTTTACCTCATATTTGAAAAACATTTTATCTTCTGTCTTACATGCTACAGGCATCAAATGTGAGCCAAGGGGGTGTGAGCATTCTGTGTCTATCAAAATGTTGGTATTGGAGATGCAATACACAACAAAAAATTAAGTGCTGGGGGCCATGGTGTGTTGGTAGCACATAACTCCTGCATCTCCCAACAGCAGGAAACTACATTAAGGGACCACATATGCCACACAGCTCCCTGCAGTGCTTTCTGGACATGCTGAGAGACTTTCAGATAGCATCAGGGACTTTTGGATATTGTGAGCCTTCTCAGACCTAGCTCATCAATACAGACAGGTACCTTACCTGATAATTAAAAATCGATTGTGAATCCTGTCCTTGTTGGCAACACTGTGTCTGGAATCCTTTGATTATGAGCTCTTCGTTGCAGGGGAACTATTTATCTGTTGTGACCTGCCTCTCACAAAGGTGGGGCAGTTTGATAGGATAGGACTCTCATGGAGAGAACGTAGCTCTGTACTGCCTTGTGTCAATGATGTTTGCAGTAACCTGCTTCAGCCAACACCAAAAATTTGCCATTACTCTGCACTAGTTTAGGTATCTGCAGAGAAACATTAAGGAAAAATCCATGAAGGAAATTTTCCAAGACGTCAAATAAATTAAAGATCCAGGAATAGAGGGCAGCCTAAATTTCACTTACGATACACCAGGTGTCTTTGGACTTGTTATCTACTAGGTAGTTACAATAATACCACTAACAATAATATCGCTACACTAGACAGAGAGAGAAATATTGTCTTTTAATGATGCCTCTTAGCAATATTCTGTGTTCTTCTAGGTTTGCCCCATCCCATCCCAGCCTCCACAGCCTACTGTTGTTCCAAAGCCAGTTCAATCTGTCATACATGCTCCATTGCAACCAAGCTGCCCGGGCCGAGGCAAGATGGCAAAACTCATCAATCCAGAAGAGATGACATCCAGGGATTATTACTTTGATTCCTATGCTCACTTTGGAATTCATGAGGTAATATTTTTTTTTGTTGTTTCAGCAATTGTTAAATAACTAACAATATAGTAATAATAATTACTATTTCTTTGATTTATCACTTACTTATCTGTTTTCCACTTGCTCATGATTATATTCCTCTGCCTTTCCTCAGACAATTATGTAATCTGGTTACGTGCCAAAGATATCACCCACTTCTCTAGAGACTTGTACTCAAAACCTCCGTCCCACTTAGATTCTTACTTAGGAGCTCTCTGCAGAGTTTATTGTAGCTGTCTGTGCAGTGGTGAATTTCACGAGTGCATCAGTGCAGTGCATTTATGAGGGCTGCAAACCAGCCCAGCCACAACCACGGGCACTCCCTGATTGCTAAGTTAGGGGTTTTGTTCTCTCGCGTGTTTGAGCACAGATATCAGCAGAACAGCTACTCAGGTGACATGAGAAGCCAAGCAGTTTCTGGACTGCTGGCACGTTTCTTGAATGCACAGGCTGCATTGATGGGAACATTAAGCCCAATCACCTCCTTAAATACACTCCTGAAAAGAATTTTAAATACTTGATGGACCGTTTACTATGAAAAAGTTGAGTGTGGACCAGTTCTAAAGTCACTGGTATCTTGCCCTGTTGATATTTTTGTGATGCAAGAGGATGAGATGTTTACGAGCAGGATGCAAAAAAGCAAATGTGAAATGGCTCAGTGCACTCCTCACAAACAGCATAACAAAGAATATCTATTTGCATTACTCTAGTATTATCCGTGAGGTGTATACGTAAGATTTCTACCTGCCAATAACATCTTGCCAGTGTAGCATTCAGAAATTCAGTCCAAGAATGGAAAAAGACAGAGAAGCAGTTGAGTGGGAAGGAGACCTAGGAGAAATTATGAAGACACATCAGAGACCTTAAACCGAATGGATCTCGTGATGGAAGGACACAGCCATGTAGGTCTCAGGGAGTGCAGGGACCCTCTTGCTGTGCCTGGGAAGTTGGAGGTTTCCTCCTTGCCTGCGGGAGGTGTGCACTGTAAAGGATCTGTGTCAACAAGTAAAGGAGCTGCTAGAGGAGGCTGGCAGACTTTGAAGCATCAGGGGCATGAGGAAGAGACTGACTGGATCTTCTCTGAGAGCCTGAAGGTACAAGAGCCTAAATCTCCAACTGCACTGAAAAGAGGGGCAGTCAGAGTCTGTGCTGACCAGGTAAGGAAGTGGGGATTCCTCTGATGGTGAAGGCTGGAAACTCTGGAAACTTGTGACTTCTGGTAGCAGAAGGGAGGCTCTTGATCCACCTGCAGATCTCTGGCTACTGAATAGGGTCAGTGTCTTCATTGCAGATGAGGAGCAGGAGGTTCTGTCCAACAAACCTCCAGAACCAGTTGGCTCTGAGCCAGGCAGAAGCACTGGGAGCAAAGTGACAAGTGACAGCTGCCGAAGGCTCTCACCTGCAGGGTGCAGAGGCCCCCATCTGCTGGCAAGACCTTCTGCCGAGGCGTTTGGACCTGGGACCTTGTGGAGAGGCTGCTGGCATTTGTCCATCCCTTGGACCAGCCCTTAGAGCCTGCTGCTCTTCTACATGAGCACCAGTGAGGCCTGGAGCATATTGAGTGTCACTGGGCAGCTCTTAGGATGATGATCAACAGCAAGGTGTTCCAGGTGGATTTTTGCCTCAATTCTAACAGCACAAACAAAGACTTGAGGAGGAGTGTTACCACGGGTCCACAATTGCTTGTGCAGCTGCTGCCAATGACAAGTTCTCAGTTTTTATATATATGGGACCCTCTTTGAGGATTGAGGTCTACTAGGAAGAGGTGGAATCCACCTGAAGGAAACAAGGCATCAGTATTGACTCCAGGAGAGATATCACTAGTGACTGGCCTCCAGATGGACTTTGTGCTGCTCATTACAACATTTTGAGAGCAGCATTTCAGTCAGTTCTCAGCCCACTGCACTGACCATTTTTGTAGTCCATATTTCATCTATTTTTCAATGAGGATGTTATGGGAAACAGTGTTGAAAATCTTGCAAAAAATCAAGATAAAAAACTTCCATTCCTCTTCCCTCATTCACAAAGCCCATTGTTTCACCATAGAAAGATACCAGGTGATCAGTCATCTCTAAATCCATGATGAACACTCCCAGTCAGCCTCTTGTCCTTAATATGTGTGGAAACAGTTTCCATGAGGGTGTACTCACACCTTTCCAGTGGTGATGGACTGCTCTTTGCCTTATACCAAACCATGCTTTATGATGATAGAAGTAGCCTTTTATTCATCTGCAGTTACTGAGCACACACAGTGCCCTGCCAAGACAGGTAAGTAAGCAGCTGGTACGTGTAACAATCCAGTCCACGATTGCCTCAGACTGCTGGGCAGTGAACGGATCCTTTTCACCCTGAAATTGAAAAACTCATTTGTCTACTTGCTTAAACTATGAAATTAGGCAGTAGTATAAGCAAACCTTCAGCCTTCTAGACATAACAGAAGCATTTTCAGGAAGCTAAAGTGTGTCTTGAATGGTCTACACTTCTGTGCTGGTTTTGCAACCCGTCACAACTTCTCTTAAAAATGGCACCTGGGTCTTGACCTGTGTCCTCTTTATTGATATAGTTTGACTGACACATGTACAAGAGAAAGCAAGGTATCCATGGAATTAAATGCATGTAGTGCTGCTATCAGTGCATCAAAAATCAGCACGTGACAATGACAACTCAAACTAGTGAGGCAGTGGTCTAGGTTATACATTAATATCTTCTGGAAACTGATCACGTAAATGAGTGGACAGAAGAGCAGTGAGGGAGGACCTTACAATATGGGATTTCTAAGCTCTGCCATGGACTTCTGCCTCACGTTGGGCAAGGCTGTCAGGACTGCTGTGTTATAAGGGCTTATGGAACAATTCTGTTCAAAGAAGAACCTCAGAAGGTCCCTCCACTGAGGGCTCTGGGTTGTGCATGATTTAGGCAGAAAGGAATGTTTGGATTTCTGTACAGCTTCTGTCTATTCCCAAAGCAGTGCTGTGGTTAGATTACATTCTGGTTGTCGATTGTAACAGTGAAGTAATAGCAGAATAAATTCATACGAGGGACATCATGCTGTTTCTTAATAATTCAGCTCTAAGTAGCTGGCGTTTTACAGTTGCTTTGATGTGTTCGCCCCAAAGTACTTAAGAAACTCTACATGTTGTGTATTAATAATGCTTAAATGATAGCAAGGGATTGCATTCAGCAGCAGCGTGGAATGCATATGAGCACTTCAAATAGTGACCCAATGCTTTTATTTTCATCACAGGAAATGTTAAAAGATGAAGTGCGCACATTAACCTATAGAAACTCAATGTATCACAATAAACATGTTTTTAAAGATAAGATTGTCCTCGATGTTGGAAGTGGCACAGGAATCCTCTCCATGTTTGCTGCAAAGGCAGGAGCCAAGAAGGTATATGGGGTAAGAAGACTTTCTCTCGCATTTTGAATTTGTTTGTGCATTTTGCCTGAGAGTTTGGCTTTGTGATTTACCTTTTCTTACTTGTCTTGGTTTGAAATTCTTCTCTCCAAGCTCATCTGTGGCTTGATTTATAGTGACTTCAGTGGAGTTCTGTTGTATTCTATGACTTGCACTACTGTGCCTTTTCCAAATTGAGATGTAATGTCTTTTCATTATTTCATCATTCTTGTGGAACCTTTGGTGATCTGGTACATATCCACATTTCTTCTTGGCTGAAAAAAAATGTTAGAGACTCACTCCTACTCAGAGGGGTTAAGTGAACTATCTTGCTCTTTAAATTTTCAAGGTCTGCAACTTTGTAGTCTTGGAAACAAATTTCCTTAATACACTTTCCCCTGCATATTACAACTCAGCAAATTGTGCAAGAAAGCATGTGCATGTTTTCTGTGCCAACAATAACACTTTTCAGAGGCAGAAGGAAATTATTACCTTAAATACATTGAACTTTAGGAGCACGAATGTGCTGTTCTCTGCAGAGAAGTCATTACGGAGAGCATAGATTTGCTTACTAAGTATATTCAAACTTATTTGTACTGACGCTAAAATGACAAGTGCAATTTCTCTTTACTTTGGACTTCTGTTTGCCCTGAAGACACAACTCAACATAGAAAAGGGGAAATAGATCCTATTTCTCAGTGTACTTCTCTTCAACAATGTTGTTTACTAAAACTTAATTGGGAACATCTGTGCATTTGAAGACACTGATGTCACTAAGTACCCAAACTGTGTGTCTTTTTTACTGGTAATGATACATATAACACCATTTCAATTCTCAGGCTTATGTTTTCAAAATCCAGTGTTACTTCTGAGTATCTCATCTGAATGTCAGACTAGAGCATGAAACTATAGATAGCTGAAATCAAAAGGTGCTGGAAAAAGTTTTGGAGTTTAAGCAGGAGATTGGAAGCTAGAATGCATTTTCTTGTAAGTCAGGTATTATTTATTAAAACGATTTGTTACCTCAAAGCCTCAGGGAGGATAAACCCGCAGCTTTCTGTGATGCAGAAATGCAGGTCTCATGCAAAGATGTTGCAGTGCTCTAGAAGTATAAGCATATACAAAATGATGATGCTGTGCTCCCACCTTCCTATCTCTCAGATCCCTGGCCATATGGTCTTCCTCCCTTCCTTGTGCTGGCACTGATACTTATCTGATTCTACACTGAGCCAGCTCACTGGCAGAAAATTCACCAAGCAAAAGAAAAGTAAATACTTTTCCACATGTTTGTTGTTGTTGTGGGGTTTTTTGTGTTTGGTTTTTTTTTTTCCTTTGGATATCTTTAGAGTTCAGGCTTTACCTTAGGCCTTCATAAAGCTTAGTGACACACCAGTGCCAGCTCACCCATGGACTGTTCATCGCTGAAGCTGGTGGGTGTGCTATCCATGGAACTCAGCTCTCAGAGGAACTCCCTTAGGTGTGAAACTCTTCTGCTACAGCCAAAGAATTTCAACCTTCTTGTCAGATGAGCTGTCTCACCGTGAGCCCTGTACACGGCAAGCTGCAGAGTGGATTTGTGTTGGACAAGCAGACATTTCAGAGATCTAGCAGTGGCAATCTAGTAGTCAAATTGAGAACTGATGGTCATATTTGCCAATGGAAACTGTGAGTGTCCCATTTAAAAAGCAAACATTTGCCATGAGTTATTACATAGAGCTGTGATGTTCCATTTTCTTCTCTACAGTTAAATGTGATTTTTCAAATAGCATGATGTGGGAACTGTTGACAAATGCAGAGTGTTGGTTTTTTGACTACAGAAATCACTCTCGTCTTACTCACTCTTTCCCTCTTTGGGTTTAAATTCATCCACTACTCTGTCTGGTTCTTCTTATCCCTTCTTATTCACTGTTGGAACTTATTCCTTGCCACTACCTAAGCCAACCGCTAGAATTATCTCTGGGTCTTCAAGAGATGTAAATCATAGAATCATTAACTTAAAGCTGCATCAAGCTGCCCAAAGACATGTCCAGTCCAATTTGGAAAATCTCCAAGTATGGAGACTCTAAATACTCTCTCAGCACCTATTCCAGGCCTACAATCAGCAGGAATTTCCTTTGCCACAGCTCATGATTACTGACTTTCGTCTTGTCCCTGTGCATTTCAGAAAAGAGTTTGACTTTGCTTTCTCTGCAAGCCCTTTTGGGATACTTTTAGATAGCTGTTGGGTTGGGGGGATCTCTTCTACAGCCTGAAAAGAGCCAGTCCCCTCATTTTCTCCTTTTTCTTCACCTGCTCTGACCCCTAACCCTTGTGGGAGGGTACCAATGTGTCATGCAGTGGTGTTCATCTAACTGGAGAGCTGTTGTAAGAAATGTAGAGATAGGATTGGCACATAGCTGTCGGTGCTTTGGAGGGGTCAGCGAGGGACACAAAAATACATAAAATATCCCTGGAAGCCTTGGTTCATCTGCTGCATTTAGTCATACAAAATTCAGGACAATCCCTGCAGTAGAACTATCTGAATTCTGTGGCATTTTCAGATAGACAAGACAGCACAGGGAAGAAGGAGTTAAATAGACATAGAAAATGAAGGCTGATGTTAGATGTCAGCTGCTTTGTATAAGAAGGTGGTGATGAGGACACAGCCCAGGGGAAATCTGGGAATCTTGTGACTGTTTCAGGAAGAGACCACAGTAAAAGAGGAGACATTTGCAGCAGTAGGTTGAGGACTGAGAAGTAAAATGAAAGCAGAGGTAAATATACACACACAGAACCAGATACAGCTGAAGTAACTCAAGGGTGCATGCTGGGACCTCATCAATTTAATATCTTCATCAAGGACATAGATAGTGGGACTGAGTTCACCCTCAGCAAGTTTGCAGATGACACAAAACTGCTTTGTGCAGCTGATATACCTGGGGGAAAATACGCCACACAGAGGAATCTTGTCAGGCTTGAGGAGTGGCCTATGTGAACCTCATGATTTTCATCATGGTCAAGAACAGGGTCCTTCACTTGAATCAGGGCAATCCTTTGAAGATCTCCTCAAGCCCAAACCATTCTATGATTCTGTGATTATAAACTCAGGTACAGACTTGTTTTATTGGAACATGCACTTGTCATAAAATCTAAATGCTTTGCAAAATAGGACAGATTTGAGTAGATCACTGACTTGAAAGAAAACTGAGAAAAAAACCTGACAACACTGATTTTTCCTCTTTTTCTTCACCTACAGAATTCAGTTTTCTTTTTTCTGAAATAAGTTGCTTTTTAAAATAAAATTCAACCACAGTATAGAGTCCAAGTCAAAATGCAGATGAACGACTTTAGCTTCCCTAAAGCGAGTTTATTTTCTGAAATATGTATTCCTTCATGAAACATTTAAGCATTGGGGGTTTTTATTCTTTTGCTTCTTTATGAAAAAAGCAGGTTTTTTGAAACTTGTTGTTATTCATGAGAGAGAACTTTTTATTTCTTTGCACCTTTTTCCTTTAGAAAGGTTGGAAAGCAACCTCCAAACACCTACATACGCCTACTTTATTTAAAAACTGTCCAAAATGGGCGATGGAATTGAAAATGCCAGACAGGTGTGAATAAAAACAGGGAAAATGAGTGTAATGGCTGTAACTATAGACAGGGCATATGGTCTATACCGTTCCCAGTAAGGGAAGAATCTGGATGGAGCAAAAGGATGGCCCTCATCCCCAGGGATTTCTTCCTTGAACTCTCTGGACTGGCACTCAAGTGTTCCTTTCCACAAGCCAGTTATGGTTTACGCTCAGGCCATTGAGCCAGACATTTTAAGGAGTGGTTTACATCCGCAGGCAAGCTAAGCACAGTCAATGCTTGTGTTCCCATGGGGACTGGGATTGATATTATGGCTGCTATTACGTCTGTTTCATGCACAATATAAAAACAATAAAGGATTTGTGTGTCCTTGCATCCACTGTCCTGCCATCTGTGAGTGCTATCACAGAGGTCAAGCACAATTTAGCTTTTAGAGATTAAATGGGATTCACTGGATATATAAACCACTTCATTAGAGATAATACAGTTCTGTTTGACATTCCCATAGGGGAATTAGAGAGACAAGGATTATGCAAAGTAGTATCCTCCATTTAATGCCAAATTTGGAAGAGGTAAATTAGGAACTGATTCAGTGACTACAAGCAACTTTGGCCTTCATGATTTTCAAGGGGCACAAAACCCAGAGAGATTAATGGAATGTAGTTTTTCTCTAAAAGATATTAAAAGGTCATTGCAAACATGCTTTTGTGCTAGTATGCAGATTTTACCAAGTTTAAGGGCAAATCTAAAACTAGGAGGAACTCTGTAATTATTTTCCTAGAAAAAGCACAGAACTGGTCAGAGAAAAAGCTATGCAGATCTGGATGTTCTTGTAAATAAAAAAAATCAGTCATTTCTTATGTGTAAAATGCCTGCATTCTTTTGAAATAGCAGCTTTGCTAAAGATTATAGATTTTTTCACATAGAAAACAATTGCTTCTTGGCATAGACCAGTATTGGCATATTTGAATTTTAATAATATTCACAAAATTTGAATGTGTTTTGTTTTAAAACACGTGGAAATGTAGCACCATCCTAATTCATTCCATTCAGCAGATTTTTGTGGGGGAGGAGGAAATATTCTAAAGCAGCAGGAATAAATGAAATAATATAATTAATAAATTATGTACATTTTGTAGGTAGGACCTCTTTTTTCTCACATTTCAACAGTTTTAAAAGCAATCTTTTCTACAGAAGTTTAACACAGTCCCAGACTGCAATTTGAATATTAAGATATCATTAATTATTATCTTCCCCACAGGTTTGATTTACTCTTTATCAATGGTTATATGCTCTGTAGAGTCTTTGCTGCCTTCAGTAGATACTGTTTTTATTCACGTAGCTGAGATCTCTGACACATAAATTGCTCTTTATCTTGCTTTTCTTTTTTTTCTTTTTTTCCTAGATTGAATGCTCAAGTATATCTGACTACTCAGAAAAAATTATCAAGGCCAACCACTTGGACAACAGTAAGGCATATATAATTTTTTTTTCAGGAAAAAGAGAAGATAACAGTTTTGCTTTTTCTGATTAATTTATGTTGTGTGTTTTACACGTAAATGGTAGTTTTGCAGAATTTACTTATGTAAATACAAAACTAAACACCTCATTCTAGGCACTACAGCAATTCCTCACAGGAATTACTGTTACTTCTATATTTATCTCTAGGCTCAGAAACAAAAGAAAATAGAACTTATCAACGGGCAGTTTGGTTTAGCAAAGCAGATGGAAGACCATATATTAGAACTGAACTTACCAAATTAATTCTGCCATTTGAATTCCACCTTCTCTCTTAAATAGAATAGACATACAAACACACATACTGACATTCAAACTGAAATAAGGTTTAAAGCAAAGATTTTTAACTAAGTTTTCTGACTCCCTACTTTAAGAAAATACCTTTTTCAAAACACACACTCACACAAATGAAAATGTTCAATTCATAAAATAAAAATATCATATAAAACTTATTTTTTACTTGAAAAGAAAGCTGGTGACATTTCCAAGTATGTGGAAACTCTAAATTGAAAAAACCAAAACCAACAAAAACCTTGAAGTAACCCCAATCTACTGAAAACCCTTAGCACAAAATAATCCCCAGCAAGTTCTATTTCATGCCTTCCGTCCTCCTCCAAATCACAGCACACAAGATATCTTTGTAACAACCTAAAAAATCAGTCTTTTTTTAACTGAGGCCGTGAGACAGCTCCTGTTTAAAAATGGGGTTTTTTTGTGAAGAGCTTGCCTTTGCTGCAGAGCAGGTCATGGCTGGGCTGTACCAAGTGCCCCCACTTTTAGCTGTGTCTGAGCTGATGCTCTGCCCGCACACGCGCAGGAATGGGTTTCTGTTCTGGTTCAGATCTGTTCTAATTTTTATTGCTGTCGCTGGCAGTTTCTGACTAACCCCGAGCTCTCTGGGAGGAATATTTATTGTACATCACGGGCATTCAAGTGTTGTGGTGTGAAACAGCAGGGACGTGGGATACAAGAGGCCAGCCAGCATATGCAACTCTTGGTTCAGGAAAAGAAGGAAGCAAAGGACCAGAAAATCCTCTTCTCTACAGCAGGGATAAGGCACTAAAGCAGTGTGGTGTGACCTCCTTGGTTGTCCTGAACCTTAGATGCAGAGGCTGTATGTTCCCAAAATGGCCTTTCATCCGCTAGAGACACAAATAGCACATCGCAAATCCATTTGCGTTTGGATTTCCAGCAGCAGGAATCGTGCGTGAAGGGACCATTGTCAGAATAAATTAGAAGGTTCCAGTGCGCTCCAAAGGGTGCAGAAGGTATTTATCTCTGCTTCTTCCTCCTGTTTCCACAAGGTGCAAGTCACTGGGAAACTGTGGAGGAAGAAGCAGAGCCCCCTCCCTTTGGCAGGAGACTTGGCGGGACAGGTTCATCGGTCTGCCTGACTGCAGTTTGGTCTCCAAATTGCACACCTGAACCAACATTTACACTTTCACACTCTACACTGACGTTTTTTCACTTTTATTTTAATGCAGCCGGGTACTGAGCCAAAGAGTCTTGTTGCTCATGGAAATTTTTCTTTTTTTGCCCCCCTAAATGTTTAGAGAAATGCAAGGTCAGCAAAAGGGGCTGAACCACGAGACAACCCACTGTTTCCAGAACAGATACATGCAATACATCTGGGGACAGCACAATCTGCTCCCACATGAAGCCTTATGAAATGAAGGGAGGTGGGAGGAACCTGTGCTGCTGCTGCTGCTTGCACTGTGACTGTTCTAGGTGTAAACAGGGGGCTTCAAAGTCTGCAGCTGTGTCCCTCTGGCAGCTGTCAACAGTGCTAAAACTCACTCCAAAAGAATTGTGGCAGTGAAAGGTCTTGGGAGAAAAGAGAACTAAAGAGAACTCATGGATGGAGCTTATAGACACGAAGAGTCTTCCGTATAACAACAGATGCACTGTTGAATTTCTAACTGTGAAAGAAAGGAGTTTAAATAATGGCAAAGAGATGACAGCTCTGCTCTTCTCCAGTCAGGTTGCTCTTACCAGCTGATACTCTGTGGTACCAGTCTGAGTCAGAGTGTTTCCAATTTTTCCGGGGGCCAGTCTGGATTAAAAGTTTGCTATGCAAATAAAGTGGCCACATCTGGTTAGAGTAATACTAGTACTGCATGTATTTGGGAAAGACAAAACCTCCTTTTCCCTAGGCTGGGTCCTAAAAATCACTCAACCCACACTTCCACACTCAGCCAGCTAACCTAGTTCTAGCTAAATTAAATTAAATTAAATTAAATTAAATTAAATTACCTTCATCTTTCCCAGACTGAATGTTGACCATTTCATCAATAAAAATCGCTATCATTAAAAATTGCCATTAATTAAGAGTAGTAGAGTAATCTTTTCAATTAGTAATGGAAAGTAGAATATTCACCTTATTCCTAAATTTCAAGGGCATCTGTAACCTTGTCAAGGAAGAATCCAGAGCCATGAGACTTTATCCAATGCAACAAACATTATAAACAGCAGAGAAACACAAGCTGGAAATTATTTAGCACAAGATCAAAATACATTTGTAAATAGGAAAGTTTTTTTTTAAAGCAGAAATGATTGGTGACTTGTGTAGTGGTCCTGAAACAAAATTGTTTGTTACAACTGAACTAATTATGGCCCACCATTTAAGCATTAATGTGTAAACCTGCAGGGATGTTTAAAGGCTTCTAAGTGGATTCTTTGCCTCACTTGGTCAATGATCTAGAAATCTGCCAAATTCCAAAGGGCACTGTAAAATGAGATCATACAGGTAACCAGGTAAGGCCTGTTTTTCTGTTGCTTTTAGACATGGTGGATTTTTTTGTTTGGCATTTGGATTTTGGTTTGGTTTTTTTTCCTTTTATACTGATACTAAAAATTCTATTTATTATACTTACTCTGAATAGTTTTTGAAAAGTGTGAAATGCATTGAATCTCATGGAGTCATCCCTTATCCACAGCCATTCAAGAAGATAATTATATTGAAAAGGTCAGCCTGACATTCACTAGTAAGGATCTTTGTCAGGTGTTTTACTATGTGAAACGTATTTCTTTGGATTCTCTTTTCAGTAATCACAATATTTAAAGGTAAAGTGGAAGAAGTTGAATTACCTGTGGATCAAGTAGACATCATCATCAGCGAGTGGATGGGTTACTGTCTGTTCTATGAGTCAATGTTAAACACAGTCATCTTCGCACGAGACAAGTGGCTGGTAGGTGCTCTGCATGCCGTGCTCCTTGCTGGAGCAATCACCATTTATTTTCTGACTACAAGCTTTCCCTTCCCTACTGTCGCCATAACAAGACACGGTCACATCTCCAAGTGCCATTTCTTGGGCTTTAACGAGGAGATAACAAAGGGAGCCTCAGTGAAAGAGCTTTGCTTTTGATTAAGTGCTGGCCGGCGAAGTTTGCGTAGACACTGTCTAATGGCATTGCCACAGGCTGCAGGAGTTGCTGAGGTTAAAGCTGGTGTGACAATCTGAAGGAAAACAATAAAGGCATGCAAGGGGTGCTTGTCTGGTTTTTGTATGTGCAGTTCAAAATGTGATGTCTTTGTCAGGTGAATAGATTACGAGATCCATTTCCCCACAATTCATCAACAGAAACCTGGAGGGCTAATGTTTCCAGACCGAGCTGCTTTGTACGTGGTAGCAATTGAAGACAGACAGTACAAGGACTTCAAAATTCACTGTGAGTAAGCGCCTGCCAGTAAGGCTTTTCTGTGGTTATTTCCCTAAAATCTTTCATTTGTAGTAGCCTACTGGCCAACCTCTTCACGGGCCAGAATTCCGATATAAATGTGAACACTGAGAAAAAGTTGGTCTGCTGATAAATTCAGGAAATTTGCAGTGATTTAAAGTGCACAATGCAAAGATGCATGTATGAATTGATGAAGACTTTGGCTAGAGTTATATTAATACTTCTAGCTATATTTAAAATGTGGATTATAGGAGATTTAGTTTTGTTGTTGTTTTGATAAATATATAATCCATCGTAACAGCCACAAACCCCGGTAGCATTCTTTTGCCATTCAGGTCTCTATTTTTGTTTTTAACATAACAAAACCTAAAAACAGTAAGATAAAAATTAATTGTACATGTGAAGAAATAAACATAGAAAAGAATTATATCTCCATGATAAGCTTGTTAAGAAGAAAAAACCCCAAAACATGTAATAGTTTTTTAAAGACATTTTATGCGAGAATTTTTAAATTAAAAATAAGAATCAGACATTTAAATTTTACTTATATGTTAAAAAAGGGTTGTAATTTTTTTTATATACTTCATAGATGCATAAAATTGACTTTTCCTTTGCTTTTAAAATGTTGGGAGGGTTTCCTTGAATTATCATTGAATAACTGGTGCTGTTAGTGACATCTACAAGTGACCTAGTCCAGGCTCCTGCTGTGATCAAATGAACAAGTTTTACATTACTTCATTCTCCTTTTCCTTTCAACTTTTTTTGATTTTATTTATTTTCCAGAGCTGGGCAGTTTCACTTAGAGGTATTTTCCCTTAGGGGAAAAAAAATCACAAAATTCCTAAGCGGATTCATTAACCAAAGATACGTGTGAAAGTTTGGGTTAAATTAGTGGGTTCAGACAACCTTTAAATAAAAATGCCTAACTCCTCACTCCTTGACTCTCACCCTCTCCCAGAAAAGAAGGCTTGCTGTTTCTGTAATCAAATTCAGTGCTAATACACAGAACTGCCAGTTGGTCAAAATTGCTATTTTGGGTCAAAAGCAAGCCCAGTGCAGTGGGGCGGTGAGAAGAAGTCTCTGTAGGTGCCAGGAAGGATTATATCTCCTCCTCAAGCACAGCCTAGATTTTTCTCCTCGGCTGTGTGATGACCTTGACAGCTAAACTCCTTACAAAATGTACAGATTCAAATGGATGTATGAGGCATCCATTCTGTAGAGGAATCAGAGCCATTTTGGCCTAAAATCCTTCATGTGTTCTTTCACCTTTCTTTCCAACCCCTTCTTTTCTAGACCTTGAGTCTTCTTCTTTTCTCACAGACAATACATCTGTTTTCAAACTGTTTCTTTTTTAGTCATTTGAAAAAATGTTTCAGGTCATTTTTCCTCTTCTAAAATGTTGTTTTCCTTTAAGACACTTTATTTTCTGATCTCACCTCTCATTTCCCTTACCCCCTTACCTTACATACCTCTGTGTCTTCAGTTATTTCCATCTCACTACCTATCTGCGCCACCATTTTGTCTCTTCTTTCCGTTTATAAATCCTTGATGGTGCCTCCTTATATTTAAATTTTTCATCTTTTTCTCTCTTAAAGAGCATAGAGTTTTGCCTTCATATGAGATGCAGGGCTGAGCGTTTTAAAGGGCATTCGAGAACTGTTATATTGATTAAGAAATAATGCAATATGAGGTTTCTAAAAAAACCTAACTTCTGATTTTTCTAACTGAAGATTAATGCCACAGAGAGCTACTATAGTCAATTGCTCTGCTTTCCTGCAAAATGTAAAACATATAGTTTTATTTTTTACCTCCTGTGACAGCTCTCTGCCTAAGACAGATGGGGGCACATATTTCAAAGGTATCCCATGTAGGCTGAAGTGCAGTAAATGATGGAGGCCCCAGTAATAAATAAACAATTAATAAATTGTTTCTTCGGGGTTTCCTAGTTAATATTTTCTGAGTAATCACAAAAAAAGTATGACTTCTGTAAATTTAATCTGAAGTTCTCACACTCAAATGATGCCTGAAACAAAAGTTTCAGCTCCCCTGAAATGTTGAGAAACTCAAAACCCAATGAAGAGATAAACAAGAGATATCAAAGAATCATTCATGTCCATGTTTTTTCCATTTTAGGAATATGCAGATTTTTATATCATATTACATTTTCAGTCATACTCCTCTGGAAACCCCAGTAACTCAAATGCTATGCTCTGAAAGAAATGAGACATTTCAAACATGTTCACAAATGTGTTTATCAGTTTACTTTGTTTTTTGTTCAAACCATTTTTTAAAACACTCACAGTATTCAGTTTAGATTTTGAGATTAAGGGCTGAATGGACGTTGGCTTACATGCTTCATAAGACTAAGATTTCACTTGTTTGAAGGTTCTTGTTTTCACTTTGTTAAGCAACCTTAAAAGCAAAGCCAGTGTACTTTTCCATTTTTCAATGTTTTCATTTTTTGTTCAAAAAATCCTCAGCATGATAAGAGACATCTATTGGAAAAGTCAGAAGAACAGTTCAAATACGGAGGATTGGCATGACTTTTAAATCTTTTCAAAGTGGACCTTTTGCTTTTCTGTCATGATGTATGTGCAGAATAAAGCTTGGAGTCCCAACTATTGAAACTCACCTGCAATTCTACTCCTGCCAGCAATTCACTTGCTGAAACTAAAACTACTTAAATAATCAAAGGAGCATGTAAACTGCTGATGGAGTGGCAATCTAGGGGCAGGGGAGGGAAAGTAACTATTAAGCAGAACGGATAGGAAAGGATAGAATCCCTAACAGCTATTCCCAAGACTCAGCCTGACATCGGATGATTTTGGGCAACACTAACTAGTGTCTAAAGCCACAAAAATTGACAAATCTCATATAGCGCAGTTTTGGAGACGCTAATAAATAAGGGTCACTTGCTCAAAGATGTACATGGAGGGCTTATTTTGCCACAACTGCATTATCTGTAAAATAGCAATGATGACATAAACAATGGGGGCAGGAGCAAAGAGCTAAAGGGGACATCTAAAAATTAGGGGATGGCAGAGATTCTTTCAAAAGAAAAATGCTTTGAGAAGCAAAAACTATTTTCCATTATTACTGCTAACCTTGACAAACCCGTTTGCATTGACAGGGTGGGAGAATGTGTACGGCTTTGACATGACCTGTATTAGGGATGTTGCCATGAAGGAGCCCTTGGTGGACATAGTAGATCCAAAGCAAGTGGTGACCAACGCCTGCTTAATAAAGGTTTGGTAGTTCCAAATATACCTAATTATGAATGTTTACACCTAACTGTAAGGTTCTTTTGGGACCTGCTGCTTGTGTTTTGCTACTATCTTTTCATGCTTTGAACCAGCCATCATTGCAGAATGCTGTCACACCAAGAAGGAAAATTTTGCAGTTTTAAATTAGCTAGTACTTGCATGTTTCACATGCTCAGTACTGTCACATGACCTGAGCATGAACATTGATACCTCGATTTCTTATGGAATTCCCAAAGGCAAGACGCTCCTTTTGTCTCTACTCATCTGGTTACTGCAGGCTGTAACTCAAGACTCTTACAAATTTTACATGTGCAAATACTGGATGAAGAGAGATGTGGTATATTTAGACATGAATTTGAATTGCCCTACCTTCTTGTAAATAGAGGGTGGAAATTACTGATTGAACGCTGCTGAGGAGAAGGGATCAATGATTCCGTTTGCAGTAAGAAAGTCTGAAGCATCAGTTCTGAATTGATGATGAAATAACTAACACCAGAACACGTGATCAGAATTGGAACTCAATTTATTTCTCTAACTTCCTAATTCTTAGCCTTATGTAGAATGTTACTGTTCTCTCTCAGCCCCAACATCTGCACCCAGAGGTTCTGGTACCCTGCTCTACACATAAGGCAGAATCCCTCTTCACAGGATCATGTTAACAGTGAAGGAACTGCCTGCAGGAGCACTTGAAAGCTCTAAAATTCCCTTCACATGAAGGAATCCTCCTCATGTGGGACAATTCTCATGAACAAGGCTGTCTGCGTCAATAGCAGTGGTAGTACCAGCTCCATGAATCCAAGAGCTCATTTATCCCTAAGAGTCAGTTCTAACTTTTCCTTTTCACTTTTTGCCAGTAACAAACACAGCATTAAGTATTCCCATATGCAAAAGGGAAAGCCATGCCTCCAGTCTGCAGAACCTTTACTGAAAGCAGCAAAAAGGAGCAGAAGCAGAAACTCTGCGAGAGTACGAATGCATGCAGAGTCCATCTGCACCGAGGGGAACACAAGATGGCTGTGCCTGAAAACAGCCTCGACCAGAGCAATTTAAAACTGCAGTACTCACAAAAGAAACAGACTGCATGAAGTATGTCCAGAGAGAAAAAGATCAGGGAGCAAAATGGGTTGGCTGCTCTGGAATAAAAAGCAGCACGCCCTTAATTGAAGTGCAAATCCAACACTTTATTTAGAAGGTCTTTGAAAGTAATTTGGTTTAAGATGACAGACAAAAATTTTCAACATGTTTCTATTCAGGTTTTATATTTAGTTTTGGTATCTTTTGTCCATAAACTGAATGGTGCTGTACCATGTAGAGGCACCATGGGAGCAAAGCAGGTAATAAGTACACAAGCACAAACCACCCTCCTTTCCAGAATCAGTCACTAATCTCACAAACTGATCACTAAAAAAGGAGAAAATTGTCAATGAAAAGCATGAAGGAGGGAGGTTGATGTCCAAGCTAGCAATATGGAAGCGGGAAAAACAGACTCTGCAGTTATATATTTTTAAATTTGATTTACTTTTGCACATGGTTTATTTATATAAAATGCATTTCTTTCGTCCTGAAAATATTTGTGAATTCAGAGAATAGTATTAGCCTAAGAAAACATTTGAGAATAAACAAAGCCATTATGTTTAATTATTCAAATGTTTTATTACAGCACTTTTGGATAGCACAGCTTGTTCATATTAGATTCACAGAGGGATTTTTAGGGTTGTATTCAATCCAAAGCCAGCTAATTTAGGGTGCCTACCAGATGAGTCTGGGTTCTCTCTCCATTAGTCAGTGGATGGACTAGTCACTGGATACATTCCTCAGAGACCAGTCAGAGTCTTGTGCTTCTGCAGTTATTTCAATTCCCAATTTAGATGCTCTGAATTGTTCTACAAAATCAGCAAAGTAACACATCAACTGTGCATGCTGTGTAGCCATGGCACTTATCTAAAATGCTGGAGACTTGAGTAAAATTTCCTCTTTTTTACTCCTCAGAAACTGGGTGTAACCCAAGATCATTTGCTTTGAGGAACTTTAGGCACCAGGCCACAGGTGGTGCATGCAGGGAATGCAGCATCCTCTCTGCTGTGAGAGCCATTCCCTTCTGCATGATCTCTTAAACACATCTGAGGGGCACAGGAATTGTCCTGGCAAATTGGAGTCCTCTGTTTAACTTCCAAACCAAATCAGCCAGGGAGAGTAGTGGGAACAAAGCACCTTCAAACCACCAGAATCAATAACTGAGCAGGTGTCCTACTGAGGGCCTACTGCTTTCAGTAACACTGCCCAAAAAAATGGAAAAGTTTGTTTCATACCTAGTAAAACAGTTGTGTTTTCTTCTCTGATCCAAAAACAAACAAACAAACAAACAAAAACAAAAACAAAACGAACAAAAGAAACTCCAACAACAAAAAACCTCCACCAAACCCAGACATACACTGAGATTTTCATGTTTAGCTAATTTCCATGCTCACAAAATCCTAGCTGAGTAACCTGACTATCTGGGAAGGAGATCAAGAAAGAGGTGCCATGACACTCTAGAAGCAACCTAAACTCTAATTTGTACCCATTGTCCCCTGTGCAGTTAGCTGCAATGAGTGGTGCCATGTTATATAATATATAGTAGCCAAAGTGCAATTCAAAGAGATCACCCAAACCAGACTTGGCCATTCTCAGAATTATATTAATAAAAAAGCCCCTACATTTGTCTCATACCTTGCATTGTAAAAAAGGTATGTTTCTGTCCTTAGTAAAAAAACAACTGCAAAAGTGACCAACAGTTTATCCAGGACATCTGTTCAATATTTTTTGAGGAATTTCTACTGACTTCTCTAAAGAAAATATTTCCCAGTGGTTTTGATTCCACTTTACCTTGCAGATGCACCTCAGAGAGAGGGAGCTAATTCCCTTTTCTGTGCCTTACCACTAGACTTAAGTCCCAATTTCCCCACAGTGAGATCACTAAAAAGACACTAAAAATTGCAGAAGTCTGCAGCTATCACCCACCAGTCCAGTCTAGCTTGGCAAAGCAAATTTTGCAGGCTGCTATGGAACCGTGCCAGGAGACCTTAGAAGTTCTCATTCCTACCACGCTTTCTTCTTACCTTCTTTTGAGGGGGAAAAACCAAAAACATTTTAAGGTTATCGCAGCTTTAAATGACCAATTATATGTATAGGTCAGTGATAAACACTAGTGCCTCAGGGTGTCATTGCAATGCAATAGAATAATTTTCATTATGCTTAAGTTTTTCTTCAACAATAATGTTAACCAGACAGGCCAAAACTATGGCTTGCTTAAATCATCTCCCCATAAGTTTTCTAAGTCTCAGAAACACAAATGCAGTCCATGCAAAGACCTCAGCAACCGAAATCTGGCTGCATATTTCCATGTCTCTTTTTGCAGACTTACCTTAGATTATAGAAGGCAATTTCTACAAGAGCCTTCTAACGTGCCCTAAAAGGCTAAAAGAGCCCTCTAATGGGCAGTCTACACTCTGCTCTTCATTTTTGCAGTGCGAGTCTTAAGAAATGCTGGTGAGGTCAGAGACATTTTTCCTGACTTCAGCTGGTAGAGTAGAGAAAATTTGGATTTCTGCCTACAAAAATTCTGTTTCCCTGTATGCATGAGCAATAAGAGCATGAGAATGAGCAATGAGGGTACCAGAAAGTGCATAGGAAACATTTCCCACAGCATTAGAATAGTACTTCAGACTTACCATCCTCCCTGTCGTGACTACGAGTTTTGGAAACAGCCCAGATAAAAGCAGTACCTAGCTGGGAAAATCAGATCCATCTGAAAAACACAGTTTAAGCCTTGAACAGTGAGATTTAAATATTGATGGAAATAAGCAATTTCGAAGACTACATCATTGCTTCCAACTGCTGCAATCACGCCACAGTACGATTTACATAATTTGCTTCTGTCTTGTTCAAGAGTAAGATCCCTGTGCTCACTGTTTGGAATCAGTTATCTGACACAGGACTAGAAAGCATCACCAACAAAAAGCAGGCCCCTCTCGTGCCTCAAATGTTTTGACTGCTTGACACAGTCAAATCACTTTCCTTTCCAGAGATACCCATATGAATAAGTTTATTTTTATTAACGACCCAACTCTGGCATCTTTCCTCATGCTGACAGTCCCTGATGATAAAAGGTCTTTGAACCAGGACCTATATCTCCATTTCAACATCTATCATGCCTGTATTTGTCAAAGCACCTTTTTACCCTGATTTTCTCCAGCTTCTACAGCCCTGCCTGCCATTCCCAAGGGCACACGCTCTTCAGTGAGTGTCCTCTCTGTCAGCTTAGTCAGATAACGGGATCATTTGCTCATGATTTGATACATTAGAATGTACCTCTGATTTCTTACAGTGTTAAACTGCTGTGACTCATTTTTGTGTCTGATCCTTAAATGAAATACTTAACATCACTTAACGCTCACCTGCGAGTCACAGACATCTGCGTGTCTTTTTCTTTCTTCTCAAAACAGGAAGTAGATATTTATACAGTGAAGACTGAAGAATTGGAATTTACTTCTGCATTCTGCCTCCAAATTCAGCGCAATGATTACATTCATGCCTTGGTCACCTATTTTAATATTGAGTTTACAAAGTGCCACAAGAAGATGGGATTTTCTACAGGTAATCCGTATTTCTTTTAATTTCATTTCTGTTGCTATCAGTCTATCAGTGCTGCTGGTTATATGGAACAGGAAGGTTCAATGTACCACCACATTTGAATTTCAGTGATAAAAACTGTTGTAATTTTGGGGGAGGTGAGCAGGATGGGGGAAGGGCAACTGCTTATAGGAATTCTGTGGAAACAGAGGCAAAATTTTACAATGGCTATCAAGCTTAGAGCTCAGCAGGAATTATGACCTGTGAATTTTATGTCCCTCACCAGTTATATCTAAATCCTGTGTCAAGTTTCTCAGATTAGACAGGGAATTATCGACTCAGAGAGAGATAGCAGCTCTGCATCCTAGTTTTCCCCAAATCCAAAACTCAACAAAGCTCTTGCTTGGCCCAGAGTCTAGAACAAAACTACCATTTTTTCCAAGCTATAAAAATACACATACTTATTATGGGAATTGTCTCTAACAACCCAGATGTGAAACTCTAACTTGCCTTGGTGAGCAGATATTTAAAGGAATAACTCCATTCCCTTAAGGCATCGTTTACAAGACTTAATAAACCAGAGAGTCTTGCAATAAATGTAAAAACCTCAGCCTGTAGACAGCCCGGGTGTAGACAGGAGTTTGAAGGAAGTGTTCCTCTGCCTCTGTTCAGTGTATCATGATAAAGTGGCTGCAGAAGAAATTAGTCCATAAAAAGGTCATTTGGCCATCTGCTGCTGAAGGTCACCACTGTCTAGAAGACTGGTGAAGATTCTCACCTGGTGTCTGTTGGCAAAGCTCGACTGAATTCAGCAAAATACGCCAGTTTGTAGGACATGACAAAGCACCACTTCATTGATATGTAATTTTATAAATTATTAATAAATGTGTAATTTGGGGTGGACTTGGAGACCTGGGCCTGCATTACACACTCCCCCACCCCGTTCATGGGGCACAAATTTCCAGTTATGTCAGGCTTTTCTAGGGAACAGGGCCCTGCATGGGGCATGTGCACAAATACGATTTAGAATATAAATTCAATTTCGTTTTGGTCTGACACGTTTTCAGTTAGAAATTTTACGCAGCCGTGTCCAAATAGTGAACAGTCTGGATCTGAACTCCTACAAGGAGATATCTCATTTAACAATTGAGATTAACAGTCATTAAAACTGTCTGGACACATAGGCAGAAATTATCTGGTAAAATCCTTTTCCTTTCAAAGATACCAGTTTGCCGGCACAGTTTCTGAAAAAATTTGGCTTGTGTCAGTCTTCTGATTCTAGAATTTTAGAAAACAGTTAAAAATTCCTGTCCTGCGAGTTTTTAAAAAATGTATCAGTATTTCCCCAGTCAGAAACAAGTTTCAAAGACAAGTAATTTTTTTGAAACATTGATGTCAAAATGAAATAAGATCATTATTTTATTGAACAGTGTTAATAATGATACAATACAGTGACCTCACGTGACTGGGGAATACAAAAAGAAGAAAAATAAATTTTAGTGGCTTTTTTTGCCAGGTTAGAAAGTCTTTGAGCTTGTACAGCTGTTCTTATGTTCCTAGATGCTCTTGACTGCAAAAACGGTAGGATCAAGAAGTGACAAATACAAGTTCATTAGGTACTGCTCAAAGATTGGAATTTAAATCAGAAATAGAACCAAATAAGTAAATTAAAACCCTGAAATAGCAAAGGGTCATCAAAGTGATTCTGCTAAGCAAGACTAGAAATTAATTTAGACCAGTTTCCATCTCTGGGAAATTGCCCAAAATGCCTTTTAAAAATCCCAAAACAGATCAAGGTGCAAATACCCTTTCATCAGCTCTATCCTCCTGGAAACTATAGAACCTGTCGTTCTGGGATCACTAGTCAAAGGTTTCATCTGCAACATGGTCATTAATAGTTTTTGATGAACCTTTCTTTCACGCTTTTGTATAATTCTTTTTTAAACTAATTTAGACTTCTGAAATTCAAAGCGCTTAGTGGCAAAGACTTTCCCAATTTGAACATGTGTGGGTTGAAAGGAAAGCATTAAAAAAGTGCCTGTCTTGCCCTGTCAGTCCTTTTGTGGAATCCTTCTTGCTGGGTGTGATTCACGTTGCTGACATATTCCAGTAAAAATTAGAAGTCAACCCACAGACAGTCAATAGAATTGTGTTGTAAAGTAGGTTTGCTAATACAGTATATAAAGCATTCTACGAGAAGAAAGGGTTTTTCCCAATTGTTCCCAAGTCATAATTTGATCTGCAAGGCATTTAAGAAATTTCATTAAGTGATATCCATATATATTTTTTAGCACCTGATGCTCCTTATACTCACTGGAAGCAAACTGTCTTCTACTTGGAGGACTATTTAACTGTGAGACGAGGTGAAGAAATCTATGGGACAATATCCATGAAACCAAATGCAAAAAATGTGGTAAGTCAGCATCCCTGATCCTGATTCCACCTCTACTGATCACAAACTACAATCAGCAATAAAGAAAACGCAGAGGAGTAAAATGATGAGCATGCTAAAGGCGTTCATGTTTATTAGTAAGAGCTCCAGTCACAGCTTCACCAAAGCTGATGACAGCAAGGATAAAGCAGTGATAACGTTCCAGAAGTCAGCCTGCAAGCAGGCTAGCATGGGAAGGGAGGAAGGATTCAAATATATCACCGAGTCAGCTGCCCTCTGCAATCAGCTTGACTCACATTTTGTGACACAAGCAGGTAAGGGGCTCTTCACACTGAAATCAGTGGAAAGATCCCTTCTGCCAACACAGGATGATCAAGAGTAAGTACTTCAGTTCCACATCTATGGGCACTGAGTTATTCACCACTCAGTGTCCAAGGACAGCCCAACAGGAAATTAAGTAACACATTTCAGAGGAATGCCTGTATGAACTCACTGATCAAATGTACTTGAACTCACTAATTGAGTGATAGGGTTGTTTAAAAATTGTGCCTTTCCACAGAAAATACAGATGATTTATTTGAGACTAAAGCTAAAGCATGATGGATATCACACTACCATGACTGCTGAAAACTTCCTCAGTTTTTCTGCTATGGGCTGAATCCCCCTAGTGTTTCTTTTAAACTTGTAAGGAGACTGTGAGACACGGTCTGATGGACATCCCATGGCTGGGTAGAACAAGATGTGAGAAGTTTGGCTTCTGGGAGAAACACTGGCACCATTTTCTGCCAGAAATCTTGAGCAGTATCTCTTCATTTTCTATTACAGTAAACAGCAGTTAAAATAATCTGGTTATCCATCTATGCAGTTGTTGTAATTGTTGAAAAATTGCATTTGTTGACTGCAACAAATCTTAACATTTCATTGTCTTCCATTTTTGCATTGCTTTTCCAAATATTTTATACCAAACACAGATTGGATATGGTTTTCATAGTAGTGTTGATACAGGGGGAGAAATAAACACAAATAAACCTGGCATTAAAACAAACACATTCACCCTGAAGCTACTTGCTGCGAGAGGAAAATAATCTGTTTCCCCATCTTCATGTTGGCCTAGGGGGGCTGGAAATTTTCTTTTGGGTTAAATGTATCAATTTTCTTTGAGGGAAAAATGAATAAAATATCTCAAATTTGTTCACAGCAGCAAGCATCTGAATGCAGATTTAGGTGCTAAAATTAATGTCTCTTGATAGTTGTCATAAGGCAGAGAGACCACCTTGGTTCAAAAGTTTTTGCTAGTGCTTTATTCTTCTGAAACATGAAGTTTTTCAAAAGCTTGCATAGACACAGCTTCCTTCTGTAGGGCTGTGTAGTGCCTCTTCCCTAAAAACGTGTCTTTATAAGATAAAAAATTACTAAGGGCTTCTGGTACAATGGGAAGTTTACTAGATCTATTCTGGAACAACCCCTGGTGAGAAAGCCCTTTAACCTAAATTAAGAGCATCTCAATGGGGGATACCCTTCAAAAATTCTCATAGGATACGTATGATAACAGCAATTCAGAAGCTTCCCGGTAGTAACCAGGACATTAAATCCACCTTAGGAAGGGTATAGAAATATGACCTAAGCACAGATTGTATGGTGAATGCTATTACACATCTTACAGCCTGCTTTCTCAGTGTTAGCACCATTTAAAAACAGAAGAAGTTAGAAATCACTGCAGGAATCTCTTGAATCTGCTGGTCTTTTCAACCCAAGCAATGATAACTGAATTAATACACTAAACTTACTTACATGTTGCATTTAAATCTTTTTACAGCGTGACCTGGATTTCACAGTAGACTTGGATTTTAAAGGACAGCTATGTGAAATGTCAGTATCTAATGACTACAAAATGCGTTAGCAAGAAACCTTGCAGAGAGATGAAAAGGAGAATTTTATCAAGTCTTGAACTGCTGAGCTTCAAGCTAGGAACAACTGTTCACAAGATTATTATATTAAACACTAGAATGTTTACTCTGATGGAGGGTGGTAACCTGATCTTTCTTGCAGACAGTACAGGGGGCTGGGATCCCACTGTGAATGTACAGTATACAGAACTGTAGCTTTTGTTAAACATAGGAAAAAAAATAAGCAACAGTCTTGAGTGTTCTGGTTAATTTTAGGGTGGCAGAAGATGCATATACAAATTGTATTACTTACTGTGAATTTCTGGTTCTTCCAAGCTTTGCATGTTACAGATGATTAGGGCAGTTTTCTCACTATGAAAGACTACTACAGCACATTACTGTGATAGTATTACTGGATTTATATTCAATATAAATGAATATATATATTGTACATGAGAAAAAAAGAAATCATTTCATAATAGGAATTTGTTTTGTGATTATTTAATTCTCATTATGCAGTTATGGAAGATAATTATGTTACCTCTGGCACTACTCTAGACAGTGATATATTCCATTAACTGTCCAATGTTATAGCTTTGGTAAATATTCCATGCAAAGTGTAGATAAGAGCTGGGCATTTACAGGAAGTTCAACAACTATATTTTTGAATGGCCTCTGAAAATGTGGACCATTAGTTTTGAAATTCACCTTCACAACTGGATGTCTGTCAGAGCTTTAAAAAACATTAGCTTTTTATCCTTGAAAATATTCTGTGGTGAGTTTTTATAGCTGGATTTTGCATGAGACTTTCAGAAATCAGACACCTAGTATTTAAATGTGATGAATGCAAAGTCTCTGAAATGGTGGATAATTCACGCTTCTTGGCCATGCCATATTTCAGTTCTTTGCAAAATTCTTAATACAAAATAATTTTTAAAAAATAGGAATTAGTGTTACCTTTTGGTGATGTTTTAGATAAGTTTTAAATTGCAAATACTATTCTAAAGAGTGCAGTAATTTGCAGGAGCAAGTTAATGTCTTTAAAAAAAAAAATGTCGATGGCTTCTGATATTACTAAGATGTCTGCAGCTTTCCCATCCCCTTGAGTCCCTTGTTTTTCTTACAGAATCTCCTGCTTATTGTTAAAATATTAAGTGCTTATAATTCCTCATATGTATGTATCAGGTCTTTTTACTACATGAATGTGGGCCATTTAATCACATGTAATTCATCAACAACTGCATCACCAGTCCTATCTACACATTTTCCAGTCCATCTGGCATTAGGCACTAAATCATGTTCTATCTTGTACTGGATGAGATTGACTAGTTTTTTGCCTAAAAATATTTTTAATCACCTGCAAATAAAGCATACTTGAAGATGTATTTTGCCAGTATTTGTCAACTTCTCGCTTTTTAGAAACCTATTTCTATTGATTTTCCCTCCACAGAAACTGTACAGTGCCTCCATTTTCTTATGGTCTAAAGAATATGGTCTAGGGATTGTATCACATGGTATCTATGTAGAGTGAAATTAAACTGTAATTCAGCAGTAAAAGATACTGTTTGCAATTTAATTCATCACTGTTGTTTTGAAGCTTTTTTCATATTTTTGGAACAACTTTCCTCACAAAATTGAGTTTATCTGTGAAATACTGCTATCACTTTCAGGGAATGAGTTCAACTACTCTTTCAGTAATGGACTGGAAAAAAACCATCTACAAGTCCCTTTCTAGTAACACTTTCGTGATTCTAGGAATTTAAAGTAAGGAATTCTACCAGATTTTTTCTTAGGCCCTCCATTTATATAAATCTACTCAAACTATGTTTTCATCTTCTTCTTTGCCACCAATCACTGAGCTGACTATTATTGAAAGAGGAAAGACTCTTTCTTTGTTTGTCTAAATTATGCTTTGAAAGCACTTCAAACCATCCACTTCTCTAGCCCACTGCATGAATATTTAATAACTTTAATATTAAAAGAATAACAAAGAAGGAAAAAATCTCATACCTTGTTTAAAACAAAACAAAACAAAAAAGACAAATGGGGGAAAAAAAAGAAAAAGGAAAAAAGAAAAAAGAATAGGATTCCCAAGGGTCTTTACTGAGAATGTGTCGTTTTTGCCTGACAGAAAGCACTGGTCAAGAAGTAGCAAAAAAAAATTTATCAAAACAGCTCATTAACCAATTTCAGAAGTATTTAAGCACTGCTGTATATTGATTGCCCTTTCTGCCTCATCTTTCAACTACTGATAGTGAAGTATTGGTCTCTCTTCGATAGTGGCCACCTTGCCTTAGTACCTGAAGTGCCCATTCACTTCAGTGTGGCAAGATTAAATCCTGACTGATATTGTTAATGGCACAGTCCTGAGGTGGCCAGCACACCTCAGGCACATTCTGTCCCAGAAAATTAGCTTGTGCTTTTCCTCACATCAAAAAAAAGTATCATGTATTTCTCCGTCACAAAAAGAACTGAGAGTGCCTACCAGAGTGCTGAGTGTCTTCAAGTCACAGTGATCAAAAAGCAAATTCAGGCTTGCAAGGCCATTAAAGCTGTTACCTACCAACAAGGTTTTGAAAGCACCAGTGAGTTCGGCACACACAGGATCAGTTAGGTCAGCATTAGTGAAACGGGGATGCAAAGACCTTGCAGGTCAGGTGCAATCGGCTACAAGGCTTTCCTCAGCAATCCAACAAGTCTGGGTAACTAGCACAGAGTCTGAGACTCATTTTCTCAAGCCTTGAATAAGAAGATCTCTCATGGACTCCAGGATTGAACCAAAGCCACTGATTTTCAAAGCTTTGCATTAAAATAAAATGACAAAATGACCGTTGAGAGCTGAAGCAGACACGTGTTTAAAACGTTTAATTCCCTTCCCACAGACAGGAAAAGAAGATCATGAGCATGAGAAAGAAACTGAAATACAGTATTTACACAAAAGACTGTCCCTGATGAGTAACACAGGGCTGGAGAAACGAGAAAGCAGGTCGCTTCTGCCTTCACTCTGATCTTAAAGCAGAAGTATTAAAACTCTTCTCAGGGATTGTTCTGTCACTTGAAACAAAAAGGACCATCCAAAAAAAGCTCCATGCTGAGCATGCCTCTAAAAGGCACAGTGGGCAATTCACACTTGCAGTGCTTGATAGGATTAAGGAAATAGTCCATAGTGTTAGGGGGGTCACTCTGTATTCCCAAGGTTCTCCAAAGAACAGTGTAGTTTGGCTCTATTATCCTAAGAACTTCTTACTCCCAGAACCAATTAGGGCTTGCCAGATGTCATTAGCTTCAGGTTTGAGTTTCGCAGGGGTTGTTCTAGGGACCTTTCTATGCACAGAATTAGGGGGTTACAGCCTTTTAATACTGTCTTAGGCTTCTAATAGGAGTTGAAACTGCCCAAACTATGAACAAGAATATTACCCAAGGTGGTAATATTTACTCAGTGATACCCAAGGCACGTTTTTACTGCAGAGCTAATTTGAAGAATCTTCTCAAAGATCATTTCTAACGGGGTTTGTTATAAATGTAATATTAATTCGGAAATTAATTTAACACGTACAGATTTGATTATAGATAATTTCATTCACTTAGAACGTAAATTTATAAAGGATACATGGTATTCCATGTATATAATGAAGAATAAATCCCTGCTTTAAGAAGATTAGAAAGTACAGGTCTGACTGGCTTGAAAGCAGCTCTTCAGAGAAGGACCTGCGGGTGCTGGTGGCCAACCAGAGGTGTGTCCTTGAGGCCAAGAAGGACAATGGTGTCTTGGGGTACCTTAGGAAGAACATTGTCAACAGGTTGAAGGAGGTGATCCTGCTCAGTCCTGGTGAGGCGATTCTGGAGTCCAGTTCTGGGCTCTTCAGTCTGAGAGAAATGGAGCTCCTGGAGCGTGTCCAGCCGAGGGGAATGAGGATGATTTGGAGACAGGAGCATCTCTCTTAGGAGGAAAGGCTGAGGGAGCTGGGCCTGTGCAGCCTTGAGAAGAGAAGACTGAGAGGGGACTTTATCAATGTCTGTAAGTACCTTAAGGGAGAGTGCCAAGAGAATGGGTCCAGACTCTTCTTAGTGGTGCCAATCAACAGGACAAGAGGCAAAGGGCAGAAACTGACGCACAGGAAGTTCGACATGAGCCTGTCACTCGGTTTGTTCAGCCTAGAGGAGATTGAGGGGAGACCTCATTGTGGTCTTTAGCATCTTCACAAGGAGAAGCAGAGGGGAAAGCCCCGACCTTTGCATCCTTGCAGCCAATGGCAGGACTCAAGGAAACAGCAGGAAGCTGAGTCAGGGGAGGTTTAGCATGGATATCAGGAAAAGATTTTTCACCCAGAGGGTGGCTGAGCACTGGAACAGGCTCCCCAGGCAAATGGTCATAGCACCGAGCCTGCCAGAGTTCAAGAAGCATTTGGAAAACACTCTCAGGCACACGGTGTGACTCCTGGGGCTGTTCTGTGCAGGGCCAGGAGTTGGACTCAATGATCCTTATGGGTCCCTTCCCATTCAGGATATTCTGTGATTCCATGAGGAAGAACTTTGCTGTGCAGGTGACCAAGCACTGGAACAGATTGGCTAGAGAGGTTCTGGAGTCTCCGTCCCTGGAAATATTAAAAAATCACTTGAAAACTAATCCCGAGTAATGGATTCTAAGGGACCCTGCTTGAGCAGGGGGTTAGACTACATGACCTCCAGGGGTCCTTTCCAAACCTAACCCTTCAGGGATTCTTTGATTTCCAAGAACAGAGACTTCCCAGAGACTGGGCAGCTGTCCCAGTGCTGTGCTAATCTCACAGGGACACTTAATGTTCAACTGGAATTTCTCTTGTTTTAACTTGGGACTGTTGGTTCTTGTTATTTTACTATTTTCCCCTGAGAAAAGCCTGGCTCTTTTTTCACTGTAACTCCCCACTAGGTACTGGAAGATACAATTATTTCCCACCTTAGTCCCCTCATGGTAACTCCCCTCTTCCCTACACAACCCATGATTGCATTCTAGACTTTTATACAAATTACAACTCCTATCCACCTGTAATCCCTCCCTCCTCCGTTTTTCCTTCTAACAACAGTCTATGTTGCTGCTGTTACACAGGGCTTAACAAACACATTGAAGGGTTTTGCAATAAATGTAATCCCAAGGATCACTATTTAAAAGAGAACTTCAGTTTTCTTACTGTATTGTGTTGGTGGCATGGAGGACACATTTTATGAGCAATTTCCATTGGCTTCTAAGGTCTAAGTTTATGTCAGTGTGTGCACTTGCCCAGTTGGAATATACAACTAAGCCAGGTGATTTCTTTTTCAATAGGCATGAAGCATTCACAGACTAGTTCCAACTGGAAAAGTGGGAGGTTTTTAGCCTTTTTTGAAACACTTCTTTTCAATATTTCTCAGAAATCATCTCAGATCTTAATCTACAACGCACACAGGTATGTGGGAGGAAGACAAATCCTTTAGATCGCATCTAAACTTCCTAGAAATTGTGTGAATTAACAGCACCTACAATTCTTCTTAAAAAGCAACTAAAGAAATAAACCTGATGTTTCAGATCTGATATAACAATATGTTTAGAGTAAAGAGAACATGAATCATCAGCTAGAGATTTCCCAGAAAACTGGTATTTCTGCACAGTATGATGACTGGGGTGAGCCAGGGCAGTAGTACGCCTACAGGGAACAAGACCGTTCCCTGAAAATAGCTGCTGCTTCTGGGGATAGACACAAAAAAGGTAAAAGATGTGTTCTACACATTTGAGACAGAGAAAGAAGCAGACCACTGCTTACAGATGACTGCTAAAGCAGAGCACCATCTCTTAAACAAAAAAAAATATTCTAGGGTTCAGATGCAGCTGACAGGAAAGAAGATTTTTATGATCTCAAAATTTTTGCAATCTCTGCTGTTCTCTTTGCATGTGTTTCAGGCTCTACAGGTACCAACACAATATCCCCGATTCCCTTCCTTTTCCCTTTTCTTTGTATGTTTGGTATTTTTCTCATTTTTTAGTGGAAACAAACAATGGAGATAAGTGATGATGCAAACAACATGAAGATAGCATTTTTTGAGAAAGCTTGGGTAGATACTATAATGTGATTATGAAACAGAAAGAAACCATGTTAGCTTTGAGATAACAACTGCCACACAAAACCAGTCTTACTTCCTCACACGGCACATAGGTTTGGGCTACAATCCAAGCCATTCCTCTGAATCATCAAGTGTGATCTTTTAGAAACATAGCAATCAGCAAGATCAAGCCTGAGCTGACCCCTAAATCTTCATGTGGAAAACAGAACGTTCTCTTTTGCAGCTTGGTTCTGCGCTTTTGTGTCCAGCCATTTCCCATTTACACCAAATGAACCATCAGCATTTCCAGTACAACACAGCCCTAGAACCAGAAATGGACCCCTGCGTTAAGGTCCCAACAGAATTTAACCAGAAACCATACATGCCCTACCATTTGGATGCAGGAATATGGAATGGCAGCCCAGAAAGGCGTGTGTATCTCATTAACAGTAACTTGCAATGCCAATCAGTTAGCAGAAGCACTTTATCATCATAGTGGCACATTTTTCACATTTATTGGCATGACAAATCAATGTCATTAGCTAATGAGATATGATTGAAGCAAATATAATTGCTATTATCACCATCGAGAGAGTCTCTCAAGAAAAAAACCTCATTATTTTGCTTGCTTTCCTATGGGGTGAGTGTAGAGAGCAAGAAATGTAAGTGCTGTGTGAAGCTGAAGCAGCAGCGTGTGATGGATAACATTTGTGATGCCAAGTAGCCAAAAACCAAACAAGTGATGACAATACATTTGAGCTACGAATTGAGGGTATGGAAGCACCAGAATTCAAAAAGTAAAGGTATTCTTTACCAGTAAAGATGTGGAGGTAACTGAGGAAAGAACTCCAGAAAATAATTGGAAAACATTCAGAAGACTGGTTAAATTGTCCTGACACAACCCACTAACAAAAGTAGTGAAGACATTAAGGCCTAACATTTTCTGGGAGAAATTTCCATTCGAATTCTGTTGCTAAATGATACCATTAAGTAGGAATCCTGTTAAGCAGCAGGATGTCTACTCTCCATCTGGGCAAATTCCTAGACCCTTGCAACCTAATGTTCATGGGTCCAAATGCAAAATTCACTTCTGCTTGCCAGAACATTAACACTGCGTTATGTTCTTCCCGTTCTTGTTCCTTCAACACTACTGGCATAATATGCTGTTCCTTTTCCTTCACCTTGAGAAGTTTCTGGCTTATACTTCGGTGATACACAGGATTCCCTTTGCAGAATCTGCTTATAAACCAAAACCACACCTATACCAAACTTTTCTACTAAGCTGTCCTCATCTTTTATTTGCCTGTGTGTCATGAGTCCTTTTTATGACAGTCCACTCATGAAAATGCCTGTGGTAGTCAGGATAAATCTAGCTGGCCTGGAGATACTGCCAGTCCCATGAGACTTTGAACATTTATAGACAGCTAGAATTTTAGAAGACAGAAAGTACCACTGTGATTTACCAATCTCTTGAAAACATCCAACCCCACTGCTGAAGCAAGACAAGCTGGAACAGGTTGCCCAGGATCATTTACAGTTAGGTTTGGAGTACCTTCAAGGATGGATACTCCACAGCCTCTCTGAGAAAACTATTCCAGTGTTTGACCACTTCCACAGGAAAAAGAAAAAGATAATTTCTTGTGCTTAGATGGAATTTCATGGGTTTCAGTTTGTGCCTGTAGCCTCTTCTACCGTCACTTCGTACTCTGGAGAAGAGTCTGGCTCCCTCCTCATCATTCCCCAGGTCCATCAAGTATTTACATACCCTGATAAGATCCCTCTTGAGTCTTCTCTTCTTTAAACCCCCTGGGCCCAGTCATTCAGCTGGTTTTCAGAGCAGTTTCCTGCCCAATTATCTAACAGGTACTTTGCCATCTTGTCAATGAGGATGTTACAGGAGAGAGTGTCAAAAGCCTTACTAAAGCTGAGTTAAACAACATCCATGAATCTCCCCTCATCCATCAAGCCAGACATCTCATTGTAGAAACTATCAGGCTCATTATGCACAATTTCCCCATTGTAATTCAATGCTGATTATTCCTGATCACCATCTTGTCCTTCCTGTATCTCAAAATGGTTTCCAGGACTAGTTTTCTATCACTTTCCCAGGAACTGTGGTAAGGCTTATTGCTGTCTGGACCCTTCTTCTTGCCCTTCAGGAAGACAGGGCTGACATTTGCTTTCTTAGAGATGTCTTGCACCACAGAGTGGCTTTCATAACACCCTTGAATGCTCTGTTGCAGATGTTGTAGTGATCTTAGATTAACTGCTGGGCTTTAACGTTGGCATACAAAGCAGACGTGCAAAACGATCTGCTTAACTAAAATGCTATTTGTTTGGGTTTTTTCCATCTGTACCACCAAAATGTAGGTTGTAAGGAAACCTTGGAGGTTTCTAGTCCAAGCAGGAATTTTCTCAAAGCTATGTCAAATCACTGTGGCTTTGTGAAAAACCTGTCCTGAAAACTTCCAAGGATGGGGATTTTATAAGTTATCAGCAAATCGGATACAAATCCCCTCCACAATAAACCATGCCTAGCTTATTTTAGCATTACATTTTGAAACCTGCCAGCAGTTAATTTTTAACCATTTGATAGATGTCTGTAATTTTGCGTGACTTCACTTTCTTGATCAATGGCACCCTACAGAAATCTAAGCATACCGTGTTTGCACAGCTGCATTGTCTGCACAGCAATGCCAGAAAGGTACATTAGCTACTGTTCTACACAAGAATCATGTCCGAGAGGAACAAATATTAAACAAAAATTCCACTATTTAATCATCTGTGTATATGTTCTCCGTGTGCCTTGATGTGAGAAGCACTCGATCGCTGTGCAGCATTCCTTGCATGGGACAAGCCAAGAGCAGGGGCTTCACACATCCTACCTGAGCTTAGTAATTCCTTGCACAACCTCCCCTGGGGCTTCTAATGACACAAATTATTTCAGTGCAGAAGGTGACTTTACAGGGGGTTACAAATAAAAATGCCTATAGCATACCTGTAGAAAGTTTCACTCCTATCATTCATCTGTCTTTCTGACAGAAATGTCATTTAATGCAAATCAGTTTCTCTGTCAGAATAATACTTAAAGAAGTCCTGTCACTGAGAAGCTGCATTAGTGATTTATGCCTCATTTCAGAGGGATGAGCAACAGCCTTATTACAGCTTCATCATATAAATCCATACAATACAGGGTTGCTATGACAACTGATGAGCCTTAATAGCCTAGATTCAAAGGACCCTGTTCAAAACTGTCAAGTAGTTCAGTTCAATGCAGTTCAGTCATTTGCACCTGTAAGAACTGGGAGAAGGCTGTGCAGAAACAGAACAGCTTGCTCACACTCTCGGGGGAGGCACCTGAGAGCCTTCCTTACCTCTGAGCTATGCAGTGCTAGTCCTGAGGCTTTTCAGCCCCCAGCAGAGGTATCCAAACTGGCGCTGGGCTGCAGCAACACTGAGCTCCCCAGGCTGCCTGAGAAACATGGTTCACATCCAGTTCCATTTATTACTATTTAAAGATAAGGTTACAGAGAGGTGAGACAATTAAACACCTTCCTGATACTGAAAATGGGCTGCCCACCTCTCTAGACTTCTTTTCTCAAAACTGTGATCTTAGCTGTGTTTTCCGCCCATATCCTCCCACTAACTGTGGTATTTATCAGATTTTGCTGGGCCAGTTCAACTCACTAATGCAGGAGAGAATTCCGTCTTTTTCTTCTCTTCTCTATTATTTTTTTCCCTTGAGATTCTGCCAAGGCCTAAAATGGCTTGTTGCAAGGTTCTAACAACTTGTAAAAGGTAAAATGGAGGAGTAATGACTGGCAGGAATGGAGAGCTGCAAACCTACCCAGTACTCTACCCTCTGAACACAGTGGCACCTGAGCTTTAACAGCAGCTATACAGTCACAGCAATATTCACATTCCCAATTCATTGACTTGATTTGCTCTGAGAAGGCAAGATTTAAGTGTAGCGCTGCAGCAGCACTGAATCCTGCAAACAGGCAGACTGATGTTTCAAAGCTGGTAATACTCACTTTGCAACGAGGTCATTAAGAAGACAGCAAAAAAAAAAAAAAAAGATTAAGCTCGATACAGTGGCAAGAGACCTAAAAAAGCATAGTATATGTGCTTTGAGCACAAGAACACGGATCTCACAACGTGGGGTAAAGATGGCACAAGACAAAACGCCAGGCACAGCACAGTATGTCACAGAGGGATGGTAGCTGTGGCTGCTGCTCTTCCCTTCTGCAAGTCCAGCCAAAGCCTGAGCTGAGTACATGCTGCAAAGACGCAGATGCACACAGAACACACAACAGCCACACAAACAACACAGCTTCACTGTTCATTACTCACACACACACAAACAGCAGCTCAAATAATGGGAGTGCTTGAGTAAGATTCAGAGCCACATAATGTGTTACTCAAATGTCTCGGTGCCACAGGATTCCCTACTCCCTTCCTGTTCATCCCATGAAAACCAGACATTTCCAGTGAGAAAGCTCCTCTGAATCTGGGTTTTTCTTGCAATGATTGTTGTGCTCAGGAGAACCATGTGGCAGAAAAGGCACTGACAACTGCAGATGCTAAACACAGCTGTCCAGTATTGCTGGACTTGTTTGAAACACTTCCCTCTTCAGTGTTTGAAAGGAAATAAGCAATGCTTATCTGACTAATCCAATGTCCTTCAACTTCTGGTATATTTGGAAGGATTCAGTGTCACTGCATACAATACTTCAGATTAGTAATAGGAATGAACTTTTATATCTGCCCTGTAAACTTAACCTACTGGGTTTTTTTCCCCCCTTGAGAAGCCTATTTTCATCATACAATAATCAGGTGTCTTTTACTAGCTTCATATTAAAAGAACTTTAGTTGTTTGATGTGTAAACAGGCCGAAGTGCCCAACTCTCTCCTTTTTTCAGATGTGTGTGTGAGTGCTATTGCAATTCCTGTAATTTCAATAATCAGAAAGACCTATTATTTCAACAGCTGTGGATGAATTCAGGAAGTTGCTACTGATGAGCTTTATGAGCATGTTTCTGCTTTCTAAAACAAGCTTCCACTTGTGCAGATGATAAAGTGGATTTATTCCAAAATGATCTCACATGGTAGAAAATTCTGCCAATATACAGATGTTGCAAACAAAAATGGTCCCAAGTTGTGAAATTTTACTTGAGTTAATTTACTACCAAAGTACACAAATCTTTTATCGATGATTGAGGTTCTGGGGAAAGAAAAAGAGTGCAAACCATTAGACAGATGTATTCATGTACACTTTTTCTCTCCTCTGCTCCTGAGTTTCAGCTTCCTTTATTTTCACTGTGAGGTCAACTCTATCTGTCAGAATTTGTCCAGGGAGCCAACAAGCAGCACAGGAAGTTGTGGAGCTGTGTGTAATGCTTTCTGCCATCCCAAGTAATATGGTTTCTGCCACTCAGTCCCAATGCTTCCAGTTGTCCTGGGCACAGGGACTCCATTTGTCCTGTTCCTCATTTGTCCCTGCTCCAGCATGGGGTGTGACCACTGACTGCAGTTCTTTCAGAGGCAAACTTGCCTCATGTGGTCTGTTCCTCATGTATTCCTTGTGTGTGGAGCATTCCCATTTTAACAGCTGCAGATTACTCCTTAAATCTGGTATGTGAGGAGGTGCTGTACACTTCTCTCAGGAAGATTATACTGTGCAATGATTTTTGTCCACTCTTGCTCCACTTGCATCTGGGCAGGCTGGAACCTGTTTTGACTGGCACACACTAATTCATGGACATCCAGTTCCAAAGGGTTAGGAGCACCGTGGTATATCCATGCAAATGGGATTTGTATTGTGCATGATACCCAAAGATCTGTCAGAATTGGGTACCTGACCAGGCAGAGAGAAATTTCTCCCAATGGATAATGGAAATGGAAAAATGGAAAAAAAAGAAAAAAGGAAAAGGAAGCTTCACTACTGTTAAGACAGCATTAACTTTCTGAAGAGCTGAGAAAAGTACTGCCAGGAGGTATGAAACCCTGGTGAAGAGTCAGAAGACAGCAACCCAGCAACACAGCTAGCATTAAGGAACGTGGGAAGCTGCCAATTCCCACACCAGCTTGATGGCCAGCTGGACAGCAGAATCTGTCCAGGAGTAGAGGCTTGTAGCACGTTATTCATACCTGTCTCCTGTGAGCATGAATCCACCAGCAGCTGCTGTTTGTTCAGGTGTGCCAACAGGTGAGTAAGCCCTGGCCTGAGGTTTAGATAACCAAACAGACCATGAGAAACCCTGGACATGACACAAGCAACCCTGAACATTGCAAATAACAGAGTGAGAAGCTGAACGTACTTACAGACAGCACGGTGAGCAATGCCTGGACTTCACAGGTGGATAAGGGGGAGTTACACGGTAACTTCACAAATAATTGGAAGGGAACAGTTGGGACTCTTCTGGGAGTGGAAACTTGCAAGGCCAGCAGCACTTCAGTAAATGTATCAATAACAGCACGTAAAGTCAAGGTGACTTAGCAAATGGTAGAAAAAATAGGTATGTGGGTACGGATGTAGAAAACCTGGATCTACTAGGGAAAAGGCAACCAGGGACAAGTTGTTTCTTTGGGATACAAAGGCCAGAGAAAGGGAGGGGTCAGAGTAGGTGCAAGAAGAATAAGCATGAAAAAAACTCAAGAGAAAGTAGAATAAAAGGGATCAGTTGTATGCAGGCAAGCTGCTGGTCAGAGTTTATCTGACTGAGCCTTGTGCCTCATAGCTGCAGGACATCCAGTCTTTTCATTAAACCTTATTTTCTGCATGATCCTGGGGAGAGGTGTAGGGCAGAGTAGGACAAAGAGAGCACTGCAAGGAGTTGTGTACATGCATGTTTTCATCAGCGAACTTCAGTCTTGATCTGTTGGAAAGGAAGAGGAGGATTAGGTTACCTGTGTTCATTTTTATAGGAATGCTGCTTGTGTGTATGTGGGACACAAGCAGTGAAGACATCAATCTCTCTGTTGTCTGTGTGGCTGATGACATTGGTGCTGTGTGTGTATCTGCACCTTTGCAATGTGTACTCAGCTCGGGTTTTGGCTGGACTTGCAAAAAGGATCACCATCAGCCACAGCTATCAATCTGAGATGGAACACATTGCCGGGGTCCCAGACTGCACCAAATTTGTCTGCAGAAGAAGAAATCCCCCTCATCCCACGATTCAGCTGCTCCTTAGCATTGTCTGCTCTCTAATTGTGAACATCCTGCTGGCAGGTCTCAATGCACGCTAAAAGACACCCAAATAAAAATGATCCCGTGGAAGCCACAGAAAGAAAATCCACTTCACCTGTCACTGTCCTTCAAAATCAAGATGAACTTCAGGGAAAAAGAAATTAGGGATCTGAATTTGGGCGTTTATGTGGCTAGAATCATGGGCAGTAAAGCTGAAATTAAGCATTTAAGCTGTCTTCCAGAGGCTGACAGAGGCTGGAGGAAATATTGGTGGTTCCAATATTGATGGGGGAACAGATCACTCAAAGTCAATTAGCAAAGCCAATATTTAAACTGATGACACTTCTTTCCTAATTGAAATTGGGATAAAGTGTTGGTTTTGTTGATGTTTAAATTAATGGGTTGCATTAGTTCAGCTCCAGCCAGGACTGAACACAGATGGTTCAGTTCTGAGATTTCCATGATGGATAACATGCCACAGTCAATAAGGTGACTCAACTCTCCACAACCAGTAATGGACTTCAAGAAGCAACCCTGGGAAGTGAACAGAAAGTCTATTGATTTTCAGTAATGGATGCTCATTTTGCTCCTTTAGTGTTTTAGAGCTTCTTAGGCACCTCACTAAAGCCAAAGGGAGTTTTTTCATTTGGATGAGCAGATTCTCAGGAATCAACAAGGGAAAAACTCCTAATAATCAGCTTATCCTGGGCTGCTTGGCTCATCCATCATTCCTGATAGAAGTAAACCCCCGGTTATTCTACCTGATAGGGAAGGGGTCATATTTGGATCCCAACTCATAGGAAAGGGTATTTGAGTGCTGGTATGGATATAGAAATTGCTGTCGGGGAAAGTCTGTAAAACCCTATTGTGCAGTTCCTAGAACTAGATAAACACTTTTGATCAGATTGAAATCCCAAGAGCACAATTAATAACTGAAAAAGTTTTTATCCAAAAATAGAGTTACTTATTGAGCTAGTGCTTAACATTCATCTTTAGTTTAAAATTGATTCATTATTCAAACGAAAAACAACTTTTTAAAAGCATTTAGAAAATGGATTAAAAACATAATGTCTGTAACAGTCTTACATAATGAAATCTACCATCTTGTGTGATATTTTAATGAAATAAATTATGCCACGGGTTCCACTTTCCCAACAAGTTCACCATTGTGAATACTTGTTCCTGAATGCTTACCACAGTAGCTGGATGCAGGGAAGACATATCCACCAGGAATAATTGTTGATCATGTGGTGGCTGGGTGACGCACTCTCAAGTTTCTTATTTTCATTTCTATTCCACAAAAGCTTCAAAAGATAATTGACATTTGCGTTTCTTATGATCCAGGGTGGGCCATGACTTTCTAAAATGCATCCCCATGGGTAAACTGTGTCTCAGAGCTATCAGGCCCTGGAGGAATGTTGTGTGGCAGCTGCTTTTGAAAAATCAGTCATGTGTTTAGCTACATGAGGAGGAATTTTTTTCTTAGCATTCCTAAAAGAGCAACATCTCACTGGATTTTGGTGAGATTTTTCACTCCTTAAATGCTGGTAAGTTCTTCAAAATCTTCCTCAAAATAAGATCCACTGTTTCCGAAAATTCTACCTCCAAAATCTGCTATGACACCTTCTGTGACAGACTTTTGGAGACAAAGAGATGTTCAGTCAGCCTTAACATGTTTTGAACTACAAACAACTACATCTATGGCATTTTTTTAAAAACTGTAAACAAAGATTAGCACAAAATCAGGATCTAAAGGTCTGAACAGAAACGAAATAAGCATTATTCAGAGGATGGGTCATTCACACCAGTAAGAATTTACTTCATATTCCAAATAGTTTTCTTTCCATAAAATTATTTCTTATTATTAATAATGTGGCAGCTTCTACAAGCCTGATGACAAAGCAGGATTCAGTGGTGTTAGGCATCAAACAGAATAAAAGACTGTTACTGCCCCAAATACACTGTCAATTAACTCAAGACAATATTTATAAAAGCAGGATCAGACCATAAAAAGATTTTAACTTTCACTTACACCTACACTCAGAACACAGCAGAAGAAATATTTGGAAGATAAAAGCAAATCTGATAGTGCCAGGTAGTGTTGTATAAATGTACGACTTGTCTAAACATGCCTCAGCATTTTATTGCCTCATACAGCATGACTTTTTGTTCGTATCAGACTGAAGTTCGATGGTTTTCTCTTTCACTTTATCTTCATGTTCTTTTAAAATCCTGGGGCAAAGAAAGAATACTTGTGAGAAAAAAAAAAGTCAATAAAACCCACAGGAGATCAAACAAAAAAACATTTTCCCAAGAGTATAAAACTGTCCAGAGATTTAACAGAATATGATAAAATTTTGTGAACTAACAAACAAACAAACAAGTACAATTATGGTGGCCCCATAGAAAAAATTTAGTTAGTGCTGATTGTTAACACTTATTGCATATTACAGAGACTCAAAACAGTGACTTTCATTTCTTACTTTTAAGGCTGGAACAAAACTAAAACAAATCTGGCTGCCTAGACATTTATCAACTACTTTCACAAAATTTCAGCAACAATATTTGATTTGCCAACTCATTAGCAGTGTCTTCACCTCTGTAAGTAGTTCAGAGGGGCCATATTTTCCTGCATTTTTACCTCTAGCCTTTATATAACTTCAAAAATCCACTTCTTCGTGTCCCCCAGCCCCCAGGCAGACAGCAGAATTTAAGCGGTAATGAGCAGGGGGAAGAAAGAAGCATATCCAATGTCCTGCTGCAAGGAGTCAGCAGCATCCATTTTCAAGCAGATTTCTCCAAACCTTCAGGAAATTCTTGCAAGAACTGTCACAACAGCCAAGGCCCTCAGCTTTCCTAGCAACGATCCAGATGTTTCTGGATCTATACAGAGCTTCACCAGCGCAACCCTTTATGAACCTGAGTTTAAAAGCAATGAAGATTTCACCCCCCTGAGCTCCTATGAAACTAATTTTACAAAGAGAATTCACAATGTCATGAGTGACAGGGCAGCCAGGCACATAAAAAACTCATTGGTTGTATTTTCTTCTTACCTAGCTAAGTGAAGCACGGACTTCTCCACATTGTACCCAGAATATGCACTGCATTCGTAGAAAATTAAATTGTAATCCTACAATCAAATAGAAAGACCATTTCAATTACTTTCGCACAATATCTCACCCCACCTTTAAAAAGAGCAACACAGATAGACTGAAATATGAAAATAAAGAAGGAGAAATAGATCATCTTAGGATTCTAATTCTAGAGCTAACAGTAAAGAGTAACAAGAGAAGTCCAAATGTGCCTCACAAACAACAACTATATGCTTCTCTTAGCAGATATTTGTTCTGTAGAGTGGCTTTTGATGTAAGAGCTCAAATGCAAACATGTCTTGTAAGGTACTGGAGTCTACTGAATTTTCCTTGTGATGATCAGGCAATTCCCACATCACTGAGTGCTGGACAAAGCAGGTGAAAAGAATTCCAGTAACTCTTCTTTCATCTTTTTGTACTTGTGAAATTTTTCTGCACCCTCTTTTGCAGTCAGCCTGCATCTTCAGTTTTGTACCCCGCCGGGAGTTTTGTAATTAAGAACAGTAGGTAAATGATCAAGTCTTGGGAGAGATTCTCAGCACTTCAGCTGAAGTCTTATAAATGCAAATGCAAGAGATCGCCTGCACAAGAGCCTGACCTGGCAGTTCTGACGGCAGAGAAGCTTGAAAGGGAATGACAGATTACCCTCCAAAATAGACATCTGTCTACTTTCACAGCCTACTACACTGAAGGTCACCTACACTGCCTCTGTGGTATTACTACATGTCCACTTTTCTATGTCTCTTATTACTATTTATAGCAGTAGCTTAAAATTCAAGTAAGTCAGTCAGTACCTTAGGAAATTGCAATCACGTCTGCATGTTTTCATTTTTTTGTTATTAACTGTGGTCCTGCACTTATACTTACTTAACCACTCTTCAGAAGACACTTATCATTCAGTTTTCAAAACTTTCCATTAAGATGACCAGGTATTTTAGTTTTGGTTTGCGTTTTTTTTTCCTATATACCATGCTTCCAGAATTGCACAACTTTTGAAAATTTTTGTCATCTTCGTGACATTTCAGAGGCAAAAAGTGGGGAAAAGGATTTCATAAATACAGTAGTTTATTTTAGCAGTTCTAAAAAGAGTGCTTCAGCATTATCCAATGTCAGTTTTGAATATGTTGTCAATGGTTATATTGTTTGTCCTAACGAAAAACAGGATTGAAAAACTTCCAATAATTTCTGGATGACCAGATAAGCATGGAAGAACAGAGGAGGAAGAAATTAGAAAATGTTAGTGTTGAATAGATATTTTATTGATTTTTTTAACATATATAACATTTACTATGATGCAACCCTATGATTCCCTTGCTTTTCTTAGAAAAGTTTTAAGATAAAATTTGACTGGATCAAATTTCTTGCTAGCTATGCAAACAGAAGCTTGAAATAAAAATTATACTCTCTTTTTCTGCTCAGCTAATCAGAACTCTAACAGAAAACCTACTGTGGTCAGTTTATAGGTATTTTATGTCAGTCAAGCTGAGAGTGATACTACTCCAGCATCTTCCCCACATACAACCAAGTGCCACTAGAGGGGAACTCTCAGTGATAATTTCATTTATGCTGGCATGAATCTGAATGGATTTTTCAACAAATTGCTTGGGTGGAAAGATAACAATTTAAACTCAATTGATAATAAGTGCTTAATTCTCTCAGTCTAGCAAAAAGGTTCTTGTCTGAAAGGGGAGACAGTCTGGAAATACAAAGCGCCATTTCCTTGATTCAAAGAGGAAACTTTAATTGATAGAATACACAAGAAGCACAAACTAGGAGCAGACAGGACACATATAATTATTAAGCTAGGAAATTCCATCCATCTCCATCCAGGAACTAGCTATTGAACCTTGGAGTCCACTGGCAATTACTTCATTTTAAAAGCTTACCTACAAATCAGCAGACATGTAAAGAATAGGGAGCAAAATGAATTATTACCAGAGAGAGCTGGGCAATTTTCTGTCCTGTAAAGTAGCATCACTCAGAGAACAGCTCCCTCATTAGCAGTATTTGTGTAAGAATGGCACTGACAGGTTGACAAAGGAGACATTGTATGAATACACAGAAACAGTCCTCATTCCATGAAGCACAAATACTCTGCAAAGCCAAGGCAGGCAAGGCATTATTATCTTATTTTATAGTTGAGGGACAGCAATAGAGCAGGATTTATTGACCCATCTGAGGTCACTCAGGAAGTATGTGCAGGGCCAAAATAAAATCATGCTGGATCCGAGCACGCCTGAGCAGCACCTTTATCATAAAGCATTTTATTTAAATAATTGGCAGTGGTTACATTTATCCACCCAAACAGAGTATCGGCTGTTCCTGGACACTCACAACATGATCTGAATACTCTCTCTTGTTGTGCTCATATGAACTCTTGATCACTGGATCAAGCTAAGCTAAAGAGCAATTTGTCAAATGGAGTTTTCCTTCTGGATCCTCTTCTAAAAAGAGTCAAATGGACTTCCACAATCCCTGTGCTCATTCCACTCCCCCTTTCATGGGGTACAACAAACACACTGGAACTACCAGTCTTCTCAAATGACAACGACTCCCTTCAGGCTGCCATTATTCCTTTTAAAAATTAACTGTGCTGCCTGCCTTGCAAAGGAGTTATGTGACAAGTGCACTATAATGGAAGCCCTTGGGTTTCTGACCAAATCTGTAGTACAGTACAGCACTTGTAAAACGTGGGACTGAAGCAAAGCAAGGGTTAATACAGCTGGGCTGAAATGCCCTCTGAAAGTACAGGTTCCCTTCTGACTATAGAAAAAGCTGGGTAAAACCAATCCCATCCTGTGAGACATTGAAACAGTCCCTAAAACTGTTGGGCTTCAGGGCCAACAGGCCAAACTGCTTCTTTGTCTGCACAAGAAGAGCTGGTTTTCACCAAATACGGCTATACAAGTTCGTATCAGCTCAGCATCTAGCCCTGTGTATTTGGGATCATTTGTGAGTAATTCATGGGATTATTCACAAAATAAGTAACTCAATTGCATACACTAACAGAGACAGTGGTATGTGGTTTCATAGGAATTACACGGCCATTTAGCAAGAATTAATATTTCATTAAAATTCATGGTTATTATTAGCTCAGCAAGCAAATTATTATAATTTAATTATATCTATGCTGCTTTCCAACTAATCCATTGCCATTAATCATTCCTTCTCTTAACTACCTCAGGCAGCACATTCAAACATTCAAATGAGTCATTCAGATCCATTCATTTGATTATAACCATCTTATTTGACAACTTTTTGTTTTACTTATGCAAAACATTTTATTTTCTTGCATGACATGTTAGAATTAATAGCCTGGTGGGCTGTGCGCTCTATATACTAGAATGATTCATCTTTGTTTTACTAGTACAGTTTTTTTAGAGCAAGATGACACGCAAGACACCTACTCTCTGTCCATTTAGCATTTATGTGTCACTTGTTTTTTCACAGAAGGATTCAGTGTTACCCCCTGGAGTCTCTCCTAGCTTCCAGGGTCTCAAAGTTATCTGCATTTCCATGCGTACAGGAAAATAAAGCTGATTTCCTAAAGGGAGAACTTTTGGGGGGTAAAGTTGGAGGCTGATAATCCTCTCTGGCAGAAACCAAATAATGGACACAAACCCGAATAGGGAGGTATAATTTCAAAAGGCTATGTGAATAATCAAAATAAGATAAAAAGAGATCTGGCCTTAAATCTTTCAGTTACAGAGAGGTTGCTGCACCTGGAAGAACAACTCAGCTACACTTCAAATTTTGAAAATACCCTTTTTATTACTGGCAGTAAATCTATTTTCAAAGGCAAAACAGGTAAATATGTGAAATCCAGCACACTGTTTAATTTAGGTATATTCCTACCACATCAATGAATATTTCAGCAATATTGTGATGACTTATTTCTAAATAAATGAATATTCTGCAGGCATTCGTGTTCAAACTATAAGCACTGTATGAAGAGATTCAAAAGAAAAATTGATGGGCATGGTACACAGGAATACAAACAAGTATCTGGTATTTGCAGTCCCTTGAATGCTTAAATTATGCCCGTGGATCACCAGTGCTCTGGTAGATGCAGACTGTTAACTCTACTTATTTTATCTCCTTGATGGAAAGTTACTAAAAGTAAACATGTTTTCTACTCCTACCACAGGAGTAACAGATGGTCTTCTGTGGTTTTACAGGAGGTAGGAGGGAGAAAAGGTCCCCAAATCATCTCTATGTTAAGAAACCTTTCACAGAGAAAAGGGAGGAAAAAAGGGAGAGAAAAGAAGCAGCAAGGAAAAAAATAGAGAAAAAGAGAGAACAAAGAGAGACAGAGGAGACACAATGAGAATGAATTCTTAAATATTTTTCTTCTCCACGCACTTTTTGGTTTGGTTTAGGGTTTTTTATTTGTTTGGTTTGGTTTTAGGGTGTTCTCCTTATCTAGGCAGTGTTGTAGGTACTATAATTATCAGCACTTACATCACTGAAAGCTGAATTGAAGAGTGTGATGGGGTTCCTCATCCTTAAAGATACCTGTCTGACTAACATTAATCTGTGTTTCTATGCATTTAGACCCACTGAGACTCCATTTTAAAACCTTCACCTTCAAGCCTTGTCAGGGGTTCCCTAAGTACAGTACCTTGGCAAGATGGTCTCCCATTCCCATCGGGACCTCGCGCTCCTTTTCGTTATCGGTTTTATTACCCAACAAAAGAACAGGCACATTCTCCCCAGTTGCCTCCTGCAGAATAAATAGCAAACATCAGCTGAAGTGTTGAATTCAAAAGATCACAGATGAAGAGGATAAAAGCTAACAAATGTCACAGTATAACAAGACATTTAAGACTTCACACAAACCAGGTATGTGCCACTTTGCTTACAAACATGTCAGGAATTGAAGTTGGATAAGAGACATGAAAAAGACAGAACGTTAAGATTACACTGACTAGAGATGCTTTTTTAATAGCAGCACAGAAGCTCATTAGACTCTATATTAAAATGGGAGAGAGAAAACCACCATGCTACACGGGCTCAGATATTATGTGTTTATAGCCACTGCTTTTCTAATTACATGGCCAGGAAAAATAATGGCAACACCTGGGTACTATTATGCCAAATGAATTACACAAAATAGTGGAGAAATACACAGAATAGGCCCCCAAAAATACATAGAATAGACAGAAATCAAAATTCATTCTGAAAAGGGTTATAATTATCACAGTGAGTGCTTCCATCAGGCGGGCTGAATGCTACAGCAGTAAATGGACTTGGCTGTATGTCCAACCTTGCAACAGTTTGCAGCAAACAGAAGTTAGTTAGTAGAGTGAACTGTCACATCTTGGAAAAAAGTTTTGACCACAATATTCCATTTTTCTGAATCAAAATCTGCAATACTTCTCTAGTTTTTACCATACTGAATTAAAACTTGCCACTGATTTATTAAGATCATATAATTAGCAAGGGCCTGTTCTTCCCTAATGCATGCTAATCTTACTTCAGTAAGGCTACTCATATCTGGAATAACCACGACTGTTTGGAGGCATTTAAATGACTGAGTCCTAATCTGAGCTCCCAAAGCCACCTCTTGGCTATTATGGAAAACTGTGTTACACTAGAGCCCAGGCCCAATAAAATCAGACTAAATGATCTTCGCATATCAAATTGTCCCTTAGTTTTCCAGTGAGCAAACAGGAAGTCACACTTCATTCTTGCTACAAGCCAGCCCTTTGTGGCAGCAGCCTCAGTTTTATTTCTACTCTTTGTTCTGGCAACAAGAAAATTCCGTTGCTTACACTCTTAATATGTTTTAATTTTTAATTAATTGATGTCACTCAGTGGCATGGGCTATGATTTTCTTTCCAAATGGTTGAAAGGATGATCCCCAGAAAACGGAACTGTCTTTCATGAGGCAGTTTCACAGCACTAATGTAGATTACATAGTTCTAAGTTTATGGCTTATGTTCACCATATAGTCTGTTTTCCACGAGCTACAAACTTGGTTATCAAACTGCTAGTGATGATCAGTGATCACCAGATCACCATCACTGATCCAAAACACCTCTCAGTGCTAGCAGTGATCCAGTGGAGGTCATCAGCTAAGATCCCTTCATGAGGAATCAGATGGCTCCATGCTGGGATTTTCCCACCGCTTATTCCAAGTCCTTAAAACCCTGCAACTATGGTTGTTTTTTTCATAGAAATAGAGATTAAAAACGACTTCACTGGCAACAGTGCAGACCGAACTCACTAGCAAAAACATAATTGTGACAGCACAAGAAACATGCTGCTCTCTGTTTTGCCCTGCTAACAGCCCGTGTTCAGAAGAAGGCAGAGAATGACATCAGGGTTTAGATTTAAAGCTATGTCAAGTTACCTCAATGCTTATCAGCCACTGCTTGACAGATGTGAATGTGTCTTTTGCTGTTATGTCATACATCACAATGACACCATCAGCTTTTCTGAAAAACTGCTTGGTAATGCTTCGGTACCTACAAGTGAGAACCTGGTTACAGCTCTCTTCAACAGAAGCAACAATCTGACAAGTTAAAATTTATAGTAATTCCTTCATGCAAAGGCAAATAAATTATTTGGAAAAGAAAAAAAAATAAAAAGGATTTTTTAAAAGGAAGCGTTTGGAAAAGGTCCCCCTGCCTTCTTTAACTGATTCTGGGTTAGGCTGGATAATCAGCTGCATATCTCACCTTCTCTCACCTCTTTCATTTTAAGCTTGGAGCAGAAATTTCCCCCTCACTAAGTGCTCTTCTAAAGTTAGCTAGGTTTTTGGAGACCTTTTTCCCAAGCTTCCTGTAGAAAACGTAGATTGCCATTATCATCCTTGCTTTCAGTAATAGAAAATTACACAATAGGCAAGAAGATGGGGAAGGAAATTACCGTTGAAACCTTACAAAAGCCTGGAGTTCTACTAAATAGGTGTTGCTTTGGTAAAAAAAATAAACACCTCTTTTTTATCTATTAAGGTATTTTCTGCTAGAAATAATTATAGATGTTTCTGTAGAAATAGTTCTAGGTGCATTTTAAAATCAGTCTTCCCCCTAAAGAAATAGTGTGGGACTAAACTTTACAGAGCTTAATTAATAATCTTTTTTATAGACTGGCAGTTTTTCAGTGGACTTAGCAGCAAATCAGCACATTAGTGCAGCAAGGGAATGAGCTAAACTGTGAATCCACTGGCTCTATGATGAACGCTCCTATATTTGTTCCTCTCCCAAGAAGCAAGATTGGGTCCACACTTAATAATCTTCAAACAGATAATTCAAGGAAGTGAAACCTTAAAATGCGTACAGGTTTTGACTGGCATGGAGTTTAATTTCACCCGACTGTCTTTATTTCAAACAAGGAGTTTTGCCGCTTTCATCCCTCCAATTGCCTCCTCCATCCCAGCAGATGGGGGAGTGAGGGAGCAGCTACACAGCTTGGCTGTCTACCAGGGTTGAACCACAAGAGAAACTTTCTCACCGTTCCTGGCCAGCAGTGTCCCAGAGCTGCAGGGCTACCTGGGTGTGATCTACTGTGACAGTTCTCACGTTGTAATCCACACCTGCAACAGAAATGCAAGGCAAGTTGTCTCTTTACAAGCTGTTTGATCTTTGAGAACTGGATCCAGCAAATAGCAACAATTAGATAATACAAAAAGTAAAAAGATAGGCAGTACATCAAAAATTATGTCCAGAGTCTCCAGCTATCAGAGGACAAGAGCTTTTATTTGGTTGAAGTTCTCCAGCAATAAAATACTGAATGGTAATAGAGTAGTTCCGTTTCGTAAAATACGAAAGATAAGTCACTTTCCAAATCACGGAACATGAGTCAATGGTCCATCTGACAGTCCACAGCAGTCTAAGCCATTTAGCCTGGAATTCACTGTATAACATCAGTTGTATGAAATGTGTGAGTTTAGTCTGTTAACCACACAGGAGCCTTCTACAGCTAGTGGAAAAACACAAGCCATGGCACAGGGAACAGTGGAACCTAAGGTAAATGCTGAAGATAGATGGACTGAACATGTGGAGAATCTCTTCCCCTATTTAAAACATAGAAGATTAGCTCACTTCGCCTAGGTTAGCCAAGATAAAAATTCATTTATTTAAACTTTTCAGTTAATCATCTCCCAGTTCCTCTAACCTGTGAAGACGTAAGAATTTTCTGGACATTTATAACAATAAGTAGAGCCTTAAATGTTAATCAGTCACTACACCCTCCTAATGAAAACCTGCATTTTTTGTATCACATTGAACTGTATCATAAAATCACAGAATCATTGAATAATTCAGGTTAGAAGGGATCTCAGTAGGTCAGCAACAATATCTTCAGGGCCATTTTCCACAACAATGGGATTTTTACCAGGGGCGTTAATGGAGAAGCATCTCTGCCTGCATTCCTTCAATAGGCAATTAAAAAATCTGGATGGAGGATATATCCATTGCTTGTATTTCAAGGGAAGAAATTTGAACTACTCTGTAGAAATTCATTGAGAATGCCCCTCTCCATATTGTTCACTTGACTTTTCCATTGTCTGTACCTCACCAGCCATAGCCCACGCCTGTGAAACTCATTGAACACTAAATCAGAGCTATGACAAATGCTTTCTTGCCATTTTCTTTGCAAGAACCCTGGACGACCAGCCAAAAGACGAAAGCTTGGTCTACAACTTCAGTCAAGGTAAGAATAATGTAGGCTTTGAAAACTTTGGCCTTGGAAACACTGGTCTGACATATTTTTTTGGTGATTAGTATAATGCTAAATCTTCAAATAGGTGGTCCAGATATTCTACTTTCTCTTTAAAACAAAATCAGATCACTCAGAGGGATAGAGATGAGGTATGAAGGTGGAATGGTTAGTACAGTCCAGTTAGTACAGTTCAGTATAATTCCAGAGGACAGGATATCTGTTTCAGAACTGTGAGATATACAAGGAAATTCTAGCTTTGCTGAAATCAGTAGTATTTTTCTGATTTATCTCAGTGCTGCCAGGATTTCCGTACAGAATCTACTCTGAAACCTCTCCATCAATTATACGTTTCCCAGTTTAGGAGAGCTCACTTTGCACATCCTTCTTTTACAACACCTGTATGTTTCTGTTTTATAATACAGGGCCTGATCTCAGTAGAAACTGTTAAGTACTGTCAGAACAAGAATAATAATAATAGTTTTATTGTTTCTTAAACTTACCTACAGTAGCAGCTGTTCCTGGGAAAAAACGATCTTCACAAAATCTTCTCAAGAATGAAGTCTTTCCAACACTCGAATTGCCCACAAAAATGATCTTGAATAAGCGCTCTGGGACACAGTTTATTCTCTCCTCCTTCAAGTAAGAGCAAAAATTAGCCTCCAACTGTTCTATAAATCCTGTTGCCTCTCCAGTTTAAGGCTGATATGGGGAAAAGAATAGTGTTTATCCTATCATATTCTTCATTACTCATGAAGCAATATTCTGTTTCTTAAAATAATTCAGCATTTCAGATGTTTTTCGTGCATTGTTCCAGATCATCTGAAGTGCAGTGATTTGCACTGAGCTCTGGAAATATACTGAATATGAACCTTTACATGAAACTGCCAAAATAAAACAGTTTATGTCCACGGCCACAAATCAAAGTTTATAAAGCTTCACACAGCTCTGCTCAGTAGCTTCTTCCTATACCAATGACACAGAGGAAGCAGCACATCTTCATCTAGATAACAGAAGCAAAGTCATAATTTTTTGGCTTATGCCACCAGATTCTCCTCTCTGCTACTACCACAGAGCCAAGAACTTCCATCCAATTACCGCATTTCTACATCTGTTTAACATTACTGGCAGAAGCACGGAGGAAAGACACAGACAGATAATTAGACCAGCTAATCAGGCTGTAAACATTCAGCTGTGTTTCTGTCATTTCGCTTTTTAAGCAGAAGGAACAACAATTTGTTCTGCTTATCCAGGTCCTGTTTACCGCAGGTTAAGCTAAGTGGATGCTGGAGAGAATATTTATATCCTCTGTCAAGTAGGTCATCATTCTTTCGTATGTAGATCAGGAGCTGCTTAGGGAAGCACTCTGTAGCCCCAGCCGGTTTGCAGGGGGTGCCCTGGCTGGTCTCTTCTATTTTGTGTAAAGGTGAAGGAAGAGGGAGATAGAAAGTTTGTTTTCAATGCTGCAGAAGGGGAGCAAGATCATGGATGGCCCTGACAGTTTGTTGAGGTCTGGGTTGTGAGGAGGGAGAGGAGGGAAAGGGAGAGGAGGGAGGGAAGGGCCCTCTGCCAGTCATTTGATGTGCAGGATCCATGAGACTGCTGCCTTCATGAAGACACCAGAACTGAAGTCACTGCCCGACAGTCTTTGAATGAGACATTGAACCCCACACCTGGAAGTGTTTTCTTCTATATACAGAAGTCTTAGAGAAAGAAGAAGAAGAAGAAATAGAGAGCTGATCTTGATGGAGAAAAAGCAAAACAACAAAGCCTTGAGCTGCTGTCTTCCTTAGTGTGAAAAGAAAATCACTCACTGCTGTAAATTTTGGGGACAAAAATACATGTCTCTCTCATGAGCTGGGCTTATAGCCCACAACAGTTATAGAGAGGTTTCTTATTTTCTTTTTCTATTAAAATCCCAAACCCCACGGCAACTATAGGCTACTAGTAGTACGCATACATTTATACAAAGCACATTCTTGGTCCTGCTGAAAACCATTCCCAGCTTATTAGTCTGTGTGCTCTGGGAAATAAAACAAGCTAACATACAATCATCAGCTTGGCAGTATTATCACAGTGCTTCTGAGAACCATAGCTAAATATATGGACTACATGACCCGAAATACTTTGTCCCTGGTGGTCATACACACTCCAGTAGCACTAAGACTCAAAGACCCCAGAGGCCTTCAGCTCAACTCCCAACACAATAAGAGATGTATCAAGTCCACTGATGAAAATAACCTTAATAATCAAACTTGATTATAAATCTGCATGTGAACACTATGCTAGGGAATAAGCTACTCTGTAGTCTGCTTCAACGAAGGGCTGATGGGAAAATGGAATAGCAGTAGGATGTAAATTTATTTTAGTTTACAATGCAGTCATAAAAAGTCTTCCCTAGATGTGTCTTTTGAGTGGTCTTTATATAAACAGTAGCCAGGTAAAGTAACACACCTAGCTTTTGTACAGTTTAACACAAATGTGGGGGATTACAGGTATAAACAGAGTGGTTCCTATTCCATATTGAAAGATCAGAGGGGAGAGGAAGTGAATCTCATGCAGAAGTTTTGGACAGAAAATCTTGCTTTAATTTCAGTTATGGTTCCTTCAGGTGCTTTCCCAGTGACATTTCTAGTAATGTTAACTGCAGCTTCATCTTCATAGCCACTCAGAAACATGCTCTACCTGATTGCCAACTCCCAGATAAAACAGCAGCTGCTTGGCCTCATGCCCTGCTGCCAATGTTGGTTCTGCTCACCTATAAGATGCAGTAGGTCATACAGGATTAGCAGCTGAATTACTATGAATATATAGTTATTAGGAAGGCTTAATGCCAGCAGCCAGGAGCCTGAGTTCCATACAGTAAGCAATAAGATCATGGAATGCAGTAATACAAAGCCATTGTAGGCTGGTTATAATAAGAAACAAGATCTAGTTCCTACCCAGCTGAGAGGATGAGCTTCCAAGGGGTACGACTGCTGAAACAGAGTGGGCAGGACAGGTTTGTCCTAGCTGGATAGGATCAGCTGCCTGGCTTTTGTCACCCTAAAGTCCACTGATGCCATGCTTTGAAAATGTGATACAAAATAAATCATACAGCAAGCAAAAAGCATGCATTGGATTAAATAATTTCAAAATATGAAGCTCTGTTCTGTACCCTCAACGTTTTATTAAAAGGTACCACTTAGAAATTATTATGTAACCATGGCATAATTCTATCATAATTTTTAAGATATGCCTGCTTCTTCTAAAAGAACCATATAATTATGACCAAGCAAACCAATTTTTCCCATACTTTAATCTTTTTAATATGTGCTTCAAGAATCTAAAAATGAGTAATCCTTAACAATGATTCTAAAATTAGAAAACAAGCACAGCTAGCTCTGAAGCAATAGCAGTGCAAAAAAGAACTTTAGACCCCAAAGAAATGTACCTTCCAGCATATTGTTTTAAGGATTATTACTGAATGGTGAATTCATTGCTAACATGCATATACAAGCTAGAGATGAAAAAAAATAGGATTTCAGTTTGCTAGATAAAACTCCTTTCAAAAGTAATTAAAAAGTAATGATATTCCTCTCATTATTTCTCAGATAATGCAACAGCTACCAAAGCTGACTCAAAAGCATCAGAATATGAGAAATATCACTTTGTGGCAAAAAAAAAAACCAGAACAAAACACAACAAAAACAACAAAAAACCAAAAAAAACCCCGATTTTTTTTAAAAAAATACTTGCTTCTTTTTAAAGACAATTTCTAACTTTCAGTGGATCTTCTTGTGTCATCTGTTACAAGGCTTAACTTCACTTTCCCTAAACAGTCCTTCAAATGTAAATCTATGCACGCATTGTCTGCAGTTATCATTCTTTTAGGTTGAGTTTCCCTTCTTCGCACCTTCAGCACTTGTCTGCAGGGCATTTTTATCCCCCACTTCATGCAACGGCTTAATTTGTCATGCTTCAACATAAAGACAGAAAACCAAATAATTTTAGTTTCTATGAATAACGCATTAACCTTTGACACCGCTTCATGTCTTCCAAGGTCCTTCAGAACAGAACAGAACAGAGCAGAGCAGAACAGAACACAGCAGAACAGAAGAGTTCCAGTTGGATGGGGCTCACAGCAACCTAGTCCAGCTGCCTGACCACTTCAGGGCTGACCAAAAGTTAAAGCATGTCATGAATGGCATTATCAAAAAGCCTTTTACACACTGACAGACTTGTGGCATGGACCACCTCCCTAGGAAGCCCATTCCTGTGTCTGACCACCCTCTCAGTAAAGAAGTGCTTCCTAATGTCAAGTCTGAGCTTCCCCTGAGGCAGCTTTGAACTACTTTCACACATCTTATCACTGGATCCCAGAGAGAAGGGATCAGCACCTCCCTCTCCCCTTCCCCTCCTCAGGAAGCTGCAGAGTCAACCCTCAGCCTGTTTTTCCAGACTGGACAAACCCAGAGCCCTCAGCCACTCCTCAGAGGACACACCTTCCAGCCCTCCCACCAGCTTTGTTGCCCTCCTCTGGATGCTTTCAAGGACCTTCACATTCTCCTTAAATCATAGGGCCCAGAACTTCACACTCTACTCAAGCTGAGGTCTCCTTTTCCCTCTTACGTTTGACAGTGTTTCCTTCCCTACAGGCTGCTCTCTAGAAGATGAGGATGAGTGTTCCATTGATTGCTCTCTGGTTTTGTTATTCATTTCCATCTCAGAGGTAGTTTCGTCTTCTCCAGTCCATCTGCTCGGCTGCTTATCAACCAGCCTGTCGAGAAGCTGGGGTAGGTGATCTTCTTCAATTGATATTATTCTTTGGAGATGTGACGTTTTAGGCATTCCTCCAGTGACTCCGGCATCAGGCTCTTCAGAGAGAACTCCATTCAGTCCAACAGAATTCCTTCTCTTTGTGTTACTGAAAATATCATCTTCTTCAAATGAATGGCTAGACAGAGAAAAAAAGAAAGTACATCACAAAAATATAATAGACCTGCTATTTTATTTTGAATTTAATCTGAATAACTGAATTTAATCTCCCATGTTTTTGACTAGTCAGAGCAGGCAGAGGAGAGTCATTCCAGTGTCTGCTGGAAAGTCATCTCATCAAACCATGTGTATATATATAGCATGCTTGATAATTGTAAGCATCATGGGGAAAGCTAGTAACTTACAGGAGAAACCTGAACCGGAATGGAAAACATTAGATTAACATCAATTCTAACCTCATCGAAGAGCTAAAGTAAATTTCTCTACTGTGATTTTCTCCTTTCCCACCACTCCCATCCTGGAGGAATAAAATAGCCCCCCAACCCAGATCCTTTCTACGTGTAATCTGATTCTCTCTTTAGTGGATAGGAGGGACATGGGTTTGTTTATTACGGATAAAAAAAGTCCAAGTGGAGATTCAACATTGTACCACACTAACATAGGGTCATGGGCAAGTTTTTGTGTCTCCCAGCATATACTCCTCCACAGTGGGGAAATCTCTTGCCTTTGTAGGCAGTACACTTGTTTTATGTGAAAATTTGGCTCCTCATTTTCAAATTTCTTAGTGAGCACAGCAATCTTACAGTAACAGACACTTCAGAAATACACTCTTTGAAAAGTTCAAAAGTCCCAGAAAGGAAGCATTCCATATCTTCTTTCTATAAGCCTCATTGTACTCAAACAGGGAACACATGAAAAGAAGTTCTCACCTGTTAGGCAGCATCTTGCCTTCTATGTATTTCCCAATGATAGACCCTGATCTTTGCTTCCAGCTGGCTTTTGGAACAGTTGGTTTGCATTTCTGCAGAAATACAGAATACTTCTTACTGATTTACTTCTGCTGTTCATTATGGTTAACTACCCTCCTTTCTAATACTTAAATAATGCTATGCAAATGAAGGAAAAAACCTAGAGGTAAAAATGCTTCAGAATTCCAACTGATAAACAATCAGAACAGGGAATTCCATATCCTGCAAAAATGCATATGGTTTGTAAATAAAACAGCACAATGTCACAAAAAAAAGTAAATGGATATATTTTTGTACATTAGCACCTTCTTGAAGGACTAAGAACATGAGCAAATATAAACTAAGTGGCCTTAGTCTTTTTACACCAGGGTACTTCTAGAACACCTTAGGGGTCCATTCTTCGCTGCTGCTTAAAAAGTTAATAGGATCTGCTCTTACCCCAGTCTGAAGAGGTATTCAGGTACTGATTCAGGTACTCAGTTATTGTACTGTTGTATAAATGTTTCGGGATATTACCTACTCTTGACTGAGTAAATTAACACAATTTAATTGTTCAATTTTTAGGTTATTTCATCCTTTCGTGATTGCATCCTTAGTTTCTTCTAAAATACATTAATCTCTCTTCAGATAGCTCCCACTTTATAATTCTAAATACATAGCTCTTAAAATTGTTCAGGAAATTAAAAAAATCTTATTTTCAAGTGAGAAAAAAAGACAATACAAATTAAGAACAGGGCAAGATTTAAGTGGCACAAAGTCCATCTCCTGCACAGCCTTCTGTTCCCCTTCCTTTGAAGCTGTTCTCATGTGTCTCTGCTCAACACTGGGTTTGAAAAGAATAGTTGGTTACCTGTAAAAATATGTCACGTTCATCCTTGAGATGTTTGTTCCTCTCCCTGCAAAGAGAACACAAACAAAAGAAATACTGAAGCCACGTATTTAGAACTGCTGACTTTTCTACTCTGCTGTCGGACAGACCGGACAGTCGGCAGTGCAAACCTTTCATCATCCTTTATTTATATTCTCACCTCAGCCAGTTCCTTGTCTGGGCTATCGATTCTCCAGCAGGGCTATGCTGATTAAAGCCAGATGGGATCCGGATCTCTTTCTGTATTTTATCCAAACAAATGCCTTAACACACAGAAATCAGTTGGGGTCAATATGCCTTCACTTACTATAAATTAGAATGTTTAATGATTTTCACAGTAAAGATGACCTCTTAATGTGGAGAGGGTGCAGTGAACACCATCTCTTTTTCATCTGGTGACAGCTGTGAAGGACAGTTATGCCCCTCTGAGGGCTGCAGTCGTGGCTGCCGTGGAAAAGTCACCCTAGGAAAACATCTATCTTCCATCCTTTGTGCAGAAACAATGAAAGTGTCAAGAAACAGCTACTCCAGGCAATCAGCAAGCTCTGATCAGATCTGACAACACACCTGCTTGGTACATCATCTATTGCCTCCATCTGTTGCTGGCCTGGCCACAGGAGAGACTGAGCAGCCAGGGTGAACGGAAACAACCTCTGTTGTCAGATGTTTCTATCTATGTCCCCAAAACTGGCAGCAGGCAAGACCACAGAGTGGCCGGTGGAAAACACGCTGCAAAGTAAGAGCCTTTCCTCAAGCCTGTGAAATTTTTAGGCGACTTTAAAATGAGGTCTGCTGAAGGAAACGCAGCCAATGAAGGCCTAGAGGCAGGTGCAACCCACAGCTCACACTGACTGACCACTGAGCAAAGCCCAACATTGGTGCACGTTAAAAAGAGTGCTACAGCTGTCTGAACACAGCTCCAACTCTGAAGTCTATCCATAAAGGAATGTTAGCTAAATACATTTTGGTATCATTTTACAAATATTTTGGGGAAATAATCTTCACTTTGGCTCAACTCCCAGCGCTTGAGAAGCAACAGAGCCTTTCAGCAAGCTCCTGCAGCCAGGCTTCTACCTCAGAAACAGCTGAGAACTGGTTCTGTTTTAAATTTGACTTTGGAAAGGAGATTGTCCTACAATACTGAATTGTCAAAACGAAGCATATCTTTGAGGCGTGCTGCCCTCTACGCTATGCAAGAACAGAGCATACAAAGTCTTTTGTATATATTTTTACTATTTTTCTGTCATTATCCTGTGGCAGGTTGACCTCGACCGGCTGCTAGATATACACCCAGCCACTCTCTCACTCCCCTTCCTCAACACAACAAGGGAAGATAATAACATGGAAAAGCCTGTGATCCAAGATAAAGACAAGAAGATTACTTACCAACTACCCATTACAGACAAAACAGACTCAATTGTAGGATAATGAGAAACAGACAAAACTAAAATCACCTTCTCCACAAACTCCTTTCTTCTCAGGCTTAACTTCACTCCTCCACCCTCAGCTCATCTACCTCCTTACCAACCCTGAGTGGCACAAGGGGATGGGGAACAGTGGGGTTTGTGGTCACTCCGTAACAGCTTCTCTCTGCAGCTCCTTCCTCCTCACACTGTTTTCTTGCTCTGGTGTGAGTTCCCTCACACAGGTTACAGTCCTTCACCAGCTCCAGCACAGATCCTTTCCATGGGGAGTAATCCTTCACGAATGGACTGCTCCAGCGTGGGTCCCCCACGGGCCACAATTCCTGCCAGAAAACCTGCTCCTGAATGGGCTCCTCCTGCCAGGAGCCTGCTCTTGTGCGGACTCTGCACAGGCTACAAGGGAATCTGCTCCAGCAGCGCCTGGAGCACCTTCTACCCCTCCTTCTCCACTGACCTTGGTGTCTGAAGGGCTTCCTCACATGTTTTTTTTCTCACTCCTGTCCCACAACTGCTGCGTTCTTTTCCACCCTTTCTTGCTGAGGCTTTCCCAGAAGCACATCGTGGCTGTGGGGCTGCACTGTGCCTGTGCTGTGTTCCCTGTCACAGGGCAGCCCTGGCTTCTCTCTGGCACAGAGGCTGCCCCGTGGCACCCTGCTGGCAACACCTGGACACCTCCACTCACCACACATCCCAACATAAGTTCACCCTTTAATGGACCTCTTTAGAATTATGTAAGAAGTACTTGAATGTAGATCTATATTACCTTAAAAAATCCAGCTGCTTCAAAAGTCCTGACTTCTCTCTCTGTAAGGTTTCTGTCACCCGGTAGACCTCCCTGCAATAAAAAAAAAATAAAAAAAATTGTTCTAACCATGGTAAGAACACTGTTAAAATGCTTCCTCTCAGGGGTATCTACACTTGAGACCTCAGCTTCTTCAAACATGTAGATTCTATTCTGCACGATTGGTTAATAATTTTGAAGAAGTTTATTCAGTATAAGGCCCACAGCAGCACAGCAGTATGAGTTAGCAGAGGAAGGAGCAGAGGCTCTTTTTTAAAAAAATATTGCTTTTTAATTTCTTCATCCAGAGAGCTTAATATATGTTGATACTGGCACTTGGAGCATTCAGAAATGATGCACTGCTGAAATACTTCTCACTCATGGCCACTAAAAAACAGGTGACATTTTATCCAAAATTAGAGCGTACCCTGCTGCAGGAACCATATGTCAGGCTCACACATGTCTACAGTCCCTACAATTTCCTTCCAATTCCTGACACTTATGCAGCCATTTTAACACCATTTACTTTGATTTAACACAATTTGGTGTCTGGCCTTAAATGTTTTTTTCGCCTTTCAGTGAAGCCTCAAGTTCTTCCTGTGCACTGTCTGAACATTACACCTGCTTCAACAGCTCAGGTCTTACCAGACTGATACAGATGTCTAAAGCAACACTGCAGGTGCAGTTGAGTAGGGCTGAGCTTTAATTCCATAAACCACTATTGAATCCAAAGTTCTTTTGTGAATGCAGTAGTCTTATTAAGCAGTCTGACCACTGGGCAGATTTCCTCTGTAGCTTTTAAATCAGATTATTCCATAGTCTTTGCTCTGGATCTGAAAAGAGAGGCCTCAAAGAGGAAACAAACCACCTTGAGGAGGAATATTTCTACTGTCTACTTCCAAAACACACATCAAACATGCAAACCTAAAAATTCTAGTCACGGTGGCCATTCTTTAACACTAATTTATCAACAAAGTTCATTATTTATACCCTCAAAAAATTAAGTAAGTAATAACTAAGTAGAGTTTGGCACAAAGCTTAAGAGAAAAAGAATGTGACATTTGAACTAATGTTCTGCTCTATCCTGAAATACGTCAAACAGCAACAGCTCTGAATTATATAGTTCATTGCTGCAATGGCTAGGTACATCTGTCATTCATGTGCTCTCCATTGGCAGTGAGAGGCTTTTACAGATCCCTGAGTATTTTCTTTAAAATGGGCTTCAGCGAACATTTCTGCCAATTACAGCTTCAGGGTAATGATTCTTCTGCTTTGCGCAGAAGGCTGGAGCAAGACAGGTAGCTTGATCTGTCAGAGGTCATTCCTATCCCTCAAAATATGAACCATAAATATTTCTTCTTGAATTCTATTTTTTTTTTCTTGTAATTCAGAGTCAGAATCTGAAATCCACTGAATTTGAACTGGAAACCCCAAAATTATGGTTCTGAATTGCCATAAGGCCTTGTGGGAATTGTGATAAGCTAAGTTTTACCTTGCTGGCCTTACTAGACTTACTTTTGATGAAGTAAAAAAAGAAGATCCTAGGCATCTCACAGTCAGCGTGCATTCTGAGAAGCAAGTTTCAGATAGACTCAGCTTTGAGGAGGATGGAGCATCGTGTGCCACAACCGCAAGGCATTTCCATAAGGAATTCCATTGCTATTTCAAAACTAAGACATTACACGGATTTTTAATTCCAATTACCCTCAACAAATGGCAGGGGGGAGAACACTGACATTTTGAACACGTAGCAAAAGATTCCATAGGAGCCAGACATGCTACAGAAAACATGCTGAATTACTTGGTGGAAAGCGGCCGGAACTGCACTCGGCTTTGCAGGTGGTTTGTGCTTATGACACAAGCTTAAATCACAGCACTGAGTACCCTGAGGAGGCTCCCTGGCACGCCAAGCAAGTGCACTAGAACTGCTGCAGCTGGAGACTTACATTTCCTTCTCCTCATGGAGCCTTGATGCCTCCTCCTGCAGCACCTGTAGCTGTTGTTGAGCCAGGCTTAGTTCATGGGATGTTCTCTCCAGGTCTCTCAGCAGCTCCTGGTTAGTCAGCTTCAGCTTGGTGTTCTCTACTTTGGTTTCTTCTTTGCCACTGAGGAGTTCTGTACACTGATGCTCTAACTGGGGTGGAAGAAAAAAGAACAGAAAACATTACAATTAACTGAGGCATCTTGGTTTTGAGGCTTTCAGTACGGGTCTTAGAGGTTAGCTGAGTAGGGAGCTATTTCTATCAGAGCCAAAAAATGAATAAAACACATATGGTGCTCCTCCACTGTTCTTTGCACAGACATAATTATGTTACACAAAAACAAAGCCATTCCATTCTATGACTGAATTTTATCTAGTTCAAAAACACGTCAGTACAAACCATTAAAAAGGTGCTACGGATCAGATTAGCAGCTTTTAAGTTGATATTCACAACTGCTATTTTAGACCATTTTCCACAAAGACCAGGCCTACATGGAGCGATTCAGAGTTCTACCTAAAAACTGTGAGATTTAAATCTGATAGCTGATAAACCTTCGCATCCCCAGTAATAAGAACAAGCAGTAACCTTTTTGCCACCTCAGACAGATCTGCCAAGAAGTGTGAATGAGAGCCTTTTTATTCAGTTTTATATTCACTCTCCAAAGTACATCAAAGGAAAGATACAACTTCCCTGTAAAACAAGTAACAGCGGATGATAGCGGTTTCTGGTACATAAAGAAGTTCTACCTGCTTCTCCCTGGCTAACTGAGCAAATTTAGAGAACAGAGCAAAACTTCATATTAGGGAAGACACTGCTGACCTTAAAATATAAAAGCTTTGGGTTTTTTAAATTCATTTTATGGGATGTAAAACATACTAGGAGCATTACAATGATACCATTTCAATCTTCCGGATCTGAGACATAACACTGAACTCTCATTTTGCCCATCCCAACAAGCAGAGCTCACCCAACCAAAATCTGTCCTCACCCAGCTCTTCCAGCCAGTTCCTACCCTAGAACACGGCTGTTGTTCCAGTCTTGGTTTTGAATAAGGCCCAGGTTAAAAACAAAAGCAGAAAATACTTTCTATCCTGGATTGTGAGAAGTCAGGAACAAGTCTAGAGTGCGAGCACTTATCTCAGCAGCAGCAGCACCAGCTTAATGTATATGCTGAACTGTGGCCTCAGCTCACATTTCACATGGAACACTGGCTGGGCATCAGATTACTGCTGAACAAGGTTGGTTTACATGGATAGATTTCGTCAGTTCCTGAATATTGCTTCCACTCCTCGACAGAATGAAGTTATCCATTCTAAGTAAAAGACCAGATGCTTCAGGTACTTAAGACAAGACTTATCCAGAGGAGTGGCTTTGGGAGAAGCAAAAAGTGACCACACAAAGATGAGCTTTCAAAAATCTTCGGAGCAACACACTGCAGGCAGAAATCCCACTTAGAGAATAGTATGGCCATCTGAAAGCTTACACAGAGACTGTTCTGGAAATGTAGCTGCAATGGTAGCCAACACCAGCTCCCAGAATCATCCATAGTGATAGTAGAAATACTTGCTATAAATCCTAGCGCTCACTCTTGTCAGAAATCTATAATACAATGTCTAAAACCCAGGACAGAAAAGAAGAAAAGGTTGTTTCACAGCAATACAAAGCTCCCTTCTTCCACTGTACCCATACAACCCCTTGAGAAGTGCCAAACACGACCTTTAAAGCATTCATTTAAACAACTCCCAATACAGAGAAGTAACTCATTAGATAAATGCTCAGCTGGTAATAGAATGGCATAGATCCTATAGCTTCTAGCTGCTTATTAGAGCTGCAAATTGGCTCCTATGCTCGTCTGGTAGATGGAAACTGATGGGGAAAAGACCCATGGCCCATAGACATGTTTCAGAAAATCTAAGTAGCTGAGGGAATTAATCCATTACCACAGGTCAAGCACGGACATGGTAGCTGATGGTGCATATTCTCTTTCGTTGACAAAGACAAGAGGAAAACCAAGTTTAAGTTGAGTAAAGGACTGGGATTATCAAATGCAAATGAGCTGTGGACATTTATTGCTGTCCCCAAAAGACACACACATTGAGCACTCTCCATGCATCTCCTTGTTCTTAGCTCAGCACCCTTTCTGTAGTTTTTATATTTTTTTTCTCCCTATTTATTTCAGTTGCACGTGAAATATGAAACATTTATACAGTGCCATAAGGCAGTTATAAGCACCTGAGTGCTACTGATCCATGTTCTCATGAATCTCATTCCCAATTCCAAGGTCATGCTCTTCAGTGGCTGTCATCAGCACAGAACCCAGCATTTCATGTGAGAAGTCCAGTAACTCCCTTGCATTTCACCTGCTCCGCACTCACTTTCTTTCCCTCACACAAGAGTCTGTGCCCTGGAGGTTACACTGGATATCCTCTGCCCCCAGGGCCGCCTCCTGAGATGCTCCAACTCACACCCCTCGAGGAACAAGGAATGAGAGTACTTTGAGCATTCTCTAGGCCATACAGAGCAAGCTGACGATTCAAGATCATGGCAGCCAGCAAAAGCGCCTAGACAAAGGAATCTTGGCCAGTCAACATGGAATCAAACCCACATTTCAGTGATGCCAGCCAGATAACCCTCATAAGGGAGAATCCCTCAGGCTACGTCAGCGTAAAGAATGCTGAGCTCATCTGGTTTGAAAGCTCCCTTTCACATTTTTTCACATGATTTCCAACATAGGAATAATTATATTGTATTTTAAACTTTAAAAAAAGACTCATTAATAAAGTTTGGAAAAAAGCATTTGTGTTCCTCCCAATAGGTTCTCTCATACAACCAAGCACAGAAGTCATAATTAAATCAAGCTACCTCTACTGTCCGCAAGAAGACATTCAATTATCAAAGTATATTTCCATGCCGGAGGAGGAGGCAAAAGTGAGAGAGTTCTCTGGATAAGGCAAACATTAGACACCACACATGGATATCTCAGTGAATGAAAAGTAATACCAGAAAATGAGTGGGGACATAGTATAAAAACAGATCTGAGTAAAGATGAGACTCGCTTTCAGAGAAGATCGTTAGAAATCAGAAAAATATATGTAGAAAACAGTGCCTCAAATAAATAGAGTAGGTTGCTATACCAGAAAAAAACCCCCATCAAATACTGCATATCAGATTAACAATGGGCCAATTAGCTGGTTGAATGACAAAAGTTTCAATTGTCATCAATCATCTGAATGAAATTATGTCACTCATTATGTCATTCATTAGAAATAGTGAATTCCGTTAGTCCAACACAGCTTCCTCTCCACAAAACTGAAATGGGGTAGTTTAATCTTTATGGTGTATGGAGACCCTGTCTTTCAGAAGCACCCTTGTTGTGATTCATGCAAATTCATAATGGAGAGGGGAAATGATAAATACTAGAAATTACAAATAAAATACAAAATACGGTAATACTATTAATAATAAGCAATGTAGTGAATAGAAATGGAAAACATAGCATCAGATAAAAAATAATACTAATAAAAATAGCACAGACATTGTTTTATGTTCTCCAAGATAGGCAATAGTAGACAATGGCAATGTAGACAACAATCATAAGATAAGACTTCCTGTTATTGTTGCCTATATTGATTGATTATACCAGGCTTAAAATTGAGTGAAAGCCTTTGAATAGCTTCTGTGGGTTTTATACCAAATTTAGAAAATACATTCTTTAAAAAAAACAAGAAAATGTTTTTACAGAATTACTAGTTGATAACCAGGTTTTAAACAGGGCTTTAAAGCAAAAAGAAACAAACAAAGGAATATATTAAAATATAATAATTACAAAATTAGAATAAGTAGTATCTTACACTTTTGCAGTTAGTTTCAGACTAAAAATGCCTGATCTGTGTGCCCCCCCAGATATCTTCGAAGTATAAATTATTCCACAATAGTGCTGCAATGTGGTAAAGAGCCTGCATAAAACCATATACACTCTGATTCACAGTGGGACTGAACAAGGGTAATTAACATCAGTCAGTTGATTTCAACTATGGAATGGACTTTTAGTTCAGTCCTGTATCCTTATCAGCTAAACATCACAGAATCACAGAGCACCAGGTTGGAACAGGAAGTCAGGGTTCATCTGTTCCAACCTTTCTTGGCAAAAGTACAGTTTAGACAAGACAACTCAGCATCCTGCCCAGCTAAATCTTTAGTGTCCAATGTTGGGGAATCCACCACTTCCCCCGGAAATTTATTGCAATGGCTGATGGTTCTTACTGTGAAAAATTTTCTTCTTTTGTCCACACATTCATATTCTACAGCGGGAATTGCATTTACAGCATTCCATTTCAGCCCTTCAAATTCCAGTGCTACCTCCTTTCCCTATTGCTAGTCCTTCCTGCAATGACCTTGGAGCCACTTTACAGCAAGGTCTCTGTTCCCCCAAGAAGGCCACGCTTTTTAAGAAGTAAAACACATCAGGTTTTAACATGGGAACTTGACAAGCTGCTACCAATGCAAGGGAAACATGCACTGCTATAAAACTGTTATCACGGAGATATATCAGGAGCAGGTTGTTCAGGAGGGAGCATTTCAGGTACATAGTGCTGAATCAGTCCAAAACAAGTAAATGAGTGGCTGGTACAGGCTTCGAGCAAAGGTGTGCACTAGAAGAGCCAAACCATTGTTCTCTGCTCTTAAGCAGAGCAAAAGGTGTTGAGCCGAGCAAAGGGTGTCAAGCCAGTTCCTAGAACATTAAAGGCGGTGGAATTACGCTACATTTTCATAGAAAATTAACCTAGTACCTGGGGAGAACCTCCAAAGCATTATTTTATTTTCCACTTTATCACATAAAAGGAAAATTACTCTAGAAATAGAGGTTAGCATTTTTCCTAAGCACATGACACAAAAACAACAGAGGGTCACAATTTGGCGGAACCACAACACACCAACCTGCAGTTTTGGGACCTAAAAAAGCACCTAAAGAAAATCATACAAACAAATAAGAGCTATCTACTTTTTAACACTGAAGGATATCAGTTAGTACCCTTTTCTGTTTTTGAACCAACTGTTCCAGTTCTTGTTCTTTTGACAGCAGCTTGCGCTCCAGGTCTTGACTGTAGGACTGAAACCTCTCTGTGTCCTGCAAAATTCAAAGAGGAAATGGATTAACAGAACAGCACAATTGCATCACAGGAGGAGAAATAATGGATCAGGGATGAAGCTTTCCACAGTGAATGTAACAAGACACAGGACACTCAGTTTAGGGATGGTATCACTCATGAATCTGTAAACTGCTGTAGACAAGCTGCTCCCATGACTGTGGTTGCTACAGAATGTGCTGATTGCACACACGTAGGTATTGAGCCTGGAAAGTGGAGGCAGACATCTCAGGCAGGAGGCTGAGGAGCTTAGACAATCTAAATCCATGCAGCCAGAACATATCCTCTCATTTCCAGCCACAGCAACTCAGGTTGATGCGAAAGAAACAACTGCCACGCTTAACATCCATCACTAACCACAATTTTTCACAGATGTTCCACTGGTATAAACAAGCCACTGGGGCTTCAAGCTCTGCCTTTCACTTAGCAATTATATTAACCTGTCCACTATCTAAGTATCCTGCAGTCACTGGGAACTCCCAGTCATATTTGGGATTACTCCTTCTGACACTCCTCAGCTGAGAAAAATTGTCAGACCTCTCCTGAGTAAATTCAGGTTCCAGCAGTTTATATCAGATGGGAATCTGTCCCGTTTCTCCAAAAACAGGCTTCTACTCCCTAAGGTCCCCAGGAAAATGCCTCTAAACAAAAATGAAAATTCCCTCAAGAGAGCAGTGGTTCTTACATGTGTTTTCCCTTAAGCAGTACACGTAATGGGGTAGTCGAATGCATGATAACCGGCTTTTTCTGTGGAAGAATATATATCCAAGTGAAAAAAACAGTCTAACTGCCCCTTTTGTGTAACATTCAGTCAGCAGGGTATTAAGTATTGTAAATAGCTACAATTTGTACTGATTTGCATCTTACCAATTTCTTTAAATGCATTCTTCAAGAGCTGCTCTTCATTCAAGCCACAATAATTTCCCCTTTATATGGCATCAATGCATCTCCCCAGGCTGTAAAGTCTTTGTAAGACTTTGCATTAGAGAAAAATTTAACAGTCAGATCTCCCCAGATCTCAAATTAGTCATGCAAAGAAACAATACTTCTTGAGTGTCTGGCAGCCCTTAGTGTGACTGCTGACTAAACTGTAAATAGCTTGAGTGGGAAGCTTTCATGAAAAAGCCTGAAAGAAATGGCTTAACCTCAAACACACAACTAATTAGGAGATCCGACAATCATTGCTTATGGAAAAGTCTTTGTTGTTTGGGGGTTTTCAGTACCACTGCAGTTGTGGGCTATTAAGAGCACATAAACTATTTTTTCCACAAAACTGCTGTCAGGCAAAGTTGCACATATTTTTTATCCTTCAGCTGATATACAAACTTTATTTAAAGGGTTCATCTCATCCACCACTCAAAACTGCTCTCAGCTTGGAATGGAAAAAACTTGAAAATTTAAGTCAGGTTCACTGCCCTGTAAGGCAAGTGAAAAGAATGATTCCTTAGACTGCTGATAAAGGCACTTTTTGTCCTTTTCTTTTTGTTTGTTTGGTTTTTTGGGGTTTTTTTTGGTTGGCAAGAAACAAAAAATACTTGATGTATTTGCATCACAAAGGGAAGCTTTAGATATATTTGATTATATTGTCTAGATATATTTTTATATATTTGATTGAGGATGGAGGCAATAACCACTATTTTGGCAAGTATTTCTACCATGTATTGCTGAAACCCTGTATTTGTTTCATTTTTATGACTGATGCCAAGACAATAAAAAGGGATGAGCCAGTAGCTCATGACTGACTGTCCCAGGCCATTCAGAGCAGCTGTGCAACCTCCAATATTTTAATACTCAAAACTTAATTGGCCAAGTTCCTGAGCATCCCAATCTAGTTAGGAAGTAAGGTGTCACCTTCCCACCTACGTGATTCTAAAATGACTCTTTCCTGGAGCATGCTGGAAGTTCTTGTTAGTTTTCTTGTTTTACAAGAAAAAGCAGGACAGAAAAATCCAAAGAAAAGACTACGGACACAGTAGAGGAGATTTAAAGAAGACTTCCTGTGGACGTGTAGTCCTAAGAATTTTCTCCTTCTCACGAACTCTGTAGGAAAACAAGATAAACTGGGACATTTTTCTCTCTTTCTAATCTTATGTTTTGCTAACCGAAGCTGCAAGGCTTCAGCCAATCCCCCTGAGGGGTGGGATGACACTGTCCAATCACTATTATGTAGATATCTCTGTATTAAAGTTAGAATCAAAATAAAGTCTGTCACACTTCTGCTTTCTACGGCTTGGTGTGGATCTGCTCTCCTTACTGCCGCTCACAGCGACATCTTCCCAAGAAAAGGGAATTCATCTTCAGGTGTTCTGGAAGCACCATGGCACTGAGAAAAGAATCTGGCCCTTGTTTATTTTGCAAATAACCTGTGGTTGTTCCACAAATTACCATCACTTAAATTATCTCTTATTGTTATCTGCTTCCAAAAAGCAGAAACTGTAGAAGTCAGCAGGATTGGTGCTGCTCTGAACAACCTCACAGTGTCTTTCCTAATTGTGACCAGAAGTTGGACCTATAGCAGCATCAATAATACAGTGTTTGTAGTTTAACTGACCTTCAAAAGAATGCCAGGGGCTGCTGCTGTATGCCAGCCACCGAGCACAGGACATCAATGCTCCTTCATCCAACAAGTCCCTTAGTTTGAAGCTGCAGAGACTAAAAGTTTGAAGCTGCAGCACAAAAGTAGCTGTGAGGTTAAAGATGTTTTTTCTTCCTCTGTTGTGAGACACGTTTTAATTTCATACCCAGAACGAGTTCAAAACCACTGAAAGGGGGAGCATAATCCATGGCCACCATAACAAAGAGACACTCACTTTCAAGAGAAACTGCTCTTTCTCGTTTTTGATTTGCTGTTCCATTTCCTCATAGAGATGTTGAATTTCTTCATCATAAGCAGCAATTTTCCTAATAAGAGATAAAAATACACTGAGTGGGTCTTTGTAGCATTACTTCAAGTCATGGCTCACACTACCAGCTAAGCTCCACATCTCTGCCTCAACACAAGACTCCAAAGAATGTTCTGGTGTCAAGGAAATAGAAATGTTTGTGCAGCAAAGCTCACAGATTAATTTTTTTCTTTTTCTCGTGGAAGTAAAGCTTCAACAGCTCAAAAGCTAATATAAAGCTGATGTTTCCATATAAAGCAGCTGTTCATTATGCTATTTTAATGACTACTAGATCTTACATATAAAGAAGAGAGTTTCCTAATGACAATATCAAGACATCAGAGCCTAAATTGACAGTTAAAAGTATTTTCACTGCAACTTCCTTTTTTTTTACTCCTGGACTGCACTGTTCCCCATTCAAGGGTACGGAATGAGGAACTTCTACCTAAGACACATTAGCTAGAATGGAATTATTGAAAGACCTTCTTGAAAGCAGCTTTACTGCCTCTCTAACAGATTTGCTGAAACAAATTTGAAAAGTCCAGATGAGGAACAGAAATAAATATGCTGTGCACAAGTGTATGTGACTGTAGGGAAAAAAAAAAGGAACCTACAAAGTTCACTTTTTTCCAGTAGAATATTGCAATTAATATCACTGCAGTTTGATACATAAAGGATTACATGGAGCAAATGCTTTAGCTTGGGCAGAAAAAATTTAACTGTTGACAGGGAACAAGGTATCTGCTTTGTTCTGCTACTATTCTATTCTATTCTATTCTATTCTATTCTATTCTATTCTATTCTATTCTATTCTATTCTATTCTATTCTATTCTATTCTATTCTCATTAATCCAGAAACTGAAATGCAAAAATCTCTTTGTATCAAACTCAGGGGACATCCTAGAAAAATTTTTGATAGAGATTATTAGGACCTTTATATGACAGTACTGTATATTCCCCCATATTCTTCCTGCCATAGCTCTTCCTTGGGCAATCTGCATAATGCATCTGTTACACATAAAGTACAGAATACTCAAGGGCATTCACATCAGCAAAAGCAAGACAAGGAACAAACAGTAGAAAAAAACCTAAACATTTATTTTGTATCTACTTTTTTCCTACCTAATGCTCTACATATTCTATGCTTTCCCTTATTGAAGGCCTGGTTCTCATTTAAAACAAAGCCAAATTTAAAGAAAATTCAAAAACTTTATCTAATCTAAGAAGAGTGAGTAAAACCAGAAACAAGTCTATCTTTCCCACTTTCGACGGTAGAACACTTGACACTGCCAGCTTGCTTTTTCGGTCACAGGTAAAAAAATGTGAGACATTTTCCCAGGATTTACAGAAGCAACTGTCAAGCTACAAGAATTTGAGGAAAACAATGGCTGTCACTTAGACTTTTGTAAACTCTGACTAGGTGAGAAAACCAGGCCTCTGCCATGTGACTGCAACACTTCAAACAGACAGCACCAGAAAATCCAGAAGCTCTTTTTGCTGCCTTACTCCCCGTATACTGCAAAGATGGGTCATGTTCTGATCTCAGATTTTATTTTCTTGAAACTAAGAAAATGCTTCATAAGAAATTAGCACTCATCGATGGAACCAAATTACACAAATTCAGAGAAATTACAGCTACTTAGAAAAGCATGTCAGAGACGCTAAGATCATACACCTACTGTATTCGTGCAGTACAATGTCACTTTGACCAGCGCTAGACTGACTACTGAAAAGCCCTGTAACTTTGCAGAGGCAGAACACACTGCACAGCAGTCAGTGTTTCCATGGGAATCACAACGATTTTCTTGGCTTCTGTGTGACAGGGAGAATAACTTCAGTCCTGTGCTTCAGCTTGCTGATTTAGGTATTTCTTTCCTCTTATGTGTTTGGAAGCAGAGGATATGGTAGCTCCATGAAGACTACACCCAGGAGGCACTACTGGATGTAGGAATCTTTCTTAGTTGGTCTGGCACACAAGCACCTCCCATTTCTGCAGGCTGAATACTCTCCAAGCATTTCATTTGTTGATTTCCATTCTTATCTCTGATCAAATTAAACAGAAGGGGAAAATAATATCCCCTCGCAATCAGAAGTATAACAATTATAAGTAAAATAACTAACAAGCAGAAGAAAAAACAATCCAATACATTAGCTGGCAAATAGTCCCCCCATACATTCAGGAGAAAAAAACTGAGTCCATAAGGATATATCTTTGTTATGTGAAAAATGCAACATGTTTTTCTATTCCCTTAGATTATCCCTTCCAGTTTTACTTAACACGTAAGTTTATAATTTCAGCAATATTTGATAATGTAGTCTCTCTTTTCAGTAATGCTGTGAAATAAACAGATGGAGATGAAAGCAGATGAAATGTCATGTGAGCTCACTAAGTTCAGATGATAAGTTCAGGATCAACACACTCACAAGGGTTTAATTTCTGCCCATTCATGTAGCTGCAATGTGAATTGTTTTGATTTCACAACTGCTGTCCATGCAGTTTGTCATAATGGCTCCTTCTCCTTAAAAAAATACAGTGATTTGTGCACAGTGTGAACTAATCTCCCGAGATGCTGATTCTCCTCTTCTTCCACGAAGTTGGATTCTGACACTATTGCATGCTAAGCCCAGTGAGAAGTTAGTTCATCCTTCCCTTCCCCTTTACCCTTTTGTTTATCTTGCCTGTTTAGAACCCTGTTGTTTGAAACACAGTCTACATTTTTATTAGGTTTGTCCTTCAAATGCAAAGCACAGCAGCAGACAGAGCTAATGGCAGTTGAAGATTTTATCCGCTATTAGAAGAAAAAGATCTTTCTCATCTCTTTTAGGCTTACTTCCTATCAGTCTTATTAAAAGCCCCTTGGTTCTACTGCCAGGGATTTGAAGAATAACAAGGTCTGTCATATTCCACTCCAGCCTTTGCCTCCTCATTCAAGAGATACGACCTTTTAAAAATAGCTCTCTCTGAATAGCTGTTCTATTCCTTTAACCACTGAGTTGCCATTCCCTGCACTTTTCCTCATCCCACTACATTCTTCCTGCTTTGCAGGGACCAGAATTTCCCACAGTGCACTCAGGACATGGGTGCACCAGGATTCCATGTGGTGGCAAGAACACGCTTTGCCACGTGCTCAGTACCCTCCCTGGCAGAGCCCAGCAGTTTACTGGGCTCTTTTGGCTGATTTCAGGGAGCTCTCTGCAATGCCCCCATGGGCTTTCTCTGGAATGGTAATTGCCCGTCACGTGAGCATGATTTTGTTTTCTCTTCCTAAAGTTCATACCACCTTTTTTTGCGCGCTCAACACATCACCCTATTATTTTAAGAAACACTACTGCTAGGTTTAAGAAGCCGTCTAATTTTAAACTAGCGCTTAAAATGAAACACAAATACAAAAAATCAAAGAGAACCAACTTACCCTGGCAAATAAATATTGTACCCATAAAATTGCATTGGGTGTAGATTGAAAATCCCTTTTTTTTCCCCTCTCTCTCTAGTTACATCAGTATTAACCTGCACAGACCCCCCTGTGTGCTGGATTTGCGTGTTTGTGTATTGAGAATATATGTTCACCCTCACTCCTGCCTGGGCCTAAAAGCAGGAACAACAGCAGCCTACTGGATCTATTGAAGCAGAACAGGAGGAAACTCCTGGATCTCTTAGACCACGGGACTCAGGTTCATGAATGAAAATACGCGTGTGTGAAAGGTCCAGGAGAAAAGATGAAAAACAGGTAGAGAAGAGCATCATGGGTTAAGAGCATAGATTTTTATGGCATAAAGATCCCAGCACACGCACATGAAGCTTCTCAGGGCATCCAGGAGAGAAGAAAAAGGAACAGTTTAAGACAAAAGCACAGCCTACACCCAGGAAAGGAGACAAAAGGCTGAGGGTAGACTGCCTTATTGCCTAATGACTCACGGAGGTGAGTCAGGAAGGAAAGACGAAAGATCAAATTCATATTCAATTTCCAAAGAGCATTATTGCCACCAATCAGGAACAACCCAGGAGGCAATATAAGACCTCACAACCCAGCATCCCTTCACTTCCGTGACCCCACAGTAAATCCTGGCCAGTCTATGCAGATACATGCATCTTAGTGCTAATAGGTATGTGGGTATTAAAAAAAATTAATCTTCTCCCCTATATGGTGCTGTCTTCAGCTTTGCTGTTATTCATACATAGCTTAAAAGAAAACAGGTTATTCATCCCCACTGTTACCAAAGACAACATTACTACTCTGCTTCCTTCCAGCAATCTTCTACAAACAAAACAACAATCTATGTGCTGAAATCAGTGGTGTTATCAGGAGCAACAAAAATAAGAAATTAGATAAAACATGTTTTTACTTCAACGGCATAAAAATCCAACGCATTTTCAAGGTAGAGATTTCACATCAGCCAGAAAAGATAATGCAAATATACTCTATGTGCACCTCTGCATTGATCAGAGCTGTTAAACAGACAGATTTATTCATTCAGTTCCCGAAAAAACACTCACAAAAAAAGCCAAAAACCCACAGAACAAAGCTCTTACCACACATGGTAGTTAACAATCTCTAGTCTAAAACAGACAGCAAAACTCTCTGCATGCTGTTTCCAGCTGTCTGAAGGCCAAAACCATACACAGAGACTTAGATGAAAATGCGACTACCAATATAAACCTATTGTATTTAACGACCGTACATTTTTAGGTTTTTTCCTACTTCATAAGCCTTGTCACATTCTCAGAATAGTCAGAAGAGTGCTGAACAAATGAGGTAAATGTTCAACAATATATTCATTGCCTGAATTACTCAATCTGTAAGAATCTGAAGTTCAGAAGTGACGCTTTAAAATAAAACTACAATGGAACTTCAGCTATGCCCATAATTCTGCATTTTGTTAAGATTTAGCATCATAACTTTTCTCCCTCTAGATAACTGCATATAAAATAATGATCTAGTAATTTTTAGTTCTTATATGTATTTTCTATATGCATTTTGTGTATTTGTTTATATATACATTTTACATGTTTTATATATAAAACATATATGTTATTTACTTTATTTCATTGGTTTGCTTTATACATATATTTGTTAGCTTACATTTTCACTGGTATCAGTGCTTTGTGCTGCTCTAGCATCTTAAACCTCTTATGTCTCTGGCCAGTTAATCCAGGTTTATAGCTTTTCTGCACGCAATGCTTGCAAAGCACACAGACAATTTACCAGATTTACTGTTAAATATGACTCTCCTCTGGAATCAAACTGATTAACTGGATTGGAATCACTCAATATTGTCTTAAAACTTCAATGCAATAACAGACATCTGCAAAAGAATTTCAGTCAATAAAATCTTAACTGGAAGAGAAAAGCTAATTTAATTCAGTTCTGCAATATGTAAAGCTTTACCAGTACTCTTAATGCCTGATAAAATTTTACACTATGTGAAGTCTTGTCCTCAGTTCTCCAGTGAGATACCTTGTTTATTTCAGAAGTTCAAATAGTAGGTAAAATAGTTGTAAAACGACACAAGCAGTCTAACAAAAAGAAGTACTAACTTTTTTAGAGCACATTCCAACTCATTCTTCTCATTATCTGCTTCTTGAAGCTGGGAAAAAATTCTCACCAGGAACTCTTCAAAATTGGAAAGTAAATGAGGTTCTTCTCTTCTTAGCTGCAACCAAAGTTGCTTCACATCACTCTCACTGAAAGAAGAGACCATAAAGGATTTGTTAAGAGAGAGCATTTCCCAGGCTGCAGTAAATGTTCTTAGCACCCTTAGTAGATGGAGGCTTCAGGGCATCACTAGTCAGGACACAAAACTTATTAAAAACAACTTAAACTGTGCCAGATTTGAAAAGGATGAGGGGGTGGGAAATTACGGAGACTGAATTTATTCAAGAAAATGCATTGTAACATCTGGCCATTCCTGACTGCAGAATAGCACAGGAACTGCTTGTTTAGTGGGTGCCTTGCCAGATACTTCACCTAAACAGGAATGGGTAAGAGAGGAGGCAGATGAGACACACTGTGCCCTGCCCTCACTTCCATTAGAAGTAAAGAAGTTCCCACAAACCTAGAGGGGAGGGGGCAGTGGGAAAGCTAATCGAAATCCCTTCCTCATGAGAAATGAATGAGATTCAGGCTCCTAAGTAACGTAGATATGTTAACAAATTGCATTTGTACTGCATTCTTTCATTCTCAACACATTTTTATTCCATGGTGAGTCTGCAACAAAAAGCAGAACAAAACGTCTTGAAATTTTGATTTAAAGATTTACCAAGAAAATGTTGTTTCCAAATCTGTTCAGCAGACACTGGAAAAGAGATGCTCTATTGTGAATGATAATGGGCTTCTAATACTTTGCCAATATTCTCCTGAACCACTTTGTTTCTTCCTGACTCGTTCTCTTCCATGTGCGTTGCAAGCCTGAACCTAGCCAGCAAAGAGTGCTATATTTAAAGGACAAAATGAGGATAAGGATAGAAAAAGTGGGTGACAAATATCTCTTCATAATGAAAGCCTTTCAGGATGACTGACAATGAACTGTTTCCTGGAACAGGCAGTCAGGGGAAGAGAAGGACTGATGAGCACTTTTGTTCCGCATAAGAATCACTGATGTATTTCTTAAATGTTTGTACCACCTGTCCAGATTCTCTCCCATTTTTGCCCAACACTTTCTTTTGTTCTACAGGATTCATTGTGATTGACCAATGAATGTGAGGCAAGCACACAAAAAGCTCTTTGAGCAGGTTTTATGCTCCGTGTTTCAGAGTGAGCCATCCTGGCCTTGGAAGAAGTAGCGTTACCAGTGCAATCGCAACATGCAATTATGCATGAAGGGGAGAAAAAGCAGAAAAAGCAGAGAAGACTTCCCTACTTATGGTGTACTTTAAACACAGCCCTCGCCAAAAATAGCAGTCATCATGCATTGATTGAAAATCAGTGGCATTTGCGGATTACACACTTGTAATTATCTATGTTCAAATCCCATGGCACATCAAGTGGTTCAGCTTTCACATGGCAGAAAAACACATTTCATGTGCCTGGAGTACAACAGTTTTGCTCTTGGAAATTTTGGTTGAGTGGCATTTTATCCTGACAACAAGAAAATTAGTTTTAAAAAGAACCTCTGTGGTTTTGAGCAACTTTTGTTCTCGCCATTCATCTTGGATTCTACTAAAATCAAACCCAAAGGTGAATCATAAAAGGTCATACAACTGATTACTATTGTTGTGAGGACTCACTCATCCAAAACCTTTTTAGCTCCAAGCCGATCCATCAGATTTGAGAACTGGAATTCTTCATCCTCATCACCACTCATGGTCTCTTCACATCTAACTGGGCAGGCTGTTTCACCTTCTGATGGTTGCACCATGTCATTTTCCAAAGCAATCTGCTCCAAAAGAAATTGGCCTAAGAATTAGAAATTACACACATTAGCATTTTCAGAACTTACTATAAGAAGCAATGTCACATTAAATATATTAAAGCTCAAATTTTACAGTAAATAAACAACAAAAGGATGGGGCATGGCAAGAGGATTCCTGAGTTCTATGGCTTTGTGCCCAGTTTAATGTCTAACCTTCAGTAAATCACCCACAACCATAATGAAAAAATTCATATCTTCATGCAAAAAACTAAAAGGACATAAATTGCAGTAACAACTCTTCATAAATGTTGTGGTCTTCTTTCTTGATAGGTTTCAATAGATAGGAAATCTAAAATAACAGTACTGATAAAATGTATATTAAATAAAATTTAACATTCTTTTTAGTGCAGGACCAAAGACACACATTCAATTCCTATATAAACTGTATACAGAAAGCTACATTTTATTAACAGTAGTTGTATGGTGAGGATGCAGAAGTGAACTTCCTTTTTTTTGGGGGTTGTTTTGTTTTGTTTTTTGTTGCGGGCTGGGAGGGATATTGCGATTTTATGCAGAGGATTTTTAGTTATATTCTAAGTTCCAGTACAGAAATTACTATAGATCCAAGGAAACAGAAATACTGGTGTGGTTTTATATTTTTATTAACTCCATCTTGCATTTTTTCTCATAGCATCCAGCAGAGCATGCTGGCAATAGAACAGACTATGTCACAAAGAGAGGTTACAGTAAATTTCAGATTTGCCACCATTTAGAAATATGAACAGGGCTCTCCCATACTTATTGGTGCTGTACGAGCTTTATCCAGGCTCTACTCTGCCTTCTCCATTCTCCAGCTTTCTAAAGCAGCTTTTATCTACTACAGCTTCTGCTTCTGCTAGAGATGCCAACATCACCACCTAGCCAAATGTAGGACTACCTGGTGTGGAAAATACCTGTCAATGCTGTGCAGCAGGTTAAAATGTACCACGCTTTACCCTGTCTATCCTTGTCTTTCATGTGATGGGGTCCATGCCCTTTGTGTGCCTGTGTGGGTGTTTTTGGGGTACATGTTTGACTTCACTACCAGCTGAACCTGCAAGCAGGAAAGCAGCCGCCACATCCACCTGGGCCTCTGGACTGGGCTCCAGCAGGTGAGCAGGAGGAATCCCCAGGATCTGGAGCTGCTTGGGATGGCACCCACTCACCACCTCCCTTAATAAAGAGTTTTGGTTATGCAGGGACTGTTCATGGAAGTAATCTTAATTTAACTTAACTTACGAAAAGCAAAGCAGCACTGCATTATTTCATTTTTAAATAAAGTCAATTTTCAGATTAGAGCATACTCTATTAAGATACTTGATCTACCTCTACAGTGGGAGAGGTGGGACATAAGAGAATTAGGGTTCCAAACTACCTATGATCTGCAAACAAAAATGAAGGTCCTGTTTGCTGGACATATACACAGTAATTAAATTGAGATTTACTGTTACAATGCACAAATACAGGAGATTCAGTTTTCTAGAGAAAATGCTTGAACCTTAGCCAAGCAGAGCTAAAATTAAGTACAAAATGGATTCTGCATAAACAACCAAGCATAGTCTAACCAGCATCGTCATCTTATCTGGAATGTCACAGGTGGGGAGAAAACCACCCTGTGACAAACACAGAGAACATGACAGTAAGAGTGCTGTTACAAAACAAGCAGTTACAAAGAACTGTCAGATCACATCTTACACTAATAGTAATTGCCTCATCCTGTTTTGTTTTGAAATAAATTAACATGACTTGAAGAATTAATTCATTGTAGAAAGCATTCTCACAGCTCTAAGGACAGTGGTGTTAACACATTCCCAGCATTGTCTTACATTAAGATTAGAGATAATTTTAATTATCTTTCATGTCTTATTAACTGATATGAAATAACACACAAGACCTTCCCCCCCCACCCCCACCAAGGGAAACCTCCAATAAACTGTGCATAAATTTACTCAACAGCTTAAAACAGGTGTGGTTCAGATGATTACATCATTTTCTCATATTGTGTCATGGCTTGCCATTTTACCCAGGAGAGAGTGACCCTGGAGCTCTTAGTCTATTTATTCACATAATTTGACCACTTCTTCCTCTGCTGCATATATCTGCTATATTTAGGGAATAGTCTGGCTCCCTGTGTGCATTATTAAGTGTACTGTCAAGACAAAATTCTTCTTGATTGATGTGGAGAGTACAGAACATGAATAAAGCTCAGAACAGGAAACATGCTTTCCAAAACTCACTGAATCCTGTGATGAACTCCTTTGGGGTAAGTGAGCCATTGCCATCAGCATCCAGTGTAACAAAAACTTTTTCAAGTTCTTCCAGGCTAAGAGGTAACTCGGGATGCAGTCTCTGCAATGACAAAACACGCAGCAACTTTATCCATTACTACAGGATAAGAGGAAGACTGGGTTCTACTAAACATCCATAATACAGCAGGATAGGTCCTCTGCTTCCCTGAGTGAAAATCCAATTACAGAACAAAACCAGATCAACTGAGGGACATTTGCTTTAATGACTTCTTTATTTGCCTTTATGAATCCATGATGACGAAGCAATGAGAACAACTGCCTTGTGCCACAAATTTCAACCACACAGGGAAGAGGAAGAACTTGGGGTGGAGTCTCAGCATCCTGGTGAAATGACTTGATTATCTTGGTGAAATGCCTTGATTATCAGGCTACTGGACAAACTTGGCAGCAGAATTGTACAACTAGTTCCTTCCACGTCATAAAGTCAAGCAAGAGACTCTCTAGACAACTACATTATAGAGGATATATTGTCCTAATTAAAGCTGAATCAAAAAATGCACATAAATAAATAAGTAAATAAAACAAAGCTAAGAAAATGATGTGGTCTAAGGACCAAACCTGTTGCTCCCACAATGAGTTAAATGGAGTTCATGACTGTCTACTTCTAAAATGCAGCATGCTCACACCAAAAAAGACATAGCTTCATGACAACAGCTCCACAAATATCACTTATTTTTTCCTGATAATCTAAAGACAGGCATAAAAGAAAAGACTACTGTAAAACTGATCCTAATGGTTTTACTTTAATTCTTTTAACAGTGTAGACAGATTCCCAGAAACAGGAGGAAACTAGAGTGGCAAACAACCCCAATACCCAGCATTTCCAGTGGGAGACAGCACTAGGAAGGTTAAAACCTTTCCTCAGCTTGAGAAGCAATATAAATGCACACTGGTTCAGTCCTCTGCTTTATCAGTTAACATTTCAATGCCCTCCTGAACTGCTGTTGTATATACAATATATTAAAACCGCAAGCTAGTAGCTTGAAAAGGTTCATTAGATTAAAAGTGCTAATCTGTTCCACTGTGGGGGAGGGATTTAGGGCCAAAAAGAGTTTCTCCTGCAATCCAAAACAGCAGAAACCACTATTCAATATGCTAAGCCACATAGGCAAGGTAAGAATTGGCTGAGTGCATTAACCAGGGTTGCTATGCTTTAGGAACTGCATGAGTTAAATGGAAGAGCGGTAAAAGGAATTCCAAGGTGGTCCTAAGAAGTGAAAGCAACAGAGCTCCTAAAGCACAGAACTAACTGGAATAGTCACAAAGGGATTTCTGAGCAGGATTAGTTGTGTATTGCTGCCTGCTTCCAAAAAAACCCTAGGAAAACTTGACGTATACTCAGTTTAAATAATTTATTTCATCGGTGATACATCTGTCTTCAGTTTCTTACTTAAACACACCCATCTTCCCAAAGTTTGGATTTTAATCTCTAAGATCTAAAGGGAAACTTTTTAAAATCAGCTTATCCTGTAAAATTCTTACTGCCAACACTGCCCTGAGGAGGCAGAAGGTGCTTCAAACAAATTACTCTTTTTACGTTCAGAAAAACAGAAACTGTACTTTTACCACCAGATCTTTGGGATCTGCTGAAGGAGCATTTGTCTGACCATGCCATAAACACAGACCCACCTGCTAATCCTGCGGGTCCTGCTGCAAACCTGGCTGACAAATGTGTGCTCCTCCAACCCCAGCTGCAGTGCCCTAATGCAGCGTCCAAATTCTGATGAGAATTACATGAAATTTACCCCACAATTGCATTTTCTTTAAAAAAAAAAAAAAAGGTATGAGAATAGGAGATTCTGAGGAAGATACCAACATTTTGTTCCCCGTGGATAATTTACAGACTTTTTATGAACTGGGACGCATTTACTAAGATTAAGTCAATGTTTTCCCAACCTCTTGGGGTTTTTTCTTAATAAAAAAATTTAGGTGGTTTGTGGCTAGGAAAGCAAAATATTATTGGTCACATAGTTGTGGTTTTGTTTATTTGCTCATTCCAGGCTTACTGTAAAAATACACAGACCCTTTCAATATGAGGCTCCTAAAATTTTTAAAAGCAAAGCAAAGAAAATAAAACATATTCAGAGATACCACTGGAGCTTTAGAAGAAGCTATGTGCACTGCCACCAAATGTGCTCTGTGCTCTCATGATGTCTATGCTTAATACTCTCAAAATACCAAGCTTTTACTCAGCTAAATAAAAGGACAGAGGTCAAATAGCTAAGAGCAAGTTCTGAACCCAATCCTGCTCTGCACATTAGAACAAAACATTTCACACCACTAATTCTCATTATTCATTATAACCTCAAGGACCAACAGATGAAACCGTGGTTTCAAGTCTCAGGTAGAATATGCTTTCTTGCCATTTCAGAAAACCTCTTGCTGGTTTGAAAGTTGGGTACATTTGGTATTTGGAAATGGAATGAAAAATTAAGAAAAAAACCCAACCAACTATTAACATCGTGTCACAATAAACAATATTATATAATCAAGGAGGAGTAAATCTTTAGTATAGCTATTATGTTGTAGACCCAAGAGAAAACTCTGCAAGATTTGTTCCATTGAAATTAATTGAATTTCAGATACTTAGCACTCTGTTGAAATCATGCTTTGTATCCCATGACTAAAGATTAAAACGCTTAGTGTTAGCATCCTATATTTGAAGCAAAGCTTCATTGAAGATAAGCAGTACAGACCTACCAAACAGCACAATGCAAAAGTGATCAACACTTAACACCTTTTAAGGAAGAAACTGATTTTTTTTTTTTTACTTTATTGATTTATGTCTTTCCTATAGGGAGGAAACATCATGAAAAGTGCAGGAAATAAAAGCAAGTATAAAGAAACATTGTCTCAAATGTCCTGAGCACCTTTATTTCTGTATTAAAGAACTTACATACACTTACATATATATATATATGAAGTTTTCAGGTAGAGTAAACAAACACTCATGATGAAATAGAAGAATGAAATAGAACTTTATTTGTTCTTTGCAATTCTGTTTCTACTGCATCTTTTGCAGTATCTGTTTTAGAACCTGAAGTATAAATTTAGCAGCACTCTAAGCATAAACCTAGAATCAAACAGAAACAAATAATCTTACATTCCTTGCAAAAACAGGTACTAAAACTTTTAATACACCTGTATATACACATATACATACATGGGTTTTCCATTAGGTAAAAATATATGCCATTCAGTTTTCAGAAAGACTATAAAATTGTAATCCATTGAATTTTCTGTGGGTTTGGATTTACCGAAAACTCCCACTTGGCAATATATCTGTTTTTTTGCAGTCAGTAACTTCAGTGAGATAATGTAGATTGGCAAAGCCCACAGCACAGCAAGCATCCACATTCCTCTCTTTTTTCAACTTTGCATAATTAACAGAGGTCATCAGAAAATTCAGCAACACACAACTGCAAAGAAAGCTCTTGAGATCTAGCAAACTGAGCGGTTTACTTAGGAGGTTTTTGCTTTTCCAAAATATGTAGTTAAGGTTGTTTCATCTGTATTTTCACACATCCAGACACATCTTTGTTTCTGAGGACAGGGAAAGTTTCTAAATTTTGTATTAGATGTTTTCTTTTGGTAGTAGCTCATGAAGAATTTGTTTTGCTCCTGCTTCCAAATTCTGTTTCATCCATAAGTACTGAAGTAGAAATGGACTAACGCAAATCACGCTTTGCATGTCAAACACAAGTACATTCCTGTTTTCTGCCACATACTGGTTCAAATCATCACTTCTGCAATGCGCAACAATTACATTTTCAAAATATTTTGTTGCATATAGTTGCTTTTTTTCATCAGCATATTCAGCAAAATCTGATTTTGGGCCCTCAAACAAATTAAGCACAATTCCGTAAGATTACTGCAAACATTGAATAATGCTAAAAATACTGTTCCTCTATACTTCCTACATATATACGTGATCCAGCTGAGAGTTCCCCATTGTCTGACAGCGAAGCCACAGTGAAAGACTTTATTTACACAACTTTGCTGAAAGAAAGGATAAAATTGGTGGACTGAATACACTCCTGACACCATGGCAAATCACAAAGTAATGAATTTAATGGTGTTTCGGCATTTTCAACAAGAATGGAATTAAATTCCTGGGGCATTTTTTAAAACTTAATTTACTTTGATTTTCCAGTTTTTTGTTGCTTTGTCTGTGAGACAAAACGCAAGCATTATGTAAGACTTCGAAGATATTATTTCAAATCCCACATATCTCTCTAAAGTTATGAGGAGGGTGTTAACATTTTCAACTCTAAATTAATCAGTCTCAACTCACTAAGGGCATTAGGAGCTTCTCCTGATGTGTATTTCACATAACCAACTTTGTTTTACCTGCATGTCTTGACGAGTGACGAAGCCTTTGCCTTCCAGATCACAAATCTGGAAGAACTCTCGTGCTTTTCCCAACACAGTCAGTTCTGGGTCTTGTTCTCCAGTCCTGCTCCTCTCTGCATCTCCTGGTTGCACAGGACTGGCGCAGTCTCCTTTTGTTCTGTCCATTGTTACAATCTCAGCTCAGGAATATCCTGGGATGCTGCTGTCCCATTTACCCGTAAATTCTGATCTGAAACCTGAGCATGGAAAAAAGTAAGGAAAAAAGCAAATCAGACCCTCTTAATGATGCTTTCCACAAGCCCTTAGCAACCACCTCTTTAATTAGGCACTAAAGCTTAGAAGAAGAAAAAGATTTTTGAAAATGCTTACCCTTGATGGGCTGCACTAAAGACACTGCAAATGGGATGATGAACAAGGAAGGGGGAGTCTGAGGGAAGGAGAAGACAAAACTGTCTCTGAAATGGAATCTCAAAGCAAAATCAGCCAGTTTGACAAGAAATATGGACAAACAATCAACATGAACAAGAAAACACAAGAAAAACAGGTAAAGGCAAAAGTAATTTAAAGTCACTACAACTTGGCTTCATATACTCATTTTGAATTTGTAGTTCTGCTTATCTAAGTAGATCTACCTAAAGTAGACACAAATTTATCTGAAAACTTTTAACAGAACCAAGAATTTTGCAAGGCATTTGACTATTATAAGAGAATATAGCCTGATCTGATCCACTATGACTGGCACAACCTGGAACAACTCCAACAGAGGCCAGTGAAAATTGTTTAAATCTGAAACACATGTTGCCTTCAGAGCAAAGGCCTCGGCATTGCACGGATGTTAAGGCAGACTATGAGGAAACAAGACCTTAGGTTTGCCTGTGCAGCTTCTTAAGGTGAAAAGGCTCTGATCACATAGACAGAGCAACTCAGCCTGTTTTACTCTATGCTTAAGTTCCAACCTGGCACTCTTGGAACACAGCATCTTCTAAGAACTTCACAGAATTCACACAGCTTCCCATGACAAAGTCATTTCTCCAATAGCCATGGGCCAAGCAGCAGAACTTCCCACATTGCATGTAAGTATAGATTTACTGCAAATAGGCCACTGACTTCAAACCAAACTCAGATTTTGGTGAGAAAATCACCGACCCCCGGTAAAACCATATGACAAAAATCGGCAAACATAGGTAATTTTCTCTCCCTCCCTTGTCTCTTTTATCACTCCAATCATCCCAGGGCTGGTTTCAAATACTTTCAAGAACTGAAATAACTTTGGCTACATGGCCAAAGAACCTGTCAGAATCCTTCTTAAGCAGCGTTACAAGCAGGAGAAGACAAAACACTCTGAGAGAAGCCAAGGGATGTCTAAACCCAGTTTCCTTCCACCTTAGGAAACTCCTCCCTCAGAATGGGTCCTGCTTGAATTTTAATGTACAGCAGTCAGGGGTGCCTTCAAAACCCCAAGACCAGGTACATGAATGCAGCTTCTGCTCACACCTGCACCCAACAGAAGTTCTCTGCTGGAGAAAGACACACTCCACACCCCTGGACAGACCAAAGCCTGCCAGGGCACCTGTGCCAGCAGCCCTGGATAATTAACAAGGCTAGAAAATGCTGTCACAGGGAATTCTGGCCACACATAACAAGGGGCTTTTGGCTATTACAGCTGCCTGAACAGCTGTAATCTCTTTCTCCTGTGAGGAAAATTTCTAGCTCAGAAAGTCTGACCAACATTCAGTAGATGGGAAGATACGCAACGGAAAAGATCACTCCGTAACTGCCCTGTTTCTTAATCCCTTCCATGATGTTTCCAACAACAGCCTTAAAAACAGTATTGAGCCAGACAAATCTCTGCTCTCACTGTACATAGCCACCCACAAGTGGGTCAGATGGAAAGCCACCATCAAACTACACTGGTGTTATAGTCTGTACGAAATCCTCCTTTCATACTGCTTTTATACACCTGAACCTCACTTACTCCAACACAGCTCACTCCTGGCTGACACCAGTGTATGAGGTAACAAACCAGGCCACCAGTTTCAACCTAGCAATGACACTAACTGAAAAACAGGTTTAAAAATACCAAAAAATCAGTGGGACAAGTGCAGCCTAGAGATGGTCTTGACAAGATCTGACCTAGACTCAAAATGTATTGGATTTTTTTTTCCCACATCTCAACAATTTCTCAGAAGGCCACGACTGCAGGAACAGACCAAGCTAATCATGATAAATAAGTGCTGCTAGTGCCTGCCTCTGCACAGTCCATTAAAGCTCCTTAAGAAAAAAGAAAAACTATGCAAGGAATAGATACCCACTTGCAAGTGAAAGAACAGAAATACAAAAAACAGATTAAAAATGGTGGAACAAAAAGGCACTATACACACTTGATAAAGTTGTTTGCAGTTAGCAAACAGTACAATTCAAACATCACCATGCTTTCTAAATACTTCCATACCACAAAATGAAATTATATGCATCATGAGAGCCTCACCTTCTCATAAGTTGCCCCACCTTTTATACACATCATAAAAACTTGCTACACAGCAAGTGTCTTCAATACAGCAGAAAATTAAATTAGAGCATCTGCAAAAATTCTTAATCCTTATGGCAGCTTCTAAAGCTGACAGAGTTCATCGTAATTCCTGCAGTGTCCTGATACTTTGCAAATGCTGGTAATAACATGAAAGATTTAAACTCCAATTTGTCCCACATTACCGAATCAGCACTGTAATTACCTCAAGGCCAGTTTTAAATAACACAGGTAGTTCCATTCACTCATCCATCTCCTTTAGAAAACAAATGGCTTACAAAATCAATTCTATTAAGACCTTTGATTTCCATTCTTTTAGCTACAAACACACTTCACTACCCAAAATAGGTCATATCATGACCTGATACAAACAAGCATAGCTCCAAATACCAAACAAGGATGTGTGATTTATGAGGTTTCTGTCCATTAATCATGAGATAAATTTTGGACAGGTCTGCAAAGGGCATGTCACTGTTAATATTCCAAAAGGCATTTTCATCATTTCCAGTCAGGTCTACTGCAAATCACCAAACTCTAGAAGAACAGGGCAACGTTGAACCACAGATTTCACAAGTCACGATGTGTGACAACCGCATTCTCCCTAACTGTGATAGTTAAAAACACAGACAGCTGGTTTGCCTGCCCTCATATCTCTTCAGTTTTTAGGTTTCAATGAAATGTTTTTCTTAGCATGTGTCTACAGGTACAAATTTTCTGCAGCACACTTCATAACATATCATCAGCTGAAAAATATAGTAAGCTTCCTCAGTACCAAGGTCACCTTGGATTTACACAAAACACTGTTATGAGAGAGAACACTTATTTTTTCAAACACTAGAAAATAAAAAATAGATTGCATACCTTTTCTACAAGAAATCCTTATTTCCCACAACCAAGTTATCTTTGTTAAAATAACCCGCAGCTGCAGTGTAGTCTGCCTGACACATGAACAGGGACCTCTTCAGAAATAACTTAGCGTCAGAGTTAGTTAACTCTCAGCACTGCGCTGAAAAGCTCCTGAAGCTAAAATGTATCACCACAAATACTCTCCATTGGCACAAGCCTGCTGAAGGCAGTCACTCTGCTCCCGATCGCTCTGCCCTGCCTTTGAACAAGTGTTCATCCAGTTAGACAGTGAACTCTGTTGTAGAATCCTTTCAATTTAAACTGGAAAGTTTATTTAGCTTAAGGCCAAGTGGTCCACTGAGGAAGAATCAAAAAAAGCAGGACCTACAGAGAATGACAGAGGAATGGGACTGCTGTGACCAAAGAGAGCACAATAACCAACCTCAAGCACATAGAAGTTTTCTAGTGCAGGACTGGAGAAGAATGCTCCCTATGCACATAATATAATCCACAAGAAGCAAACATGTCAGACGAGCTAGACATGAAAACCCACCCAAGGATAAAGAAGGTGGAGCACTGAACCCCTGGCTGCAAGGGCAGTGCAGTTCTGCCATCATGGAAGACCAAACACAAATCTGCAAATAGTGGCAGAGATGATCATTCCTGAGAAAGATGAATAGACCAGTGGACCTCAATGTTACTTCTAGCCATTTAAAAAAAGATTTTATGACCCTCCAACGTAAAAATTCAGGTTCCACACTTAAAACAACTAGCAGAGATACAAAGTGGTGTTCTCAAGAAAATATCTGTTTTTTCTTAACTATGACTAAGAAAATTAACCTTTAAGCTCTCACGGAAGCATTATAAAGCTTGGCCTAACCAACACCTAGACAGAACTGGATGGACAAAAGGGGATTTTCCTTCCTCCAGTTTTGACTTTTCAAGTAAAAACATGCAAGTCAGAAAGTCCTGTGATGAAATGTATCATCAAAGCCTCTTTCACGCAGCCTGAATTCACTTCTCTCGTGGTGTACACGATCTCTCACGATTCTTCTTCTTAGGAGACTGTACACCATGGAGTGGGTGTGGGGAGTTTAACTCTGGAAGGAGAGATCTGAGGCAGGCTGAAGTTCCTATGAGGGACCACAAGAAGATGGTCTGAAAGAAACCTGTCACAAAAATAATTTCAGGGGAGTAGCAAAGGCAGACAACAGAGGAATCCTACATCCACTGGCCTGTTAAAGGAAAAACTGAGTTATGCAGAAATTCCTTTTGTGTGAGTAGATTTGTGTGGGAGAACCAAATTCTGTTTAGAATCAGTCTTAACAGACTGTTTAGATTCAGTCTTAACAGAAACTCTCCAGCCAGACCTGACTAGCTTTTAAAGATTAAGGGAATCATTAGGATCACCTACTCTGCTATCTGCAACCTTAAAGCTTCATTTATACCACAACAAGGTTTTAAGTTTCCATAAAATTACTTCCAATTTATTTCAAGGTAAGGGAACTCAGCAGAAATCAAAGGGTTAAAAAGACCTGGGAGAAGACATTGCGTGTTATACATACATCAAAGTCAAATAAATGAAATTTCTCCTTTTCAGAAAATTACTGGTTAAGGAAAAAAACCCAAAAAAACCCTTAAAGCTAAAGAAGGATAAAAATCTAGGTTATATATCTGAAGCAGTGTCTCAATAATGTTAACTGTGAAACAGGAGAAAAACAGAATATATGCTCAAAGTGACAGCATTAAGGATTCCAAAACAGGTGCCAAACACCTTGGACAGAAACCATTTACTCCCCACTTGGCATTTGTCCCTAGATGAATCCACAAATGCAAATGTTGGGAAAAAAACAAACTATGTAAATTCTGCGCACTATGATGCAGAATACCAACTCTGACTGGTGAACATGCCTTCATTAAGCTTTTTTACTTTTGACATTTGCATCCAAGCAGCTAGTTTTCACTCGGCTTGTAGGAAAATTTTCTTCTCCCAGCTTCCCCAGAGGAAGAGGAAGACAAAAAATCTCCTGCCTGGCTTCTTGCTGGCCTCTATGAAAGTAGTAAAGAAAACTGTCCATGTATTAAAATTCAGATGTCCAAAATAAGCAGGCATGTTCATTTATTCCCCATCCTGCTCTTCAATATGAAAATACTAATGAAAAGCAACTAAAAGGATATTTATTGCCTAAATCTAAGCAGTTCTTGGGGATCCATACTGAAAAGGCAAGGTGAAGTTAAAATTGGCCTGCTCGGTGCTGCTAGGATCCTTGAGAAGTAAAGTTACTCTAAGTAGCTATGATTTTAGCAGAAATGCCTCTTTTCCTCTTGCTTCATTGCTTTGGATGCTTCATTTTTAACGTATTTAAGAAATCAAAAGCTAAGAGCTGCCTGGAAGTGCAAACTTCTTATAAAGGGACACTGAATTTAGGGGCAACAACCATCGTGGAAATCACTGTTGCAGAATAATCACAAGGTCATCAGAACTGAGAGCACCCTGCCTGTAGTCTCTGCAGCCTTAAGGACCCGTTGTCTCCTCTCCCTCCTTCTGCTCCTTCTGCCCTATTTTTAGGTACTGATTCCAAGAAGAACTCTTCTCCCCCCATCTTGTTCCTTGCCTGCCTGCTGGTTGCAAGAACCTTGAGTCTTCAGAAACTGTTGACCTACGCAATACTGAGCAAAATAGTGGTACCAGTGTGTGTTTTCCTTACAAAGCCTGTCTCTACCTCTCTAATTTACCAATAAATCATTACTGCGTTCAAAGACAGTTTGGCCTGTTACGTATTCTGGGCTAAAACTCTGGCTAACATTTGTGGCTGCAGCATGAGGCTTTATAAATGCTTGCACGGAAACTGGACAGACACTAGCAGTTTCAGAACTGGTATTAGAACTATTACAGAACTATGTAGAACTATTCTACCATTATTTTGACTTCTTTCTAAAACATAAACGGTTAATTCAGGGATGTAAAAACTATTGCTAAGAAGGAGCACCTTACGACATACGCAACACATTCCAAGTGTGGTGAAGTCAAAAGTGAGCTGAGTCCATCTGACTGCAGAGAATCATAGAATCATTTAGGTTGGAAAACGCCTCTAAGCACAATTTATTGTGCTGCATTGTTCCGAGTACTGAAATTAAATGCTATTAACTATACTGATAACAGCATTATATTAGTAAGTGGTGTAACATGACGTTCTGGCAGGAGATATTGCCAATTCATATGAGCTGTTCCATTTGTAGACAAATTATTTGCACTGGAAACCCCCTCCCCCTGAAGTAAAGATCTGGAAAGAGTTTAAGTTAAACAGCATATACCCCTTTTAACTGTATTATCTTTCAGGTTTTCCTAGTGACTCACTGCTAAATGGAGCTACTTTCAGCTGGTGAAATCAGGTTGACAAGAACATCTTTAAAGTACACCATTTTCACAAAAAAAGAAAAAACCCTGAAATATTCTGCCTCCTCCAAAAGTCCTTGCTAAAAATGTAACTTCTGAAAAAAACCAAAACCTTTTATCTGCCTGAAAACCAACAACAATTTGGCTTGAAGCCTAAAATACACTATTTCTAGTTTTTCAAGGGATGTTATGTCTCTAACCTAAGTTAAAGGATTTTGAGATGCAAATTAAATATTCTCTTCAAATAAGAATTTATTTTTCATTAAAAAAACGTTAGTGGAAAATTTCAGTCTACTCTGCTACGGACCTCAGAGGACCCAAGTTAATGCAGATTCCACTAGAAGACAGAGAGGCATATTCCAAGTGTTTCCTTAGTTATTTGGCACTCTGTTTGAAGCCGGGTTGGCACGAATTATTGTCTTCAAAACTTTCAGCATTTCTAAAACTACAAACTTGCCTTTGGAAAATACCTTCACTTGAGTCAGTGGGACAGGTTTTATGGGACCAGAGCATGTCAGTGAGGCACAGGGATATTTAATTTGCTTGTCCACTTTTCTACTGCAAAAAGTAATGGTAAATGGTAAAATATGATACTAAAAGAGTCATATTTTCCTATATGCAGAACAAGATAACCTTCATGCTATCTGCTCTGCACAGCTTACTTCCAAGGCCTTGGAAACACATATAAACAAATCCACTTATCTGTGTTTGATTAGGAGGCTTGGTGTACCTCATCCTGTTCAGTTCTACAAAAAAGTCTCGCAATGCAAACAATTAAAAATGCATCTGTACAGATTCTTAATTAGATTTTAATTCACTACTGCTTTTGAGTAGAGATACAACTTCGACATCTGTTGTGAGCCAATTATTCAAAAACTTCTCCTTACAATTGTGCAGGATCCCTGCCTCCATTTATGGAAGTTCCCCAGCAAGACCCTTCACTTTCCTTGACACGCCCTCTGTGAGACTAAGGAATAAGATGGGTCCAAAATCTTTAAACTCAGTTTCAATCAGACACAGACATCCTGGTGCTTCTGCATGGATTAGGTCATGAACAGTGGAATCAGTTATGTTTTTACATAGGTTTAACTTAAACTGACTAAATCTGTATTTTTTTCAACATGAGAAACAAAACCCATGAGATGTATTACTCCCTCCTCACATGTAGAACTGTTATGTTCATATATACCTACACTGCAGATTAGCAAACGGTGGAGAAAGAATCAGGGCAGACCACTATACTCTTTATTCCTCCATTTATCCTCCATTTACCCACCTAAAAAATCATGATAGTATATCATTTGTCAGCGAACAGAAATGGGAGGACAAGAGAGAACTGTTTGAAGTAGCACATTCATCCTGTGGTCTGAAGAAACCACAAGCAAAGCTTGTAGACTGATGCTCTTTAGTGCATTTTTTTGTGCTACTTGTTTTACCATTGTCTTCTAGTCCATCACAAGATAAGAGGAAAAGGGGGGGGCGGGGGCAGAGATATCTCACAAGGAACCAAACATAACTCATTCATTTCAGCTGCAGTGAACTTAAGTCTCCGAGAGCTGGCAGACCACGAGACTGTAAACTATTACTGCCCTAAATCTCGTTTGCTACTTAATCCATTCACAGAAATACATCTGCCTTTTTGCACTTCAAACACTGACTTTTGATTTCTTTTCTTGATTTCATGGAAGATGAGAATCTAGTATAGAGAAGACCAAGGTTTAATTTTCACTCTCGTACTTTTGGGTGTAACAGTTCCCTTTTGATCTGTACAATTACTGAAGCTCAAATATGGGGAGTTCTTAGAACAACCCACAGAAAACCAACAAATTTTTACCCATGCATCAGAATAATTCACGTATTCTAAAAAGAAAAGCGAAACTAAGCTGAAAACTACTGTTGAAAACCACGAAGTTGCAACTAAGAAAATAGAAGAGTGTGTTAAATTAGCCAAAGCGTTCCAGAGGGATTTCACCATTCTCCCAATTGTGACACTACCCACGTTTCACTACATGCAGTCATAATCTGTTCTACTGGTGTATATTAAGAAATCTATTATTCTGGTAGCAGTATGTTTCTTTCATAACTGTCATTTACAGTCATCTTAGGCCTTCAGTATCAAGAAAGACAGAAAATTAAATCAGAGATCACATAACTGCTACAGCAGAGTGACAGTGACACCAAACTATTACAGGGGGGCACGGGAATCATTCGTACAACCACCGGGAACAGCACTGCCTTCTTCTTCAACAAGCACTTGGCGCGCCCGACGGCAGTCACCACCACAAGCTCAGCTCTCTTCTGGATCAGCAGGGAAGCGAAGGCCAGCGGGGCCGCTCCCGAGAAAGCCGGGAAGCGAAGGCCAG